>OX123184.2:59575366-60175366 GCA_944739405.2 Euclidia mi | reverse complement strand
GTTTTCATGTTAAGTCGATAGTTTTTTTTTAAGGATTTTAACATAAAACAAGGAAAACCGCATAATATGTTTTTACAATTATATTAAGTTGTAGACATAAACAGTATCTAGGATTAAGCCTTTTGATTGTTTGTTTTTCCTCTCTTCTACACCAGACACACAGAAAATTATAATACCATTTAAGTATTTACGCGAAAATTATCTATGCGTTACGCTTCTTGTTTTGTAAAGCAATCATAAATAGCTTATCTACAAAGTGGTTATACTAAACAGAATAAAAGATTAGACAAAGATTTAAGACGACCTGCATGATATTTTTTATTATTATTATCGCAAACATAAGTATAAGTATGTAAAAATAATGTTATATTTATTATAATTAATTATTTAGATTTTGCCGCACTTGTATCATGTCTCTTTTTTATATTCTCTAGGTCATAAGTCAGCGCTTAGAAAAGTTTAAAAAATATTTATAGACATTGAAAATTATCTAGGTCTAACTGCCGTATAAGTGAAATAACAACCCTTTAAAGTGATATGACAGAGAAAAATACAAGAAATATTAATGACCAACACTACTTGGGCAACTAATTGTTGTATAACCATTCAATATAGCCAATCTTAATCGTACAATAACCATTGAAATGGGTGGTAGCGTCGTGGTTGTTACTTAATAGCGGAAACTTTATTGAAACGTTTAAACGAAAGCTTTGTGATCTGTTATAATCAAGTATATGATACAGCAGTGTCTAGTGTATATCATGTCCGCAGGAGTCACCGGAAATAAAAAATAAAAAGAAACAGTTCTAAAACATGCAATTTTTTAAACGTTGCTGTATAACTAGCGCGTAGGAAAATTACTTTTGCTTCTTCTGTTGGCACGATAATGCCTCGTTCGTAAACTCTCACACTTTTTCAGGGAGAAACTTTATGCTTGTGGTCTCTAGCGTTACTCAATCGCTTTTAATAACGTAAATCTGCTCGGAACTAGCAGTACGATAGCTTGCAGAATACACATTACTGTAAACCTTACACCATATTATTGATAGTATCCCCTATTGAGCAAACCACAGGATAGTTTTGCGTTTGGTTCCGGTCGCCATTACCGACAACCGAATAATATTAATACCAGTCATGTTTACAAATTGCCCCATCGCGGGCCACGGACCTCTGCTCATCGTACGAAGAGATAGGCCAATTGTTGCTTAGCTAACATCAAAGATAAGACTGCGATATGAAAGTTGTAACAGGATGCTTTTGTTCATTATTAAATAAAGGTAGTCACACACTCTATGGTGTATCTGACGAGGATGCCAATTACATCCATAAGGGAATCTTGAAATCACTAAAAGTGTCCTATGATCCTGATCACTTCTTCTGTTTAAATTAAAAACAAATTATTTCCTCATAATATTGTAGTTTTATTTTCCTATCTGGCTGGTAATTTTACCTTACCAATTAATTGATGCCTGTAAGTATACAAATTACCATGTATGATATTCCGGCGCATTAATAGCTGTGACACAGTTCTACATTAATGCAGTTATAATGATTATGCATATATTATAATAAATACTTGTATTTTACTGATTTATTACTTGATACGCTGAGAAAGCTGGACATTTGCGTGGGTCAGGTCAGGCACGTGAAGTACGGGAAGTATCTAAAATTTCTCGAAAGACTTTCTACAGTGTATTACAGATAAGGCGTCATATATGCCAAACTATTGTCGAACAATTAAAATAATGCTATGGAGAGTGAGTGCAAATTATTTTCTATATATATTCCTAATATCATTATCATACTTAATATAAAATAATTAGTAGTCGCAAGTACACTAAGAAAGCTTAATTAATTTAGTTCTTCATAATAATGCTCCAATTTATCGGTATTTTTCTAAAACTTATCGAATCAATCCGATTAAGATAACGATATCTATCACTCTGATTTATTAATACGTAGGCTTCTGAAAGCTCGTTAGTGTGATTGTTTAATCACCTGCTCTGTACTGCGACGGGTCATTGACCCTTAATCATTCAGTACTATGTAAATGAACAACAAATATTTGCATATGTAAACTTAATTACAAATAGGCGATGACAGATTCGTACGTAAACGGTACCCGGTTTTGTTTTTTGCAGTCGAAGTCTAGTACTTCGATAAACAAACCTTATTCTCTGGTAAATACTGACGATATTGTTAACGAAATTGTTTGATATGAAATTACAGATATATTTTATTCATATTACAGGTAATATTTATAAAAATATAATCTTTTACTTGCTATTATTTACAAACGTTATAAGGTGTAAGTAGACTAATTTGCCTTTGACACCAAAAATACTTTTAAAACTTTTATACTCTGATATATAGGAAGAAATATATCCACAGCAGCGGACCCATAAGTAGACGCGGGTTTGGCATCAAAATAGGATTTATCTTAGTGTTTCCTGTTTCCTTCAAGCTATAAAATAGTGAGAAGGGTATTGTAAATGTGGCTGCGTGATGGCATTTTATTTATTCTGCAAACAAAATATAAAAATATTGTACAGAAAGTACTACTATTAATCGATGTTTTGTGAGAGGGTAAGAACTTGCTCGGTCAAAGCGATTCATTCATGTAAAACTAACTTGTTGTATTTTTGTGATGGCAAGAAATTACTAGCGACAAAAGCCAGAAAGACAAATATTTTTCAGATTCGTATTTACAGTACTTGTACCTATTTGTACACTGCTCTTGTCAACTCGTGATAAGAGCCTATTGCCGTATAGGCACTTATTACAATCTTCCATCTCTTGGCGCAGACAGAGAAAAGCTGTGTTGTATTACAGGGCGTTTGGGCCTACCGGCTTAAACCACCACGGTGACCGTCGGCGTTCCGTAGCGGCGGAGCCACGCTAATCGCAGTTATCATACTTTACTGCGCCCTAGCCGTATTCATTCAGAGTCTCGCTCTCATTTCTACGGCATTTACTCTACTTTCAAGTCTCTTCTGTCATACCCAACTTTTACTACCATAAATAAGTGTAGATACTAACACCCCTCTGTGCACATCTAATCGTGCCTTTTTGGACACGTTTTGGCTGTTCATAAACGCCTTCAGAGCTCCATTCACTCTATTACCTGCATTTACTCTTCTTTCAATGTCTTCTTCATTCTTACCATCTCCTGTAAACAGTACGCTGTAGGTACGCCTAAATATACAAACTCATTCACTTGTTCCACTCGTTGTCCATCGACCATAACATTGCAAGCCGTAACACATTCCTCCTTTTCAGAAACCATAACTTTCGTTTACTTACCTTCACTTTCATTCCTTTCCTCTCTAACGCACCATGCATGATTGTTACCATCTCCTGCATCTCCGCCGCTGAAGACGAAAGTATTACCTGATCGTCAGCATAAAGGAGGCATTTGACAAGTTACTCATTCATCCTTAATCCACAATCACTATATTTAAGATCTTGCAAACAACTGTCGATGAATAGGTTAAACAGCCACGGTGACGCTACACATCCCTGTCTAACACCTGTGTCAATGGTAAACCAGTCACTGTATGACCCGTTTATCCTCACGTCATAAGCTCTCAAATCATCATGAAGGGATTTCAGAGCACGTATGAGGCTGCTGTTCACCCCATACATCGACAGTACCGACAACATTTCATTCCTCACCACTTTATCGTAAGCCTTTTCCAAATCCACGAATGGGCAATAGACCTTTTGACTTTTAGCCAAGAATTTCTCGGCTATACATCGCAAGGAAAAGACTTGATCTGTACACCCCATACCCTTTCGGAATCCTGCTTGTACATCCTATATTTTCTTGTAGATTACTTACATAACTCTTTCAATCAGTACCTTCGTATACAATACTACTAATATACATTCGTGGCTCTATAGTTTTTGCAGTCTTGTTGCGAGCCTTTTCTTTTATAAAGAGGCACAACTACTGCTGTCGCCCAGTCATCAGGTACTCGGCCGGTGCTCCAGCCTTTATCATTTCTACTGTAATCTTATTATATCCTGCAGCCTTAACTAATTGTATACTTCCCAGTGCCTACAAAATCTCATCCACGCCAATATCGCTTTCATCATTGCTATCATTACCAACTATTTCAGTTGCAGGTGTCTCTATCGCCGTTTTTTCATATAATTCTTCAAAATACTCGTTCCATCTTTTCAGCACGCCCGATTTACCATTCTCTAACTAATTATATTATACTAATATATTAATACCTAGAATCTAACCCACATTCCAGTGCAACCACACGAAACCGTCGCGTTCTAACAGATTTACAAATACTCACTGCCAAATAAACATGAGTAAAAATAAGTGTAATGTAAGTGGGATATGGCTGTGTCTCCGATGGTTAGTAATCAACTGAAACAAAGTTAACTGTTCCACAAATAGTGAGTACCAGGTGATAATATGGTAATTTTTACTATATTCTACGACGTGACATACCATAAGAATAACTTATAAATACGGAGTGCCGATTTAAAAATAAATTCGGCTCGCTAATTTCAACACATATCTTTAATAGGTATTTATTGCAACACCAAAATGTCGATGGTCATGAGTGCTACGAGTAGCACACTCTGAAAGTACACATTGTGAACTTGATCTGATGCCCGACGGCAAATTACTAGTTCACATTGCCATGGGCGATGTAGATTTGAAGGCAAGGAACATTGTACGTAATGAATAATAATTTTAATCGTGTCGTTCGTAGTAGACAGTGTAGTGTTCACAACGAAAATATTTTTAATGTCGGCTATTTTATTATAACCAGCGGTAGCGTAGCGCATTGTTCGAATTTCGACTCTAATTAATGTTTATTATAACCTAATTCGTAAGAAATTAAGAGATTTTTTTAACTCTGAAAATTGTGCATTTTTTTAAATTCTGGAGTATTACGTCGGTTTGTCAAATGACACATACCTAATGCTGGTAGAAGTAGATTATGAGTTTTTCCTATTGATAATTACATGCAGTATACTTAAAAAGGGATGACACGCTTTATTTTCAAAAAATTATATAATATCTATCTATCTATCTATCTATCTATATCGTCACGCCTGTCTCCCATTGGGGTAGGCAGAGACTATAGAACGCCACATGCTTCGGTTCAAACATACTTCTTTCGCTTCCTCGACATTCATTAACCTCATCATGCATGCGCGTCGGTTATGGGTACTTTTAATTTGGCCCTTTTTCAGTACGTCACCTATTTGGTCGGCGTACGTCCGCCTAGGGCCTCCCCTACCGACATTTCCATTCATTCTCGCACGATACACTCCTTTCGTATTCCTTCTTTCATCCATCCGTTCCAAATGTCCAAACCAACGCATCATTCCTTTTTCAACCTTTGTCACTACATCTTCTTTTAGACCACACTATCATCCCTCTCTATGACCATGACTTTGGTTTTGTTAACATTCACTTTCATGCCTTTCTTCTTATACGCTTCATTCATCGTGGTGACCATCTGCTGTAAATCCAACGCTGACGATGCAAATAGAACCTGATCGTCAGCGTATAGCAGGGTCTTAAACACAGGGTCTTAAACACAGGGTCTTAAACACAGGGTCTTAAACACTGACCCACCCATTCTTAATCCACATTCAGACTCTTTCAGATCGGTCAAACAACTGTCCATGAACAGATTAAACAGCCAAGGAGACGCTACACATCCCTGTCTAACACCACGATCAATGTTAAACCAGTCCGTGTAGGCCCCGTTTATTCTGACACAGGCACTTGAATCCCCATATAAGGATTCAATTATATAATATTTAACAATATTTTGCCTAAAGAACTAGTTTTAATAAAACTAGTTTTTTGTTACTAATGTAGCGTTATTTGTTCTGTCTGGGTGTAATCAATCTATAATATACATGTATATAACAATATACAGAGTGTAACGGAAGTTATGACGCACGTGTTATCACGCTTGGCTAGCTACACGACTACATAATAGAAAATGTAGGTATTTGAGTACAAAAGTAAGGAAAAGTCCGTCATGCTTCTTAAATAAACCTTGTTTTTCATATCTTATACTAATATATAAAGCTGAAGAGTTTGTTTGTTTGTATGTTTGGTTGGTTGAACGCGCTAATCTCAGGAACTACTGGGCGGATTTGAAAAAATATTTCAGTGTTAGATAGCCCATTTATCGAGGAAGGCTATATAATAATATAATGACGGGAGCAGAGCAGTAGCCTTAAATAACGCGGATGTAACCGCGGACAACGTCTAGTATGTTATAAAAATATATCAGGCACGCTTTAGCTAATGGTTTTAGACAGCGCTAATATAAATATGAAGCATATACTTCAACTTGGACTAGCCGTACTAAAATAGCATCGCATTAATTAAAATGTAACCTTTTCAAGGTGAATTACCTAGAAAATTTCGGTATTATTTAAAATAATTGAACTGTATTAATGCCATTTGACTTGTACGTCAGGTATTATACAATGAAAGGCAATGATATCAAACCGTCATGTAATTTAAATTACTTTCTGCTGTTTGAGGATTAGTTAGATTTTTGGCAGTCGTATTGCTTGATGGTTAGCAATCACTGCCACCAATTGACACAAGCAACATTAGATGAGTCGCAAATACGTTGCCGCCCTTTAGGATGTAAAAGAAATAGGAGGAGATGATGAGATAGATGAAGAAAAGGACTGGGACGCCGTTACTCTTACTCACCGAACGAAACGCTGTTACTTTACAACGATATTCTGTGACAAGGAAGTACTTACCGATGCATGCCGAAATCAACAATTTGAAGTCTAGTCTATTTTAAGTCACATTATTTTTGCATTCACTTTTGTCAATTTTGGCGGTATGAACATTCAAAGACTGTAGATAGTGAGAGGTTCTCTGCTTTAAAGCCAATCCAGAGGATAGTTTTGGATCATGCTTATGATAAAAATACATTATCATCGAAACTGAACCGACACGGAATTGAATTTCGGATATGTACCTATACAAATCGTTAAAGTTTAACATTGCGTATACCAACTGACAGATAACAAAAATCATAAATCATATTTACAATTTACATAAAGGCTCTTTGACTTGAAAAATAAACTCATTAATGTCGAACTCCAGCGAACTTTCCTTGAATTTTGACCACTAGCCAACCACTGGTAGAGTTAATAGTCTATCGGCTCTATTGACATGATATTTTATTTAACTATGAATAAGCCTGTTAATAGTTTTTGTCTTAAACTGAAGAATATAATATTATCATGAAGCCAGTTTTTGATGTTTCATGCAACTTGTGGCTTGAAAGCTCATTGAGCCATAGGTCCCGCCAAGATTTCTGCTTGCGTACACAGTCGTTTATAACACCTAACGATACGTTGCTAAGTCGTAATAGTAAGCATATACCATTGATATAATTCTGTATCAGAATAAAAGATAATGTACTCACCAAAAAACAATAATAGTTTGTTGTTTTTATATAGGTACATAGTACATAACACAGTGTCCTGTGTTACAAAAGCAAAGCATAGCTTTTTATTCAATATATTGACATAATTAGTAAAAAAAATAATATTTATCAGCAGCGGTCCCGTACTAAACTGTCCCACTGCTGGGATCAGGCCTCTTATCACTAGGAGAAGGGTAATCCCACTGTCCATCACACAGGCCATTATTATGGAGGACTCTTAGATACATAGGTTTCCTCGCCATTTAGCAAGCGACAATGGAATACTTCGAAAAGTCAGTGGTGTACATCGTGGTTTTAAATCTGAGACTCACATTCCGTTATATAAAAGATAAATAATTTTAAATTGAGGATATGTTTAATTTTTGTTTTCATATATAGTGTAGTGAAGGAGATATTGAAAGGAGAAAAACTGCGGGAAACTGTGCGAATGGAGCGCTGCACGCCTTTATGAACGGTCAGACTGTGCCGAAGGAGGCGCGACTGGCGGTTTATAATGGTGGCCTGAAAAAAGATGTTGTGACGAAAATTGAGAAAGGAATGCTGAGATGGTTTGGACACGCGGAGCAAATGAGTGAAGAAAGATTGACGCACCACATTTTTACGCATTGAGTGCGGTCCACTAAGAAACTTTTAGTTAATTCTAACTGTTTACCTCTTATACCAATGTTCTCGAGTTTACGCATTAAAATTCCAGATTTCCCGCAGATGGTGTCAAAAGCCTTAGAAAAATTCCGAAATATTCCTATTGTGTGGTTACCCTTGTCAAGTTCTTGCACCAAAAAGTCAGTCAGGTGATGTACGGCGTAAATATGTGATGGCGGCCTAAACTATCGACAGCATCGATAGTTTAGGCCGAAATCCAAACTGTGTCTTAGATAGTATCGATTTATATGCTTGTTTGTTTTTCGAGTGAGTGTGTGGCCAACTCTAGTGTCGGAGTTTTCAGACCACCCGAAGGCCGTCGACATGGCCTAACGATTATTATACTGAGACAAGACATATATTAATAAAGCATTTAATGAAAATCTATTCAATTAAGTTCACGTTTGAACCATAAAACTCGCTTCCAATTTGATAATCTCATGCCGATTCTACACGAAAATATACTTGCCGCACTGGATAGTTTAAAAAGATTTTGTGAATATGAATAACAAACCCAATTTTTGCGTACATATGAGATGTATCCCTAGGAAAAATTTGATACACATTGTGTAATATAAGAAAGGTCACGAAAATCTAAGGAGGAGCAAACCCAAAATCGATCACGGAACATTCATCAAAATTTCAGATGCACTGAACCAGTTGTATCCTCTCTTAACATTGACAGTCGACCTAGGTCAATTAGCACGTACAATATAGCTAAGTGCTGCAAGTAGCATGCAGTAATTTATATGATATACACAGTACAACTTACGGACTGGCTCATGACATCGAAAGCTTAATACGAAACTGCTACGAAACCCACATCATTAAATTTTTACGAGTTTTTATTAACTGCCATATTAAATCATACGTTTCGAGTCTTCTATTTTCAAGTCGTAGAATAGATTTGTTTGGACGCTAGAGCACATAAGGTCGTAAAGATACAAATATTAGCAACAGCCCTCGCCTATAAATGTTGATATTTTCACCTTTTGGGAAATCGTGTTTGGTTTGTTGTGAACAACATGAGCCAGTTGTTTAATTAAATTAAACCAATTCTGTAAAGAACTTTCATTCCAAAGGTCTTATAGATTAACCATGTAGGTGCCTGATTAAATTATTCAACCATAATTTCAAAGTTTCTGAAGCAAAATTATACGCAACATATTAAGCTAATTTGGTAAATGAATAACAAAGCAACAAATAATGCTTTATCTCGTTGTTCCTAACATTATACACGTTGAACTTAATACGTTATATTTTCGTTCGTTTAATATTTAATATGTCAGTTTCACCAGTGCGTTACTGGTGATACAATATATAACAGCCGGCTGACATGACGAAGAATTCTCTAAACATGAACCAATTAACGCAAATTTTCAAACTACCCATTGTGTCTAAATACCAACAATTTAGTAAATTCAGTATACTGTACATACAAATATTTAGCGAACAACTCGAAATCTAGTTCTTATTGAGTAATGTAGTGCCTTGACGGGTATCAGTAGGCACCACGGCTTCCTCGAGATCGAAAATAAGGATTATGTTTGATAATTACTCTTATCTGGAAAATGCAACGAAAAAACAAACGTCTCTTTCTAAGCCTTTAAAATCAGTGTTTTTTATGAAAGGTGCAAGTAAAGATGGTGTTAAATAGTCACCCTAGATAAAAAATATCTGCTATATTATGTCATGCATGATATTGATTCCGATCTTGCGTATGTTAATATTAAAATTTCATCACAAATTAAAGCAATGTAAAAATTCCAACATTCCTTACATGGACGATTTAAAAATAGAGTGAGTTTCAACTGAATTTATGGCTCTGAATACAGAAAGTAACAGTAATACTATAGTAGTACAGTATTACTTTACAAAATAAAATACCTACGTAAGATGAAATAAGACAACACAAGTTGCTTTCAGACGCTGTTTCATAGTAGATATAAAACGTTGGCTCACGATTTTATTTGAATATAGATATAGCGACGGCATCTAAGCGATTATCCTGCCGAATAGCATCAAGATTGATTGGGTAGGTCACTCGTGCAAACGTAACTAACGTTCTCTGGTCCTCTCTGTGTTGCACTGTAATGTTAATATGGAGTGATAACAAGGACTGCTGCATTACTACTCTCTTATAGCAAATAAGTATCGTATTCTTATTTTTATACCTTTGTCGATAATAGTATTTTGTTGATGTATTTAGTTGTATCATAGAAGCATTACGAAACCTTTATGGTTGACACGTTAAAGCCACTCCTTGCAGAGACACAGAAGGGGGCAAAGAAGCAGAACGGAGGCCAAAGGGGAAGCACAGGTCTCTTACACACTTACTCGCTTAACAACGCATAGCAGTGTGGCTAATTTACAAAAAAGTTCTGAAAAGGCAGTGCTTCTCCGATTTAGGCCCGTTCATGCGGTTGTCTTACTTCTAAATACGGTGAAATTTAGCTGTCATTTATAATAATTATTAAACATGATAGCTAAATTTCACCGTATATAAATATTATAAATGATAACAAGTTAGCAGACATTACAAACAGATTCTTGAAACACTACATGACCGTGATTTTAAACTTTCGTATGTTATGACTATAATAAACGTGAAAGTTTTTGAGGATGGATGTGTGTTACTATTTCAATTAGAAGCAGCCCAATTTAATAAACCCTTTGCAATGTTATTGCCTAAATATCGGACTAAGGAACCACCTTTTGTCCCAATAACAGAGCCCACTAGGGCGAAACCGCGGGCAGAAGCTTGTTTATAATAACATAAACTTACTGCAACACAAATCACGAGTCTTTTACGTTAAATAACGTACTTGAGGCATAAATACCGCTCTATTCCCCGAAGTTTCGACCAGCTTACATCGGTTGCGGTCACGAGTAGACTACATAGCGCTATATACAGCTTCATATATGTGTTTAACTGGTCTATTCGTTAGTGAACGTGACCCCTCAGCCTGAAGACGTGGGTTCGATTCCTACCGAGGACATGATGATGATGACGACGAAACAATATGCAATATTAAATGATTTAATTGTGAAAGCAACTTCAATTTAATGCATAAAAGGATAATTGCATTTTACAACCATAGCGATTGAATATAAATGTTCTATTTTGTATGAGAAAATAGTAATAATACGGGTATTGTTTCAGATGAGCCCGGCTTCAGTGCGCCAATAGCGAATGTGACGGCGCCACTCGGCCGTGAAGCTATCCTTGCGTGCACCGTGCATAATCTCTCCACGTACAAGGTTCGACAAACTCACGCTTTTTGACTAAGAACCGTCATTCTTGTAGAGTGGATTTTGGATTACCTAAGTTATGTGTTAATAATGACCCTTAAAATGTTATTAAGTACGAATACGTACTAGTTACCTTTTTATTACAAAAAAACCCTGCAGTGTTGTTCACTACCATTGAATGATTTGTCAGTGATTTTAATTTTAGAAAGGGTTTCACAATACGAAACTGTATGTTATAAAACTGTAGAAAACCGGAATAGTGAAAATATTTGCGTTGCTTTATTGGTTTTAAGATTGTAAGCGTCTAGAATATTGTTGACTTCCTCTCATTGTCAGTAAAAGGCGATTGAAATTGTGTTTTGATTTTATCGAATTAAAACTGCGAACGGTCGATCTTAAGAGTGGGTGCTATAAAAGCGAATATTTTAACTTGAATTATTAAATGTTTTTGGTTTTATACTATTTATATTTTAAGTAGGCTCTTGAATCCAAATAATAAGATACTAAGAATTTAGCTACTACAATAATTCTTATCTCACACTTTGTTGAAGCACTCTTATTTCTAAAGTGTTCATCTGTCTGCATTAAGAAAGTTGTAGCCTTTACTAGCAACAGCGTTCAGAACTTTATTATTTACAAAGAATAAACTCAACAAAAGGTTTAAAGTGAAGTTGCGAATATTGGATTTAATCGTTTTAAGAATAGCAATTCAATTTGATCGTTTTGTCTCGACTAAGAATAGAGTAGCCCATTCCTCCCGCGGGTCTCGTAAGAGACAATTAAGAATGTCCATCCGGCAGATTCTGCATCAGCATACCTTCGAGTAAGACCATTGTATATTTTCTATACTTGCTGACATTTTCTGCGGAACTATCAGAGAATACGGTGGCTAATTACATTAGGCTCAGAAAAAAGAATATTATGCGTGTTATGCTTCGATGTTTTTATAGTCAACGATGCGTTGAACGTAGTCTACCTATATTGTCAAGATCAAAGCAAGGTGATTGCCCGACGTTTAATTAGCTGAAATTTTAGTAATGTAATAAAATAAAATTTTGTAAGAACTATTTTTAAATATAAATTTTATTATTTCTTAGAGCCAATTGATAACTACATACATATAACTATATGCTCAAATGTACATTTCTGCGCTGTCCTGTTTATCAGTGCAATGATGGTCTTTTTATTATCCTTATTGTTATTTATAATATAATCATATTGATAATATAATCATACTATCTGTATAAAATGGAAATCTTTACTGTATATTTGTACTGTTTTTTAGCTACACATAATAATGATTATATAACATATAAAGTGAGAAAATTATGTTTCTCATAACCACGAACAGGTTTCCTGAATTATATAAGTAAGAACACATTTACTGAACTGACCTGTATTTTCTTGTAACTAAACTAGGTAATGCTGGTACATTAAGTTGAACATCTTTATATAGACGTCTAATGTTCATTGCTGAAAATTGGCTCCTCAACAAACCATTCGAATGAATGTTCCTGGAAGGATTTTCTACCTGTGTTCGCTGATCGTAGTAAGATGTCTTAGGTGAAACGTATAGCCTTATTCTTCTCCTTTACGGAGTCTGTTACTTGTACCAATGTTACGAATGAAACTTTTAAAGTCATTTAATTTATTTTGAAGCACAATTGTAGCCTAAAACTGTCAATGTAATACGGCACTCAGCCCCAAAAAAAATTCTATCGAAACTGAAAAAGCTTTTCTTTCCGTGTTACGTACGCCTAAACGGAAGGAGAGCAACGGAATGTATAATGTACTTTTATAGTATGTTTAGAAAGTTATTTCGAATTTTATATTGCGGTTGTTATGGTGTTTGTAACAGTAGTAATAAACCTTACGTTATAGGTCGCGTGGCTGAGAGTGGACACGCAGACCATTCTCACAATCCACACGCACGTCATATCGCGGAGTCGAAGAGTTGGAGTCACCCACAGCGACCACTGGAAATGGTTCCTGCACATTAGAGAACTACTAGAGACCGACAGAGGATGGTACATGTGTCAGATCAACACCGATCCCATGAAGAGCCAGCTCGGCTACCTAGACATTGTAGGTAAGTAGCTATCAGCAAAAGCTATCGAGACTATATTTTAGTTACTAGCTAAAAGACAGCAATAAAGCGATAAAAGAGCTTGTTCAGAATATTTATGGTCACCATTTCTCAAGAAAAAGAGCAAACTTTAAATTGGATCGATTTTATGTAAGAAAATACGATACTTTAAGGTTAGTCCAGTGCTATACGTTTATCTAGGTTCACTCTAAATCTTGTGAAATCAGATACTAGACAGGTCAAATTTTAACAGGATTTTACTAATAAATAATATTCAGTAGCAGATAGAAAGTGTGTGCGAATAACTATGCCCGAAAGAGATAAGTTCATCTCTTTTGCAACCTACCAGATTGAAGAGTACAATCAGCCATGTCTACTTGTCTAGCTCCTTAGAATATTTTGGGCTTGAATCAATGCAAGTAATATATAAGAACAGAAATAACAATCTAATAGTCATAAAAGCTTTTGGCCAAAAATCTAGATTCAAAGATCTAAAAATGTTTTGCTGACGTCATCTATTTTTGCTTTATCCATTAGTACCGCCCGATATTCTCGACCGCGGCACGAGCACGGATCAGACGGTGCGAGAAGGCGCCTCGATAAGTTTAACGTGTGCCGCGACAGGCTCACCACAGCCACAAATCACCTGGCGAAGAGAACATCCCAAAGGCACCAAAGCTATTACTGTCGCCAATGGAATACAAGGTACATTCTTCTAAATAATATTCATACACTAATAGCATTCCTTTCATAATTTCCTTCAAAAAAGTTACTTAATTATACATTTTTAAGTTTGTTTTGTTACCGGATATTTACTACAGCGAGTAATTTTTGAAATCATCCTTATTTAATAAGTAACAAGTTTAAGTTCATTATACGCGGAACTGCTGCTACTTTAGATGCAGCTTACATTAAGCTTATAAGAACTTGGAAGCACACCTGCGTTCGACGATACCGATATTGCTTGTTTAATATGAGCATAAAACGAAACTGTCCATTGCTGTGTAATTAATGATTGTCAGTTGCAGTTTTGCGTTTAACAATGAAGCGTTGAAACATGTAGCTATCGCATTTTATAGTTTATGAAACTTTTTGTGTGATATTTTAGTGGGTTGTTTCTTTTATAGTGACCTCATATGAAGGCCCAGTGCTAAACATAAGCCGGGTGACAAGGCAACATGCAGGCGCGTACTTGTGTATCGCTTCGAATGGTGTTCCGCCGACGCCAAGCAAACGAATCATGCTCACCGTACAGTGTAAGTGATGTTGTATTTTACAAACATATTGCCGACTTCGATTCCTTTGCTAGACGCAAGTCAAGCGAAAAACTTTAAGGCTCATTGGTTTTCTCAGTCAACAACATTTTTAGGTAGCTTTTGAATCACAAGAAAGTTTTATTCGGTTGGTTTACACTTACTTGAACAACTATACTTTTGTATAAAATTAAGTTGCCACCGCGTCCTGTCTGCCAACGCGATTAACTTAAAAACTACCCAATAGTTTGTTCGTACAGCTTTCATAAAAAGATTTTCTGAGAAAAGCGAAGGCGTAGACCTGTCTAAGCGAAGGCGTAGACCTGTCTAGTTTTATATAAACTTTTATATTATATATAAAATAACATTATTATGTACAGTTCCCCCGGTGATTACTATAAGAAACCAGTTGGTTGGCGCGGCGCTCGGCAGCGAGTTGGTTCTCGAGTGTGAGACCGAGGCGTACCCTAAACCTGTCAGCTACTGGAGCAGAGACAACGGAGAGATTGTTCCCGTGGGTAAGATCACTTCACACTCACTGTAATTAAGAAGTAGATTACAATAGAAATATTTATGCAGACTTACATAGGTATTACCTTTACTTTTCAACATTTATTCTTTGGCCCACTTTGTATAAAAGATTTACACATGCGTTTCAAATTGATCCAATTTTGTACCACCAAGTAAAGCTTGCGCATGTGTGTACATAAAACATAAGATTAGCTGTTCTATGTTCAACATAGAATATTAAATGAAAGAATGTTTACGTACAAACCAATTGAAACATCAGTGTTTACAGCAAACCCAATTAAATAGTATATAAAAGCGATTGCTTCTTTAACTATACGTCTTATTAGAAACGTCTGTAAAGCCTTCTCGAATAAAACCGTTTCCTATCTTACCGTCGCCGTCGGATGGATTTATAAAAGCCTAGAGAACGTCTAGCTAATGTATCTTTACCCGCATTGGATTTACCGTTTAGTCGGTCGCTTACGTTTGCGTTCACCTAAATTAGTTACGTTACGTTTAGCACCCTCTAAAAGCTATGACTACATGACTCGTAGTATGTCATTGAACACAATGTATGAAGCTTATTAGTATTGTGAATCCTGGCCTTTATTATGCTTGTGACTGTTGATGGAATCTAATTAACCGATCCATAGTTTAGTTTTGCTTTTTCATTCGTTTCATATTTTATTATTGTATATTTTACTTTGAATTTATTTTCTATTTCAATAAATGGAGTAGAGACAGTTCAATTTCTGAAATTGGCTTTGAGTAATATGAGATAGCATTGCATATTATTAAGCTATTTAGTTTTTGCAGAGATACCGTTAAAGTAGTAGGTAATGTTAAAGAATTATGACAAATAAAATGAAAATGTGATGAGACTGACTATGATAGTTCAGTTATATAGTTAAAGTAAAAATATGTATAAAAATAAATTATAAAGAGTGATAATTAATATAACTGAACGAGGTCAACAGTACTCGTTCGAATAAATCAAGCTCCAGTAAACTTTTGGAGTGAGAGAGGGTAATTAACACGATGATATCCATTTCAATTTCTATTCCGAATCTGAATTGAAAAAATTGAGTAAAGCTTGCGTATGTGTGTACATAAAACATAAGATTAGATGTTCTATGTTCAACATAGAATATTAAACGAAAGAATGTTTACGTACAAACCAATTGAAACATCAGTGTTTACAGCAAACCCAATTATATAGTATATAAAAGCGATTGCTTCTTTACTATACGTCTTATTAGAAACGTCTGTAAAGCCTTCTCGAATAAAACCGTTTCCTATCTTACCGTCGCCGTCGGATGGATTTATAAAAGCCTAGAGAACGTCTAGCTAATGTATCTTTACCCGCATTGGATTTACCGTTTAGTCGGTCGCTTACGTTTGCGTTCACCTAAATTAGTTACGTTACGTTTAGCACCCTCTAAAAGCTATGACTACATGACTCGTAGTATGTCATTGAACACAATGTATGAAGCTTATTAGTATTGTGAATCCTGGCCTTTATTATGCTTGTGACTGTTGGTGGAATCTAATTAACCGATCCATTGTTTAGTTTTGCTTTTTCATTCGTTTCATATTTTATTATTGTATATTTTACTTTGAATTTATTTTCTATTTCAATAAATGGAGTAGAGACAGTTCAATTCCTGAAATTGGCTTTGAGTAATATGAGATAGCATTGCATATTATTAAGCTATTTAGTTTTTGCAGAGATACCGTTAAAGTAGTAGGTAATGTTAAAGAATTATGACAAATAAAATGAAAATATGATGAGACTGACTATTATAGTTCAGTTATATAATTAAAGTAAAAATATGTATAAAAATAAATTATAAAGAGTGATAATTAATATAACTGAACGAGGTCAACAGTACTCGTTCGAATAAATCAAGCTCCAGTAAACTTTTGGAGTGAGAGAGGGTAATTAACACGATGATATCCATTTCAATTTCTATTCCGAATCCGGATTGAGGCTTAAATACCTTCGCTAGTCTATAATCTACACAGTACACGCCGAAGTTTACCTGGCTAAGTTCGTAATTAAAAGCATTTTGGACTTTGTTAGAATCATATCGACCCTTCGCCTTTTGCCTACTTTGGTCTTTACCGATAACAAACACGCTTAATATTTTACCTTCCAGGGATTGAGAAATTTGAAGCTGTTTCGTTTTACGAAGTGTTTTAGTATAAAGTTTAAATTGCTATGCCGTAAAAATCAATATTGTTAAACATTGGTGTAAAATTCGTGTTCCTCTGAAGTGCAGATTCAATTGTTCGCGTGTCGCTTTACCTAAATATTGTGTGTTGACTATAAATTGTGTCACACAAGAATATGAAGTTTACTTACTATAAAATTATAGTGTAAGACTACGAGTGGACTTTCTTCAAAATGTAGGTTTGAAATGAAAAACGATGAAGTCGATTTTGGTCATAAATTTGAAAGTAATTTTCAAAATAGACGTCTACTTTATTTAATACGAGAAATGGATCATGAATATTATATTTAAGTGTCATCTAGTACCTACATACGGATACTAAGCTACTTACTCTTTGGGCAATATTTTACATCTAATCGAATCATGTTAAAGCGTTTTCGTTATTATGCTTATATTCGTAAGAATATTTTTCTTCAACAACGTAAACGTTTCCCAGTACGGTAGAAGATAGTTTTATAAGATGCAATTACCCTAGTTTTAGTTGTCATCTGAGTGTATAAAATACACAAAACTAGTTGTTGCATGTAGCTGCTTAAATGGCAAGGAGAGTGAGTGGTATTTAATTCCTTTGGGGTGGTATTTAGCATCGCATTCAACATTCATACGATGAATATTTTAGAATAACCAATTGTACTAAAACTCGTCTTTGTAATTTGGGTTTAACAATTATAGTATACATTCTTCAGAGCTATGGGAACCAATGATGTTACATAAAAAGAAGTAGATACGTTATAGGCGTACCAATAGCAGGACGCTAAACATAAGCCAGTTGGCAAGTTTGACATATGTGTGTGTGACGTCGCGAGCCGGCGTCAAAGTGTAACTGACACATCCTGTCAACCGAAGTTAAAATAAAATATAGAGGTAGGCTCAGTTCACACCGAAATGGCAGCGGCCGGAAGCGAAGCGAAGAGCAGTTTCAGTGTCATATAATTTTAGTCTTTATCACCATGACTATAATACATAGAATCACTTGACAAACTTGAAAACGTCGTGCGCACGACCGCTCTGGCGGGCGCGAGCAGCCGCGAGCATGCGCTGGAAGGCGCGGGCAGCCGCGAGCATGCGCGGGAAGGCGCGGGCAGCCGCGAGCATGCGCGGGAAGGCGCGGGCGGCCGCAAGCAAACGCGGCAGGGCGCGGGCGGCCGTGTACCCAAGAATTTATTTTCCTTCTTAATCTTATCCACGTTTCCTCTTCTTTGTCTTCAATTATACGTTTATGTAGAATATGAACTGCGCATAGAAATAGCGTAAGCCCGAGCCGTGACGTGAGTTGCGCGCGGCCGCGAGCAGTAGCGGGCGGGCGCGAGCAGTCGCGCGCGGCCGCGAGCAGTCGCGAGCAGGCGCGAGCAGTCGCGGGCAGCCGCAAGCCTTGTCTTCGATGCCGGGCGCTGCGCGTCGCTTCCAGCCGCTGCCATTTCGGTGTGAACTGAGCCTTATCGATGTATGCGTTAGTGTACCGTTTCTATGGATTGATTACTACGTAGGTAACGTATCTACCTTTTTCTAATATCATTGTTTGGAACTATTTGCTTCTGGTAAGCTGGAGTTCCTTGTTTGTGTGGAAAGTTTTGGTTGTTGTATTGAGGTGGATGTGGTGGTGAAATAAGTATGAGATGGTCGTTGTATAACGACGTTTCTATAAAAATAACGCTGTTTAAATTGGTATTTTAAAATGTCTATAAGTATTGGCTTTAAACTTTTATTTATTTAAAACTTTGAGTGTAGAAAGCTGTTTTTGAATAGGTTACGTGGGTATTTTTAAAGATAATACTGTGAGCCATTTCATAAACACTTAAAACACCTTTTAAATTCTTTCATTAGCATGTAACCGATGTCAGCGAGAGTATGTTAGTTTGAGGAGAAAAATAAGGTCATCCCAAAAATCCCATGAATTTGTCACCAAAATCTGGTTCTAATAGCGAAAAATACATAATAGTCATTCGCGCCAAGCCGTCTTCTTATTTAACTAATTTTCAGAATAAGCTAGTTTAAATAAATTATAATTGTTTATTGAAACGAAACTCTAGTAATGAAGTTGCAGTTTACTATTCCGTTAAATAGGATCACAAACAAACGCTGAACCTAATTTAATTTGTTAGTACCTACATACGCGCGTAGTTTAGTGTATTTAAAATTGTGTACAACATTTGAATTAATTATAGTATTTGTTGAAGTTATGTGCTACTTACGCATAACTTTATAGAATACCACTCTTAAAGGGACTTCTTGTTAAAGTTATGTGCTACTTATGCATAACTTTTGAAAATACCACTCTTAAAGGAAATCACGACATAAAAGCATTCAAGCGTACGTATATATTGATTTTTCAATTTTCAAGGAGAATCGTTTACACACCGCATTGTATGCTTGTATTATAATTTTAAATACATTTTCGTGTTTAGGGGGAAATCTCGAGCCTCAGAAGATAGATGAATCATATCGATCAGTACTGCGGCTTGCTATACGAAGGGTCACAAGTTCCGACTACGGGACGTACAAATGCGTATCGAAAAACTCTCTTGGAGACACCGAGGGAACTATTAAGTTATACCGTAAGTACTATTGATATTTATTGTCTGTATAAATGTGCATGTTTTTTGTCAAATGTAGATTGCGACGGAAGTATGTAACTTTAATGGCTGTGAAGAGAAAAAGGTTTCTATAAACTTGTTCTTATTAATATAACCTCATGTCATCATCACCCTATCGTTGTCTCAGTGCATTAACACCCGTGGCCCGCTCCCTAGCCTTGCCAGATTAGATAAAATATGAGGTTTTTCTTTGGAGGGTTTGTGTAGCTACCACAACTAAAAGGGATAGCAGCTACCTATTGTCAGGATATTTTAAGAAGTCTTCGTAACTAGACTGTAATGACGCTTTAAGGCGCTCTCGGAAAGTGTAGGGAATGAGCGAAAACTAATACACCATTAAATAGTTTCGTTATTTGAATGTTACCTGCAACACCAGATTAAATTTATGCATTTTAGTTCCTAGGAACAAAAATATACATAGCAATTTTAGATGTAAACTGTAACGTAATACTCCACGTATTGCGTTATAATATCTCGCAGGCACTTAACACCAGCTTAGCCGCAGAGCGTTCGCAATATTACCATATATAGTCATGTTCAGAACCAAAGGCAGTCTGTGAGTCATAGGTTTATGCCTATATAAGATGGGTGCGTGATCTAAATCGGTCACTTTCCCTAGAGGTCGGAACGCTGCCGCTACACCTCGTGATTATTCTACATTCTACTTCCTATCTACTGTCCCGCTGGAGGTAAGCATATTCTTGTCGTCTGTGTGCCTATATGTTCTGTCTGTAGTATCTGTGTCTCCTAAGCATAACAGCCAATCTAGGGATAGCCTGTTCCTGACCGGTTGTTGTGTATTCTCTGTGCTGTTTCCAGTTCTTCCTACGGACCACGATTCTCCCTACGGGCTACGATTCTTTCTACGGGCTGCGACTTACGAGCTGCGGGCGCCGTGCTGCTACCAGCCGCTGCCAACGCATCAGCTCCTGCCTACGAGCCTCCTACAGCCAGGCCACGGACGCCTGACTGCACCATTTACGCCTGAGCCTTACCGCTTGGCCCACATCGGCTGCATCGCCTGAGCCTCCACTCAGCCTACACCTCGACCACCGAGCTGCCTGCGCAGCGTGCACTTCGGCCAGCTCACCGGCGACCCTACGAGCAGGCTCCCCTACAAAGCAGCAGGAGTCTACACTCCAGCCCTCAGGCCAGCGCTTACCTAGTTCGGTCATACTGTATGTAAGCGGTAGTGAGACATAATAAAGAACCTGTTCAGTCTAGCAGTGTTTCCCTTGAACCCCGACATCCTACCTGAGATCCTCCGTCTCAGTGGCGCCCAACTCTATTTGTCTCACTTCCAATTACTGCAGCTGTTCTTGTTTAGGGGGTCAGTCTTTGTAAACGAGGAGGTGCAGACATCAGCGAACCAGGACGTACTACTTAACTTGTGTGTATCTGTGTATTTCTGTCGAATTTCTACAACGCGTGACGGAATTTAGGACGGTTAGAAATCTACCTGCCAATAGATTATTCGATTACGCGTCCGAAATTTTTACTGGTAATGCGTTACACTGGTTTCGCGGTGTTAAAAATTCCATTTCTATCTGGGACGAACTAGCTAGTAAACTCACAGCTGATTTTACACCGTACGACTATGACTATAAACTTTTAGCCGAGATTCGTAATCGTACTCAAGGGCAAACTGAGGGTATAATCATCTACTTATCAATTATGTACCAACTTTTTGAGCGATTATCACCGAATACGTTACTAACCGAACATGAAAAACTAAATATATTGCTTCACAATATTAGACCGTGTTATTCTACTGTACTAGCTTCATGTACTACGGCTATAGACACTATAGACACTCTAAGAACACTATGTCTAAACTATGAGAGGTTCCAGAGTTTAAGTTCACAATTTCACGAACCTAGTTACCCTACGTCTAACACAGTAGCACCTGATTTAGCTTACATAAATAAAAAGGACACGCACGGTCACTATAATAATTCACACTACTTTAAACCGTCTAAACTAAAAAACTACGCTTCCGTCGCATCTATAAATGTTGAACCGAACGATACACCTGTGCCTAACCTACAACACTACAATGTCGACATGATATCTAAATCAGCTGTTCCTACAACAGTGACTAATAAGAGGTCTGTGTTCTGCCCGCGATGCCGTTCAACTGATCATTCGCTAGGGATGTAGAAGCGTGAACGTTATCCTATATGTTTTAAGTGTGGCCTTAGGAATGTCACATTCGTAAATTGTCCTAACTGTAAAAATAAATCTTTTTCAAAAAACTAATTTACTCGGATCGTAGTATGTCAAATAAGATGACAAACCCTACCGTTTGTACATCTTTTAAACCTAAATATTTTGACAAAGAAGACTGAAAAAATTGGCTGAACACTCTAAAAGTGTATTTTTCTAGTTATTTTGTGGCTGCGATCCGTGATCAAAAACCTAATACTGATTTTCGACCCTACGTTAATGTAACCATTAAGAATCTACCCCTTACTGAGTTACTTGACTCAGGTTCTGCCGTGACTATATTGGGCAATAAATCTCATATAGAAATTGTTTCTAAAACGAATTTCTCTTTGAATAAGTGTGACAACCCTACTATATTTTTTCGATCGGCGGGTGGTCATCGTTTGACACCGATTGGTTACATCAACCTATCCACCACTTTTGAAAATAAAACTTATAACTTAAAAGCGTACGTAATTCCAGAAGTTACTAGTTCGTTAATTTTAGGTATTGACTTCTGGAAAAGATTTAAATTGTTACCAAACTATATTACACTGATAATACAACTGATAAACACTGATAACGACACTACTATAACCTCGGATCAGTGGTATACTACAATCTACAATGGCTGTATAAACTCACCTACATCTTTCCCTAATTATTCTATCAAAAATGACAAATTATATAGATATATGGTATCGAAATGTACACTGCGTAAAGTATTCGATTTTAAAGAGGTCCTAAATACCTCGGATAGAACTACCGCTATTAAAGAATAGCATTCGGCACTCGCTGCGGGTCATTTAGGAATTTTTAAAACGTATAAACGTTTAGCGTAGCGTGATAATTGGCCTGGTATGCACGCTGACGTTGTTAAATTTATATCTTCGTGTGACACTTGTGTCGCACATAAACACCAAAACAATGGTACTTTATATACACACACATACAACTTACGTCGTAAACCGGCTGGGTTTAACGTGGGTGATACTGTGTGGAAAAGAACCTACGACAAATCATTTGGCAAAAAACTAGCTCCTAAATTTACCAAGTGTTCTATTATTGCTAAAAAGTCACCACTAGTATACGAATTAGGGGATTCGTCGGGTAAACCTATTGGGAATTGGCACATTAAAGATTTAAAACTAATTAACTACACTGATTCCTAACCTAACTAGATTCTCTCATTGTACCTACCTACAGTTTGAGTTTCGTAGTCAGTATTTATTTATTTATATTTACAACTGCTCACTGCACTTATAGGTGCCCAACGCGTGCAGTGAGCCATTAGAAAACAATTTTCTACAGTAAAATCTAAAGTAGGTACGTACAGTGTCTTATTAATATGCTATTCTAAATGTAATTAGGTACATGACAAAAAGAATGCAGCCATTATCAAAAATGTGGTTTGGTTCGTAAAAAAATATGTCTAAATCAGGATACTGAGCAATAAAAGAATTGAGCAGTGAAACTGCATGGCATGTGGGTGCGTATTGCGCCGTACATGTTCGCACTTGTGGTGCGGCAAGCAAGCGGCGCGAGCGCAGCCGAGTGTACTGGTTCGGCACTGATAATGAACAGTGTGAGAGTGTTACCGAATCGTCAATTTTATGATTTAATAACATATAATTATGCAACATAAGGGCACACTTGCATCGTAATGCCAGCGTGTCAAGACCTACCATCCCAGACACAAACAGAGACGGGTATAGATAAGGGTAGTACCCATAAAGCTTTTTATACAGAAACCGGCAGAATTTCCGCTGCACTCGCTGTATCATCATGCGATACTTGTCTTCGTGAGGGTCCCAGATGACGGAGTTATATTCCAAAGTACTCCGAACAAAGGAGAAGTACAACACGACAATAGCGCTCCTGCGCCGAAACGGAGACGCTTGTCTCATTACAAAGCCTAGAGATTTAAAGCTCCTCTTACACATTGCAGTGATGTGTGTATTAAAAGTAAGACTTGAGTCTAGAATCAAGCCTAAGTCTCGTATTTGAGTGACTCGTTCAAACGGGACACTTGATATGTCGTAAGTGTAGATGTACGGAGAGCGAACACGAGTAAACGTTATTGTTTTGCATTTTGAGGCGTTAAACTCTAAGTGATTGCGTGCTCCCCAAGCTACAACGCTGTTGATGTCCCGTTGAAGGGCTTCGCAGTCGTCTAGGCAATCTATGCCCAAGAACAGCTCCAGATCATCAGCAAACATGAGACACCTTGCCGTACTGACGACACTCGGCAAGTCGTTGATCATTATTAAAAAGAAGATCGGACCCAAAACACTTCCCTGGTTTACACCGGAGCGAGTGTCATATGGGTCAGACTGCAAGTTATCGAACTGCACATATTGCGTACGGTTGGCAAAATAACTGGAGAAAAGGTTCAAGAGATTAGGTGTGAAGCCCATATCAGCAAATTTCTGCGTTAATTTGGACACGGTCAAATGCTTTTTTAAAGTCGAAATAGACCGTGTCCACTTGTCTACTCTTGTCCATTTTCGTCACACAATAATCGATAAAGTTAATTAAATTGGTGGCTGTAGATTTACCAGCTCTAAACCCATGCTGACACTCGCTCATTTGCTGTTTAACCTGTCTAGTAATGTGACGATTTAGTTAAGTCAAACACCTTGCCGAATGCTGAGAGCACGGCAATAGGCCTGTAGTTTGTGATCTGAGACCTGGAGCCGTCCTTGGGTACAGGTGTAACTCTAGACACTTTCCAAGCGGCAAGATAGACAGCAGTACTTACCGCCAAATTAAAAATATGCAAGAGGGGCTCCTCTAAACCACCAACGCAATCTTTGATAATATAGGCAGGTATGCCATCTGGCCCAATAGAAGATTGAGGCTTTAAGCGTTTCACTGTCTGCGATATATCTGTCTTTGTAATGCTATCAAGGCTAATGTGCAAATAGTGTAGGTTATTACTACCAACGGTACTTTCGACATGGCCAAATTGTGTCGGTGGTACTGTTAAAAATGCAGATTTAAAATACTCCGCGAAAGCATTCACGGCATCTAAACTGGAGACTTTATTCCCATTGTACTCGAATTCTGCACCTGATTGCTGCGAAAAACGCTGCGGTTTTACATAACGCCAAAAATTCTTGGGATCCTTACTTATAGCCGCCTCAGTCCGATCTATATACTTAGCATAGGTTGATTTTAAAAGTTATTTTGTTCGTTGCCTATAAAAACGATACATTTCCTTATTATACTGTAATTGTAATTCTTTGAACTTTTTTAAACGGTAATACTTATTTTTAATACTAACAATTATTTCTGGAGTTTACCACGTAGGATACACATACTTATTATAGCTACTTACTTGTCGTTTAATAGGAACATTGGCATTCAAACATGTTTCAATTTGTGTATAAAAAGTATCTAAAGCGTCATTTACGCTTGTACACATTAGCACATCCGACCATGATGTCAACGCAAGGTTGTCGTATAAACCGAAAAAGTCAGCTTTTTTAAAGTTCCACATATGCGGGTGTTGTTGTTGTGGTGACGCGTGACAAGGTGGCGGTAATTCATGAGGCTCATAAATTTTTACTGATTCCTTCTCGATGAACTTTTTAATGAGCTTATTCTGTTCCAAAATTAGCTTTTCCAGCGCAGACACTTTGTTCTGGAGCAAGATCACGGACTGGTTTAACTCCAGAATAGTAATTTCCGCACTTTTTGACGACATTTCTAATTCTTATCGTATTTGAATATAGACACCAACAAAACACAACTTTAATCCACGAGAGAGCGAGACAAATGTCCAAGTATCTACTTAGCACTGTCTACAGAAGTTCGGACGACTTAGTTAGACGGATTTTTCTTGTCTAGACACGCAAAATCCTGCTGTACAGAGCAGGGTATTGTAACGTAATACTCCACGTATTGCGTTATAATATCTCGCAGGCGCTTAACACCAGCTTAGCCGCAGAGCGTTCGCATTATTACCATATTTAGTCATGTTCAGAACCAAAGGCAGTCTGTGAGTCATAGGTTTATGCCTATATAAGATGGGTGCGCGATCTAAATCGGTTACTTTCCCTAGGGGTCGGAACGCTGCCGCTACACCTCGTGATTATTCTACATTCTACTTCCTATCTACTGTCCCGCTGTGGGTAAGCATATTCTAGTCGTCTGTGTGCCTATATGATCTGACTGTAGTATCTGTGTCTCCTAAGCATAACAGCCGATCTAGGGATAGCCTGTTCCTGACCGGTTGTTGTGTATTCTCTATGCTGTTTCCAGTTCTTCCTACGGGCCACGATTCTCCCTATGGGCTACGATTCTTCCTACGGGCTGCGACTTACGAGCTGCGGGCGCCGTGCTGCTACCAGCCGCTGCCAACGCATCAGCTCCTGCCTACGAGCCTCCTACAGCCAGGCCACGGACGCCTGACTGCACTATTTACGCCTGAGCCTTACCGCTTGGCCCACATCGGCTGCATTGCCTGAGCCTCCATTCAGCCTACACCTCGACCACCGAGCTGCCTGCGCAGCTTGCACTTCGGCCGGCTCACCGGCGACCCTACGAGCAGGCTACCCTGCGAGCGTCGGAGAGCAGCAGGAGTCTACACTCCAGCCCTCAGGCCAGTGCTTACCTATTTCGGTCATACTGTATGTAAGCGGTAGTGAGACATAATAAAGAACCTGTTCAGTCTAGCAGTGTTTCTCTTGAACCCCGACATCCTACCTGAGATCCTCCGTCTCAAAACGTTACTGTCCTGCAACTTGAAATGGCGTAGCGAACAACTTGTATTTACATAAATTAAATTATTTGAATACACTACGCCCTGCTTTTTGTGGATATTTCCTTCAGTCTCTGCTACTCAGAATTTATCTTTAAATGTTAAAGGTTTCGTCAATGTTATCTTATCTTTAAGCATGCATTCAATAAACTTGACTGTTTTTTGAATTAAATTTAAATTTTGTATAAACAGCCATGCCGCATCCTGCGACGGAGAATAAGAACGGTAAGCATTAGAAAATATTTCATAATTCTTAGACACTGATGTTAAGTAAGGCTTAATAATATATGAATGGTGATGTGCTGACGATTTCAAAAGATTTTGACGTTTGTTATTTTTCTGTTATTGTTGATATTTGTTTGTTAGCAAAGTTAATCTTTTGTGTTTTTTAAATGTTTACATTTCCGATGTTTCTACAGTTGTTCAGCGATTAAACATCATGGCTGATAAGTCATCGGAAAGCACACCCTTCGGTACACAAGGTACGTATTAACGCGCTACCACTATTTGCTTCTAATACCCGACTAATTATAACATAGCAGCTAACGCCCTATATTTACATTTTAAACATCTCGCTTTAAATTACTATCTAAAGGTTAATGGCATTGTTTGATATAAAACATGTTCAAAAATATCAATGTCACACAGAGTTTCTGTCTATACTTTGTTCGAAAAATTTCATTGTAGAATATTTTATAATAATTTCTTTTTGATGAGATACATGTTATTCTTGTAAAAGTTCGGTGTTCTAACATACGTCGTATATTTTAGAGCTTCTAATTACGAACACAATTATCAAATTAAATATTGCAAAATTCTTTTGCGTTTTCTATTAGATTTTTGTTCACTTCATTTAAAAATAGGGTGCATAGGGTGCCGGCCAAGAACTAAGGGTCCCAAGCCAACCTCACCTGCAAGTGGTGCACCTGCCGATCAACGGACGAGGCTCTGGCAAACAAAATATCCCGATAAGCGGCAATAGGCTCGCCACCTATTACGTGGGATCAAAACACTGGCGAAAAGTGGGCGTTTAATATGCCTCTGCCTACCCCTTCGGGGCAACAGGCGTGAGTCTATGTATGTATGTCATTTAAAAATTCCTTTGAGAATACGCAAATTAAAACCCTTTCACGGAGATTGCGCAAACAACGAAAATATTGTGTTTGCTTGCTAATTAGTAAAATGTTTTCAGATTTCAGGTTACAAGATTACAACAGGGCAGTCTCGAAAGATCAGTGCCGCTACAGTTTTTTGTTCTCATTAGTCATTTTAATCAAGATAGCAACATCTCGGGGCTGATGTTTCTCTTTGAGCAACTAAGAAAATAAATTAATTATGCCTTCCCGTACAGTACAATCACTTAGATGGAAGGGATGCTTTGATGTTTTATTAATTTTTAATAGTAGCCTGGAGTTATGTTTTGCGAATGACTTATTTTAATTATTATAACGAAATTACGTGGTTTTGGTAATTGAACTTTAATTTTAAGCTCTATTTGAAAAGAAATGAATCCATTTATACGTGATAACATTATTTAAGTCGCGTGTTTACGTACTATGTCTGCGCTAACATTTTGAAACACTAATGAATTTGATTACACGCTGATTGAAAGCATTGGTTCGAGGGCCGAATATCGTTTGTACGAATACTATTACCTACTATCACGTAAACTAATTCTCTTAGAGTCAAATTAATCTGAAGTAAATTTATTTGTGTTACAGTATTCTATTACGTATATGTTACTAAACATACGTATAGAAAGTATAATGAAATATATATAGAATAATCAAAGGTTTTATTTTACTACTGTTGATTTATTAAATAGATAGTACGTATCATAAAATTTATTTCATCTTATTGGGTACGACGGAATATATCTCTTAGATCTCAATTTAGGCAAATTATATTTGTAAGTAATTTTAGAAAAATATATTAATTATGTCAGAATATTCAAAGTATTAATAAATATAGACTGAGTTTCATGAAGACTAGGCTTGTATATATAAAGCTAAAGTTATTCATATAGATAATGTATAAGTTATATGTATATGCTTAAATTTAAGCGGTTATGATTTGCTGAAGGCAATCAAATACACGGGCATATTGGCTATTCGCCATCAGTTCAGTTATATTAGGAGGACAAACCGATGTAATACGACAAAATCAATGAGGCATATGACCAAACAGTACTCATTACTCGTAGTCTTTGTCATGATTGATGTATACCTATGTTATAAATGTGCATGGCAGTGTAAATATAATATTTCCGAAAGCTCTGTCCTAGTGTCCTAGAGTGTCAATATTCAGTTGTACTGCGGACCATTGTTGCTTTCCTTAAATATAAATGATTATTGATTTAAAAGATCTTTATTTTCAACCCAGCACACAAATCTGTAAAGTATTTTTTTTTAGTGAATCTATTATTTAGCACAAGTGTACTAGACATAGAAGGCAGAGTTTCAAATCAAGCAGGAGCGAAATTGGGATCAGATCAAGGGTAACACTATACTTATGATTGTAACATCTTATACTAATACTAATATATAAAGCTGAATAGTTTGTTTGTTTGGTTGAACGCGCTAATCTCAGGAACTACTGGTCCGATTTGAAAAATTCTTTCAGTTTTAGAAAGGCCATTTATCGAGGAAGGCTATAGGCTATATAACATTACGCTATAAGTGACGGGAACGGATCAGCAGCCTTAAATAACGCGGGTGTAACCGCGGGCATCATCTAGTAAAATATATAATTTCTTCAAGATTTTAAGACTTTTGCTGTTGGCCGCTGACGGCCTTGGTAATTTTACGCTGACTGTCAGTAAGCGCGGGAGGCCTTAACCCCAAGATCGTCGTGCCATGATACTAGACTACACTTATTTACACTTATTTTACCCTGTCTCTCGTAACTCCGGCGCATAAGTCACGATGATGTAGACATTGCGTGACATAAGTGCAGTAGAAGATGCGACTTTAAAATTCGTTACTCTTTAAACGTGTTCTCTTTTTTTATTATATAGCTTATATAGCATACAGCTATCGCTGCTTAGTCAAATAAATTAGATGTAATAAAACATCGAAATGATTTCGAAGATATGTGAGCTGTGAATATTGACAATGAGTTACACATTAGTACCAAGAAAAGACAAGGATACTTTTACAATATACCAAGAAAATTGTCTAATATATAATGTCTTGCCATATTTAATTACAGCATCTCTTAAGGAAAAAGAATAACACACGTTAACTTTCTTAGAAAACGTAATATATGAAAATTAATGTGATATTATATTATTATACTTGAGAACGTTTGTGAAGTATTTGCAGGGTAAATATGGATGTTTTGTTTTTAAACTACAACCAAGAAAAAAGATATCAATAAAACAGGTAAGAATTCAAAATATAGGTAACGAACCTGCTGTTCGTGAATCTTCAAGACGGCGTATTCATCCGGTGTATTCAATGCATACAATAGTACCTAAACTGTCGCGTTTCCTTAGGTGAGTGAGAGAGCTGGAGGCCCTGTCCCCTATTCCTTCTCCCTCAACCCACTCCTCATCCTATCCCTTTTCCCAACCTCAAGACGGAGCAACGCACTTGTGACTCCTTGGGTGTTGCTTGTGTCCATGGGTGGCGGTAATTGCTTACCATCAGGCGATCCGTCTGCTCGTTTGCCGCCTATTATTATAAAAAAAATACAACAATTTATTATTCTTTGAAAATAAATATAAATTTCAAAAACTAATAATATTCAGATTAAGACCATCTTAATAAAGACCACAACACTAACATGTTCAGACTACCCCTAAATGAGAAGCATACTAAAATAATGCTATTTAGCGGATTGAAGTAAATGAACTACGAGAGGTGCGTAGCAAGCGCGTAGCTTGTTAAAATCTGTGGCACCCGCATATGGCTACGTCTGTAGCAGACACGAAAGAAAATGTAATATAATATTACAAATAAGCCTATGTCAAAAGTCAAAAGTCAAAATCGTTTATTCATCTAGGTCACAAGGTGACGCTTATGAACGTCAATTTTTTAAATCGAATTACTCAATGCTTCTACATTTACATTTACTGCCTCGTTCGCAAAGCTATTGCTTTACCTATTGGTAGAACCACGAGAAAGAACGGGCAATAAAACTCGTGGCCACTCTTTTGAATCGCCAATATTATGGTACATATGTATTTTATTCTTGTAAGGAGCTGCAACTGTTTCACATTGTACTTAATTACTTGTAAATAGTAATTGCTTACAGACATAATACTTAATAAATTAATGCAGTTACTAAATTAAGTGCCTTAGTTAGCCTTCCAAGGTTCAATATTCATTGTGAAAGGTGAAACCGAGAGTACTTCAACTAATACATAATAAACAATAGCTTGTTCAAGAGATGTTAAACCTTAAACCATGTTGTGCATGTAATTATGTAAGTTAATAAGGTAATTAAGCAGATATAGAATGTTGTTAATATTTAATAATATGATAGGTATTTTCGCTGCTAAGTCGATACGTAGCGTTACACATAAGGATGGTTTATCTGATGTTGTTAATATTACTGCCTGGAGGAAAATAATTAACGGAAACACGCTCCTTTTCATGTTCAAAGCATTTTCCGAAGATATGCGAATTGATCTGTCAAAAGCATAATTAACAGTCATGGTGTCGAGATTGTAGATATGGATGGATGTGCTCGTCTAAATACAAATTATTTAACACAGCTATCATCGCTGTACTAATCTATCGAACTGAACTGACAGCTAATTTGTGTTTGTTTTAGTAATAGGATTCGTATGCTTACCCTGTCAAAATATTCGATACGGAAATAACTCGTCAAACAAACAATTGTATAGGTAGGAATAGTAGTACGTTGCTATTTAGGAAATATATACTTTTTTTTAATGTTCTCGAAACACAGATGACGTCTGCTAAGTCGCACTTGGCCAGTATGGTGGACTATGGCTTTACTCGCTCATAGTGAGAATAGAGAAGAATCGCTCATGGTGATGATTTTATAAATAAAATTCTTCATCTGTCCGCCCTGTTCCCATATTACTTGGGGTCGGTGCAGAATGTCTTTCTCTTTTTAATTCGACCCTATCAGTTGCCATCTCAACATTTACTCCTTTTTCATTAATATTTTATTATATTCATTTTTTTAAAATAGATTATATTGATTTGTGCCGATACATATTTTTTTTTATGGCAATAGGCGGCAAACGAGCAGACGGATTGCGTGATGGTAAGCAATTACCGCCGCCCATGGACACAAGCAACACCTTAGTAGTCAGAAGTGCGTTGCCGCCCCTTGGGGTTGGGAAAAGGGATAGGATGAGGAGTGGGATGAGGGAGAAGGAATAGGGGATAGGGGCTCCGGCACTCTCACTCACCAACAGTTTAGGTACTGTTACTTAACGTTGATTTTCTGTGAGAGGGTAGTACTACCCCGGTCGAGCCGGCCCATTCATGCTAAAATCAGCAAGGCTCTACGATAGCATAATACGTATAATATTGTCATAGTTTTGAAAATAAATACAGTCATATTAAAGTTTATTTGAAATATGCTACTAGTGTATTTATTTATATTTACCTACATAAATATTGGTAAGTATTTGAACTTTGAATTGAAAAGTTATTTGACTAAACCATATTTCATAAACAGATGGATAGGGGTGGGTACGTGGAAAAACCTTTGGCAACTAGTTTTAATGTGTACAATGTCGAATAAAAATGGTTTATTTTAAAGCAATTTTTTTGTGTCTCTGGTTATAAAAGGAAGTGAGACTGCGATACACAACGCTAGACTAAAGAAAAACTCATATTATATATTTCAGCCATCTTAAATACAGAGCAAAACTTATAACGGGCGCATAGCGTAGTAGGCTACTGGACGATCAAAGGTTATAACAAGTTTCACTGACGGCACCAAAGTAAGTGCTCCAGCGTACCACATATTCAACTTTGTGTACTCGCTACAAAATAATGTGCCTCCCCTATGCAACACATTTTATTAACGACTGTACCTCATACACAGTTATATCTATACTAGCTGTCCCGGCGAACCCTGTATCGCCTTTTAAAGGTCTTTTTGCTTATTCCTTTTTTTTTCAAACCACTTTTCCAGATGAAAAAGGAGTAAATGTTGAGATGGCAACTGATAGGGTCGAATTAAAAAGAGAAAGACATTCTGCACCGACCCCAAGTAATATGGGAACAGGGCGGACAGATGAAGAATTTTATTTATAAAATCATCACCATGAGCGATTCTTCTCTATTCTCACTATGAGCGAGTAAAGCCATAGTCCACCATACTGGCCAAGTGCGACTTAGCAGACGTCATCTGTGTTTCGAGAACATTAAAAAAAAGTATATATTTCCTAAATAGCAACGTACTACTATTCCTACCTATACAATTGTTTGTTTGACGAGTTATTTCCGTATCGAATATTTTGACAGGGTAAGCATACGAATCCTATTACTAAAACAAACACAAATTAGCTGTCAGTTCAGTTCGATAGATTAGTACAGCGATGATAGCTGTGTTAAATAATTTGTATTTAGACGAGCACATCCATCCATATCTACAATCTCGACACCATGACTGTTAATTATGCTTTTGACAGATCAATTCGCATATCTTCGGAAATGCTTTGAACATGAAAAGGAGCGTGTTTCCGTTAATTATTTTCCTCCAGGCAGTAATATTAACAACATCAGATAAACCATCCTTATGTGTAACGCTACGTATCGACTTAGCAGCGAAAATACCTATCATATTATTAAATATTAACAACATTCTATATCTGCTTAATTACCTTATTAACTTATATAATTACATGCACAACATGGTTTAAGGTTTAACAACTCTTGAACAAGCTATTGTTTATTATGTATTAGTTAAAGTACTCTCGGTTTCACCTTTCACAATGAATATTGAACCTTGGAAGGCTAACTAAGGCACTTAATTTAGTAACTGCATTAATTTATTAAGTATTATGTCTGTAAACAACACCAATCGGCCTTCAGTGGGGAAATGGTTCACTTGAGGACTTGGATTATGCTGACGACATAGTGTTGATCTCGCCGTCACTACCTCAACTCCAAAGCAAGCTTGAAGAACTGAAAAAGGCTGCTTTGAAGCGTAGGCTTCGAGTCAACACTCGTAAAACGGTTGATATGCGGATACTCCCTAGTGACAACACGACCCCATTGAAGTTGGACGACCAGCCTTTGACCACTGTCACCAATTTCACTTACCTCGGAAGCATCATGACCAACACAGGAGGCTCTGATGAGGACATTGAAGCTCGTATTAAAAAAGCCAAAGCAGCGTATGCCCAACTTAGACCAGTGTGGCAATCCAATGTTCTCACCAGGCGCATTAACCCTTAGCTGGTTTCGCTAAAAAAGGCAACGTAAGTCGTATAGGGGTCAAAATTGACCCCAGATATTAGTACACAGTAATATAAAATGATACAACTGTACATTATAAATTTTCTTTTTATTTAGGAAAAAAGGACTTACAATGTAACATAAATCGTACAATAAAATGTACGCTGCCGGTATCGGGGTCAAATTTGACCCCAGCAGTGTACCTTCACCTGCAGTATTTTCAGTATCTCGACAACAGCGCCACTTATCGGGTCAATTTAAATACTTAAGTCAAAATCTCATTAAAATCGGTTCAGCCAATCTAGAAATTAGCCCGGACAAACAGACAGACAAAAATCTTGGTTTTTGACACCAACTATAGGCACTTCAAAAAACAAGTTATTTTGACAGACACCTCAAGTTTATTTATTATTTATTTAGATAAAATAGTTGACTAAAAATGCACGTTACTGTTACGATGTCATTGTATATTTTGCAGACTAGTTACAGTTGTCTACTTATTTCTTGATGAGAATGTATGTGTCCACTGCCAAAACTTTAATCTGGTAGATACTACATCTTTGTAATATGCTTGTGAGAAGTACTAATAACTATTTGAAGTACAAAATTCGCCGCAATTTTCTTGAAGCTAGGGCTTAGAGAATACAGCCATGAATGACTGCATGTTTGTGACTCTACTTATACTGATGATAAGCTGTAAAATGTTCTGTCAGTTCGACACCACATGGAACTATGCTTTCCGCATATTTTGTGTCAAATTCTTGTTTCGAAAATGATTGTTTTGTGTGCGTTAGTCGTTAGTTTACCTGTACAGTCCTACATAATACAAGATCCTAGTGTAGCAATATAGGTATTCAACCACCTGTACGGTGGTAATAAGCACTCATTTTAAATTGTCTTTCGGGATATTCACTACGAACCTTTGTTTCCAGAAACCGACAGTATATAGATAGCGCTACAGTTATCTTGATTACAGATTATGTAATTATGTATCTTATAGACAAAACCTCCTGATTTTAAGCGTCAGACGCAGCACGCAAGAACAGAGTGGAAATAAAAAATATATTGAAAGTAGAAAGTAACCTTAAATATTTTTAAGAAATACTTGCAACACTGTAACATTTCAAATATACACTAATAATGATTATACAGAGAGAGAGATTTTTAATTTTTTAGCAGCTGTGTTCTAGTTTTACTTGTAGGTATGACACCTCACCCAAAAACAAGATGGTTTCACCCCGTGTACGTAGCTCAAAGCAAAAGAACTAGTCCGACTGCCAATCGACAGTTTGCGATTGACTTCCGCAAAGCGTTGGCAGTTAGCGCTTGCAGTTCGCTTTCAATAGCGACCGTTGCTGTTTATATAGGCACGTCATGTTGTTGACATGAATATGACATAATTTGTAGAATAACTTAGTTTTGAGCTTGTCAGATAGTTTAAACAAAAATGTTGGGTTGGGCGTATTCTTGCACAAAAACATAACCTAGAGTAACTGTATTTTTGTCTAGACTGAGCATAAGAATAGTATAGACGAACACGATTTTGTGTGAAATGAGCAAACATTTTATTTTAACTTAAGTGTGAGGCAAATAAATGGTTCTCCAATGCAATGGCTAATATTATAGTAAATAGACATAGGTACGTTAATTAAGCAATACGAAAGCAATGCCACAGTAATAATGGAGTAGGAAGTTTAAAACACTGGTCCCATGTTGGGCGCCAGTTTCATAACTTATGTTTTTCGAGTGCAAACGAGCAAAAAGCATACGCACTTTACAGTATCTTAGGTGAAGACTCAGACTTAAATGGAGGAAATAGCATCAATGGTACGAGTGCAAAATATTGACTGACAATTTGAACCTTGTATAACTGGACTATTAATTAATTTTATCAGTTTAATACAAAGTTGGTGCCACTAACGAAATTTAGGTAGAATTCACCTAAAAAAAAAAAATAGTAAATGCTCCAATGTCACAGTTCAAATGTAAGAAAATAAGATTATTATAAACCCCAGTTCCGATTGTAAGACTGACCCATCATCGGACACTGTAAGACATAGAAAAAACACAAAAACAGTTTTAACACTACAACCATCTAAAAGGATTGCAGAGACATAGACACGTACAAAAGAATATAATATTAAATATGATATTCTTTTGTACGTGTGTATGTCTGCTGCAGCTGTTTTCCCACAAGTTCACGACTGCATTTTGTGAGGACATTTCAAACCTGTCGCAAAATCCGTTCTTAGCTGACGGTGGTTGTATGCTATCTGCCAGTCAAAATATGTGAGTTTAGGATATTAAATTAATTTCCTGTTTAGTCAGTAGGTAAACGACTGAGTGACCTTTGCCTTCTACAAACATAAATTATATTTATAGTCAGTTTAACATCAGAAATAAAATCAAAATTGTTTGTGTTTAACTTTAAAATAGTCGACCGTTTTAAATGGGAGGGTGGCTTTTATGAGTCTATCAACCTTTCATTATAGGACTTATAAAAGCTTCCAAGTTACTCTACACTGGTTAAAGGCGTTTCTTTATGTAACGGAATGAAAATAGGTGAAGCTATGGCAGATAGATATATAGTGTTTACAGGTAGATCTTACGGATATGTATAACCTACGTCCACAATTGGATTTTATCAGCGGAAATACCACGTTCAAAATATAGTAGCGCCATTTTAGTTACAAACGGATATAATGTGGTAGCTTGCTTGTCTTGCTCCCTTTTTTGTGCATAAGTTGGCACAACTGGAGTAAAACTATATGTTTACAGAAGATCAACATAGAGCTATGATATACATTAGTACAAATGTACAAAGCTTTTTGTCAAGACCAGTCCAAGAAGATTAGCAAGATCCTGTGTGGCGAGGTTATTGCTAAACGTCCAATCAACGGACACAAAAAACACCCAAATTCGAGATAAGAATTTGTTGATCACATAGTGTTATCCCGTATGGAGATCGAACCCACAACACCCGACGTAGATGGCGACATGGCCACTTTTATAATTACACTATCATCATCATCAACCTGATACAGTCCACTGTTGGATAAAGGCCTCGCCAATAGCACGCCACTGAGCTCAATATTCAGCTATTAGTGTCCAGCCGCACCACACCTGCAGGCTAAAATAAAAATATAATTTTAACTTCGTATTATCACACGATTTATTCCCGAAATTTAGTAAAAGTGAACGTTAAACTATTATAACAAAAAGTCGATCAAACTAAGACCGCGTGATTACAATCATTATTGTTGAACTACCTAAAACGGTATTAATGTAATTACTTAATTGTAAATCTACGGCCGCAGACGAGCTTTGAACACGGCTAACTACATGCATTAGTTTGTGTATAAACTGAAATTGCTGTGCCTCGGATTCCACCACATGACAAACTCTCTAACCGCTGTTAATGCTTACATTGCTTTTATTCAATCATATTGTTAGCAGATTATTTTATTAGTTTGTAAAAGTTAGCTATTAATGTATACCGATTGAAAGTAAATCTGAATATATTATAAGAAAAATTATAACATCGGGCCTGTATCCCCGCAGGTTTAGAGGTGTAATATTATACCCACATTAAGTGTATTTTTCTGAATTTTAGGCGCCTAGTGCCGGACACATTACCAGACTCCGTGCTGCTACTGATAATTCGAAAAAACTTAGTAACAATTTTGCCCGACCCGCTATCCACTGGACCACGGAGGCATGAAAATATAAGTAGTTTACATGAATATTTCTCTCAAAATAATCATAAAATATAATTTGTGTAAGGAGAGCAGCCAAGCAAGAATATTTAATTGCGATTATATTGACCGCATAATAATTTAAATCAATATTTTATTCTAATTTGGTTATTCATTCCAATTGCGTACTTTTGGTCAATAAACAGTTCCTATTATTATGAGCTGAATTTAAAGCACAAATATTTTTTTTAATCTTGGTAGAGCTATATAAGTTTATAATACATTTCAGAGAATTGACTGGAAATATGCTAAGTAATATATAATTCAATGACTGTGCTAATCTAGTAAATAAAAATATTGACTGCCTTATTTGTAAGTCGTAAAGAAACTATTAGCTGTTCTGTACTAAATAGAACTTTGAATTCGACAAAATTTATGGCACATCTGATTTATTTTGGCAACATCGGCAATATTTTAGAATAATGAGTATAACCACTCTAAGAGATTTGTACTTTATCAAAAAATAACACTGTATATTCCAGACAAAATTATTTGACGGGTCTTAGTCATGTTAATTATTATAATGTTTTTTATAGACTCACGCCTGTAAAGGGGGTAATCCCCGAAGGGGTAGGCAGAGGTGTAACATTACACCGACATTTCGTCATGAAATTTTAGCTCCCACGTAATAGAGGGCGAGCCTTTTGCCGTTACCGGGCACATCACCAGACTCCGTGCTGCTACTGAGAATCCAGAAAAACCCAGTAACACTTGCCGGACCCGGGAATCGAACCCGGGACCTCCAATCAGCAGTCGCATACACTATCCACTGGACTTTTACTGACGATTCGGCCGACTTGCAACGGTGGTCGCGGAGGGATCGTATATTCCCGATACATACATATTACCATTATGGCTAAAACAAGTTACACCCACACATGAAAAACCATTGTGCACAGCCCATCAATATCTTTCCTGTGTGGCAATCGAACCCACCACCTCTGGATTAGCGTAAAAGTCGCTAATCATTAGATAACAATCATCATGCATTTTTTTAGTATTTTTAATGTTGCCTATCTAAATGACTCCATGCCACCTGATCTTAAGCAGTCATGGAGTCCCATAGTAGAAGTTATCATACCAATGACATATAAATCAATAATGCCATGATGTTACTTAATGGTTGTGATCTGCGGACGAGTTAGGTATGCATGTCGACGTTCAGGCGTCCCGAGGCGGTAAGTTTGATAAATTATTGTTATTTATCACTATTGTATAATTCAGGTAGTAAGGCTTGATGGTTGAAAGTGTGAAGAATTTTATTGATGCAGCGATTTGTAGTTGTTGAATATAGCACTGATAAACTTCTTTTATACATATAAATCTGTCCATTTGATAATTATTTTGTTGTAAGTATTGTCTATGTAAACAATGATTACATAATAAGCGCACCGCGCGCCAGCCAGTGCGCTGGCTGTATGAGACGCGCGAGCGTGACGCACCGCGTCCTGAGGCCCGCTCGCCCGCGCCCGCGCTCGCGCCGCTGCATAAATGTTATGCGGTGAAAATATCCAAGGATGTGATACGCTGACTTAATAACGAAGTAATTGAGTCGGCGTATGTATTATGGTACTATATTTTGTTATATTGCTTTTTAATACTTTTCTTTTTAGATCGTGTTTTTGTGCAATACTTAATAATAATTGTTTTGTTGCTTAGATACACATTAGTTTATTAGTTTATGTTGGATTACGTACCTATGTCTATATTTTTTATTTTTTAAATGTTTGTGTCCTCTTTAATTATTAGTGCACACAGAATACCAGCGTTGTGTTGTGGACACTACCACAATGTAACAATATAGCTGAGTGTGCACCTATCTGTCACAGATTAGTGTTAAGCCTTGTGATGTTTTATTTTATATGTTATACTTTTCCAATGTCTGTGACAAATAAATAGTATTTCTTTATTTTCTTTTCTTTTCTTTTCTTTTCTTTTCTTTTCTTTTCTTTTCTTTTCTTTTCTTTTATTTTCTTTTCTTTTCTTTTCTTTTCTTTTCTTTTCTTTTCTTTTCTTTTCTTTTCTTTTCTTTTCTTTTCTTTTCTTTTCTTTTCTTTCCTTTCCTTTTCTTTTCTTTTCTTTCTATTTCCCTCACCTTGATGGCCCAGAGAAAAGCAGTTTCACGCCCCGCCTAAAGGACCCGGGATCATAGTTTTAATAATTTTACTACAGAATCAGAGTAAACATAGCCTTGTATTGTATATTACATGCGGTACCTGTATAGTGCCATATATTATCATAGATATTACGTGCTTCACTGCTTATAGTTAGGAACTAGACGGTAAACAGTACAACTTTTCACTAAGTTAACAGATACGATAGCATACCGCAACGCCTGTATCCCTAAGGTAAATGTGGAGTGCGCTATTGTAAACCTATTACGGTTCATTGATAACATCGGGATGTACAGAGCACAATACTATCATGTGTAGTATGATTTACACTGTCAACGTAACGCAACTCTTTTTAACTGATTTCAAAAATAGGAGGATGCTCTCAATCCGTCAGTATATTTTTTATCTGTTCTAACAATGCGATGACGCCTATACCAAAGCCTGTAATAAATTGTTTTTTTTTTATTGAAATCGTCAATTTTCCAAGTGGTTTCACACTCAACAGGTCATGATGTGATGCAGGTGTCCTGGAAAAATTGAGGAAGCTCTTAAATGCGTGCTGAGAATTTGAAGAGATTTAACAATATGCTTTCACAAACGGGTGGGATATATTTTTTCACATAGACGTTGCTTAGCATTGTAATATTAATTTATGTATCTATCTATCTACGTCACGTGATTATTTATATGTACCTTAAATTTCCCTCGATGTGACGTTATTTCAGTCTTCTCGAGACCACTGCTGGTATAACCCATGCCAAAAGCCGCTAGGCCTCCCAGAAGTGGACGTCTTACGGCTGATATGATAGCGAGGATGACGTGACATAGACCTGTTATAAGAACAATACTATATTACAATTTGCCGTGTGGTTGACGGCATAGAATACAAGTGTCACCAGCCCCTATCTTCCCGTGGGTGTCGTAAGAGGCGACTAAGGGATAACACGATGCAAATACCATCTTTGCGTAGAGACGGAAAACTCGACATCAAACCCTATACGACTGCCTCGTTGGTCTCGCGGCATAAATGTGCGCGTGGGATCGGGAGGTCCCGGGTTCGATTATTGGGTCGGGCAGTGTTATTGGGTTTTTCTGTCACGAAATTCTCAGTAGCAGCACGGAGTCTGGAAATGTGCCCGGTACGGCAATAGGCTCGCCCCTTATTACGTGGGACTAAAGTATATCTGGCGAAAAGTGGGTGTAGAAATACATCTCTGCCTACCCCTTCGGGGATAAAAGGCGTGACGATATGTATGTATGTATGTACTATATTACAAGTCGCGAAAGTTTAGAAGTATTCGTTGCTTAACGTACCATTTATTTTAATCCTATTCATTTTGATAATACGCGAAGAAAAGGTTTAATGGTAAGAAGTTATTTTGTCTCCTTACATTAGAAATATTACTTTGGCAAGGAAAAATCTCCTTAATATCTCACGGGACCAAGACCTTACACGTGAAACAGCGGTTATCATGTATATTGCACGGTTATTATTTTTATAGGATATGTTCTTTAGTATAAAACAGAAGGGCCTGTAATATAATGCCGCAGGCACAACAGACCGCAGAAATCTATCGATCCGCTAGGTTAAGCTCCTTCGTCAGCATTTAGTTTATGGATGGATGACCATTATCATGGTCACAAAATTCAATAGGGCCTTGAAAGCTGACGCCGGACTTAGCTTCTTTGCAGATTTAAAGGCTGCTATGTACACACAGTGCCGGCGGCACGGGCCGCCGACTTTTGCCGGGCGTTTGTGTCGCCGGCATCTGCCGCAGAAAGCCGCCGAGCATTATTCTAGTGGAGACAGTCGTGTAGAACGACCACACACAAGTAGAAAGTTGCAAGCTACGCGGCCCGTCATCATACCTGGATGGCTATACCGGCAGCTCCTTCGTGCGGCAAAGCCGGCGGCTTTGTATGCCGCCGGGTGCACGCGGCTTGGCCTTAACAGCATAATTATTAACTATACTACAAAGTGACTGTCGCCTGACCTGTGTCGGGAAAGGGACGGTGATATTCCATAGCTTAAACCAGGGTCAGTATATTCAATCAAATGAGATGTGGAGATCAGACGGAAGTCACAGAGCTAAAAGCAAATATTTTGTCATATCTGGTTAGACTTAAAAGCGGGCATCGAGTTCGAAAGCAAATCTTGGATAACGCTGGGACGACGATGATGATTCTTTGCCTTGACCAGTCATATTTAAGAACTCTAGTTCCTCTTAACGGCTCATAGATTTTCATGTCAGCCGGGTTTCTCATCGGTGTTCAGACAGAAATTTCTAAAAACTACAGTTATAGGTGGTATAAGGAAAGTCACTCTTTGACAGGAATAATAAAAATATTTCATATATTATACCATTAAGCCTGAAAGTTTGTTTTCATGACTGCGAGCGATGTAAGCCGGTCGAAACACCTAATATCTATTAAACTCTTAACCCTTAATTAGGCGTAATAGTTAAATCCCATAACTAGGCGCATGGGGTCTATACAGACCCCAAACAAAAAAATAAAATGGCGTAAAATAAATAAATAAAACACAGTAAGTATTATCAAGAATATTAAAATACTTTATTATAATTAAACTTACAAAACAAAAACATAATTTTGGCTTCAGTTAGCTAAAAAAATAAAATAACATCTGTTCTGTCTTAAATCTTCAAAATTTGCGTATATCTGAGATCAAATTAAAAAATATATATTATTCAGACTCATTTTCAGATTCACCTTTATTGCATCCAAGGCACTATGTCTTGACATCTTGCTGACAAACAAATTTGCCACATTTGTGACATTTATTAGGCACTTTCTTGTCATTCTTTCTTGGACATGCAGAACAGCGCCTACTCTTAGCATTCGATTGATGCATAATTTCCTGAATGTCATGAACCTCCAATGGTTTAGGATTTTTTTCGGTATCTTCAGAATCTTCAATTTAACTAGCCGAATCATGAGCACTATGACAGGTGAATTATCCGAAAGTTCAGATGCAGACCCTGCAACATCTTGCTCATCCTCGGAGAAATCTGCCAGCCACTGCCGTATTTGATTTTTGTTATCCATATTGACAACTAAAAAGCAAAAGAAACGTTATTATTATATATTAGTACATAGATATGTATATGTCAATCATACAAAATCACATCACAAATAAATATTTATAAATGCATAAAAACACAAAAATATTAACTTACAGTGCGTCGAAAAAAATCACTTAAGTGGGCGCATGGGGTCAGCGCTCAAGAGAGAAGCGATGCATGTAATAGCGTGGGTATAATATATATGTATAGATACTAGGCATACGGCATATATGTATTATTATAGTTCTATTTGTCAGGTGTTTTGAAAATAAAAGATACAACTATCAATTCTTACTTTCATTTATTCAGGTTGTCACAAGAGTATATTTTAAAATCTAAAGTTCTGATTCTACATTTACATTTAGCGCCACGTTCGCAAAGCAAGGGCATAGAACCAAGAGAAAAAGAACGTGGAAGAAAACTCTTAGCCATTCTTTTAATAGCTATAGTTATCGTTTATAAAAGCGGTATAATCAATACATATCGGATAGCAAGGTTGTGGGTAGTTCAATATTTCAAAAGTAACTATTACCTTAATTCAATAGATTAGCATAATTCATTGAGTAATATTCACCACAGATATATTTACTATAGGTGTATTCAATATTTACCACTGAAATATTCACTACATGATGTATATAATAGACAAGACTTGTTTCTCAGCATAAATTCGATTCTATACTATATGATACCCCAAGTTCTGAAACTTTAACATCTCACAACTGACGGAACCACCCACAAAATAAATTATACAATTGCTAAGCTATTTTATAACATTAACTATACAGTGTCTATATTGACAATACTCTAAATAAAACCACCACAATAGCAATAAAGAATTGTGAAATACATTATTAGTAAAAACACAATATAAAAACACAATAATATAAAAGCCATAATTATATCGTACCTTAGTTAGCCGTTGCCGGGGCGGAACTGCCATAGAGATATTAAGATAGATAATAGTACCTAACTCAATACTGTGTCGTGTCCGCCGGTGGGAGGGAGAACGCAATATTAGAGGCCCCCTGCATGTCTCTTTAACAACGCATGCTCTACATTCTTTTTCTTTTCTACTGTGGGGTTAGCAACTGTCAAATGGTTGTGTCCCCAAACAACCAAACATTGAATTTGTACTATGGTCAAATTTAGAAAACATTAAACAGAATGACGCGCTGTATTGTTTCCAAATGCTCTGAAGTTGAAACGTACCAAATACCGAAGGATATAAAAGTTTGGAGGCTTTGGTTAAAAGCTATCTGTCGTGAAAAATTAATTCCTACAAGAAGTTCGAGGTTATGTGATAAACACTTTGTAGAAAATGATTATGAAATGTTAACTAAACACACAGGTAAAGCTGCTTATAAATATTGGTTAAAGTTTAGAAACGTGCTGCCTCGATGGACGAAAAGTGAGGATACTAGGGGGTTCTAGGGGGTCTTCTCATACCTATGCAACACGATTTTCATGCCGGAAACGCCGTTTTATAAAAAAAAACTACGACAAAATTCTTAATTTTTAGGTTAGGTTAGTGTAGTAGGCACTTTTTTTAGGTACTGTGTGTGTTTTGTACTGTGAACTGAGTCTGACTCCGGGTGTGCCCCCGCCAAAAGCTCTCGGTCACCCCTGAGTGTCGCTACACCACACTCAACCTTCGCATCGCTACGGAGCTTCCTCAAGCTTCTGGCTCCCGCATTTATAAAAAACACTCTAGGGGTAGGGACCACAACACTACGTGGGGTCGGGGTGCCCCGTGTCGGTTCTGAGACTAAGTCCTGTCTGCATAATAAGTCAAATTATAAATAATAAGGATATATTTACCTTTGTTATACTTCCTTTTTCCAAATTTGCGTTAAAAAAAATGTCCTACTACACTAACCTAACCTAAAAATTAAGAACTTTGTCGTATTTTTTTTTTATAAAACGGCGTTTCCGGCAAGAAAATCATGTTGCATAGGTATGAGAAGACCCCCCAGAACCCCCTAATATCCTCACTTTTCGTCTATTGAGGCAGCACGTTTCTAAACCCAACCCTAAATATTTTCCAATAATTCTTACACAGTGTAATCATACCTGCTTATTTAATTTGTAATGACACAAATCACAAATTGTTCTAGGAGTCAAACACCAACATAGATTCTTGATGAAAGGTGCTGTATCATCAGGTTTTCCATGGAACACACAACCAATTTCTGAAAACGACGAGGCTAGAGCAGATATATTGGTAAACCGCGGCCTCAAGAAGAGCTTCTTGACATGCCTTCAAGCACACAACATTGTGGGGATATATTGCCACTAGAAAAAGATAATACTGTGTCTCAAGACTACAATTTATCTCAAGAGCTTCTGATAGAATTTGGTTCTTCCCCAGTACCTAAATCTATTAAGCCAAACCAGAACAATTGTGGAACACAAACACCCAATATTTTAAGATAGTTCTCAACAGAGCTTTGCTGATGAGACAGTGCAATTTTATACAGCGTTAGTCACATTGGCATCATGACGATCTTTGACAGTCATTATGGAGAGGTAGTACCCTCAAATATCCTGACACTGGTCTATACCATAGAATATAGCTATCCCTTAGGGTTGAGGAGGTCAGACAGTAGTCGCTCTGTGGAATAGCGAATATTCTGTCACATCTGGTTAGACTAGTAAGCGGACCTCGGGCTCCAAGTCTTGGATACAACCGGGAAAATGCGAGGATGATGATGGAGACTCATTGGTTAAATTTAATTTAATTTTCGGGGCTCTTTTGCCTATGGCTCATGATATTAACTACCATTGGAGTAGAGTTGTTTCCTTGTTGGTAGAGGACCAGTTTTTTATACAATTCATTAAGCTTAGAAGAAATAAAACTGATTTTGAACGAGGCAAAATGTTGGTGTAAGTAAAGCCGAAGTGTCAAATATTATAGTGACCTGGATTAACTTTGTTAAATAGATATCTGGAGCTTAATAGACATTTGGCCTAACCGCAGTTTAGTGGATTATTATAATTATGCCTGATAGTTTAAATGAAATGAAATGATATTTTATTTGTATAAGACATGGTTAAAAAATATTATCCTTCAACAAGGCTAATACTAGATTGAACTGAAATAGAAGTACAAAAGTGTAGCCAGCCCAAAAACTAAAGAGCCACATTCAGTACTTATAAGCACAAGAATACTCTAAAATTTTTAGCTGCTGCCTCACCAGGTGGTCTTATAACATATAGTTCAGGTATATATATGCTAGTTCAGTTAGTGACACGCAACTAGGAGAATGTAGCAAGCTTTTTGATATTTGTACTTCTGGGGATAGCATTATGGCAGACAGTGGTTTCATAATAATAATAATAAATGTATTTTTTTGTAAATTATATATTTAAAAATGTAACTTAAATTTGATTAATGCTGAATAAAGGAAATAATAATAATATTCTACCACATTCACACAACACCATCTAGTCCCAAACTAAGCAGAGCTTGTACTATGGGTACTAGATAATGGATAAACATACATATACACTTATTTTGTAAATACATACATATTATACATAGAAACACCCAGACCAAGACAAACATCCATGTTCATGGACACAAATGTTTGACTTGAGCGGGAATCGAACCCGCGACCATCGACATAGCAGTCGCTTACACTCCCTCTACGCCAATCGGCCGTCAGATATTCCTTGTAAGGAAGGTCTCAAATTCCAGGTGTTTTATTGAAATTAGATCAAAAGTTGGCCAGCCAAAGAAAGACTTGAAGAACCAACAAAAACTTATTTAATAAGTATTAAAAAATGAACTTAATCTGTAAAATGGCTAATAGAGAAATTATGTAAATGTATGTGCCTTTATCAACTTGTATTTTCTATTAACATTTGCATGCCCAATTTAAGCAGAACATGATGTACATATCTAGTTTTAAGACAACCATCTTTGTAGCAATATTCTTGTAAATAATTATTATTATATCATTTCTATGTAACTTTAGCAACCAAATCATTTTCATATGTATTATGTTATGTCATTTTAAAGAAGGTACTAATAGCAAATAAAAATAAATAACAATGTTGTATGATATGTGTAGGTACTCATAAAAGATGATATTGTAAATAATACAATAAGTAAAAACAATAATATGGTTTTATTTTGTTTAAAATTGTTCACTATTCAACTATTGAAAATAAACATATTTTCAAACAAAGCTTCTTTGAAAATAGGAAAGAATGTATCTTACTTTTAACAACATTTCTTTTATAAAATAATTATCTTTTTCAACCAGGACTTGATAAATAAAATAAAACAAAAAAACATTTTTATATTAAACTGTTTTATTACAATAAAAAATATGTAGTTACGTTATGTACTAAAAGCTAAAAAATAATTCGGCAAGTCCTAGCTACCAGATCGCCCCAATCTTCTCATCTATCTGGGATATTGATCAGATAAATATAAAATCGTTGGGCGGCGCGTATCCAGAGTAAACATTTTGATAGAAATTTCACGCGCCCAACTGCAACTGGAGGTGTATCACATTTACTGTTTGGTGTAGTGGAAACAATCCGGACTTCCACAGAACTTTTACAGCATGGAATAGAAGCTGGCCGCAATCTTCTTCTTTGTTCACCAGTTTCACTAAAATCCTGCTCTTTAAAATGATCACTGCATACATATGTATGATGTATTTAAATTTGGCATATTTGTTAAATGTAAGGCTGAGATCCGTTTTTTAGCTCTCTCTTGATCATTCTTTGGAAACCTGTTCAAATCATAAACATAAGTGATGAGCATCTCCTTACACAAGTATTTTTTACTTAAAAGAAGTACCTCAAATGTACTGTAAACTAGCTTGCAAGGAAGTGAAAATAAAGTATTTTTATAAGATTTAACATTATGAAATTTTCTGTTATGATCACAAACATTAGGAAGATGCAAAATTATGAAATTTTGAGTTTATGAGTTAGGTTTTAAACTTCAGTAAACAAAATTAAATCACGAAAATTTGTAGGAAAGATACAATATTTAAAGGTCACTCGCTTCCACAGAGCAAATAAAAAAATACTTTTTTATATCTAAATGCTCGCTTCAGTAACCAAAATAAAATCATTAAAATTTTTGAGACAGTATTATAAGTTTTCAGTTATGAGTTAGGTTAATCGCTTTAGAACAAAAACAAAAGCTTACGGGTGAAAACTTCGGCTTACGGTGGGGTTAGGTGTCTTTTTACAATATATACACTTTTTTGTCATTTCACACTATCTTCGTGTGACGTGTATCAATAAAAACAACTTATAAACTATTGATTAATTTCAAATTTGAGTATTGATTACTGATAAAATGATCTATGTAATAGTTACAGGCAGCACACCACTTCACGTCATATTATTTATATCAGTTTATCAGTAATCAATAGTTTAAAAATATATAAACTTTTTTGTCACTTCAAACTATCTTCTTGTATCAATAAAAACAACTTTTAAACTTTTGAAATTACTGATAAACTGATATAAATAATAGTTACAGGTAGCACGCCACTGCGTAATGTTGATGTTGTGCATCTATTGTTAGAGCGAGATGCAGGGGGCCACTAATATTGCGTTCTCTCTCCCACCGGCGGACACGAATTGGCCCCACTCTGCCACTCTATTCTAATATCTCTATGGGAACTGCACCTGAACAGAGCCTGTTCTCCTTTTATATCCTATTTACACGTTTGACAGTGTCAATTGCCAAACGTCAGATCAAATTGTATATTTATTATTGGCAACACTATAAATTTAAAACATACCAACCATCAATACGATATAATCATATACGATAGGTTTATGCTATACATAATAAATGATACAATATATTTCGTTTTATATTGTTTGATACATATATGAATAACCCTAAAATCAATCTTCTAGTAACTTAACCTAAAACCTAACCTAAAAGTAACAATGATGTAAATTCTAGCCAGATTTATAGCAGTTTGATATCCGAGCTTTTGCTTGGATTATAAATAGGTACTTACAAATGAAACACACATATTTTAAATGTACTTATTTTGATATTCTTGTTGATTAATTTTCAAAATATTTCTAATAATTTATCACGGCCAGACTGACCTGTACTTTGCTCTCGAAGTACCCTCTTTGTTTTTGCACCTGCAGCAAGCTGCAGTTTTATTTTCCCAGAGATTTACTCTGTATTTTATTTCTTAGATCAATGGTCTTCAACACGAGCACCTATCACCCGCTGCAACGTGAATTTCAGTGAAGTGTCAGGGCAATGATCGACCAGCGGAAACCTGCAGCAACCTGCAGTTTTTTTTATTTGGATCTGTGGTCTTCAACATGAGCACCTATCACCCGCTGCAACGTGAATTTCAGTGAAGTGTCAGGGCACAGATCAACCAGCGGAAACCTGCAGCAACCTGCAGTTTTTTTTCAGAGTTTTTCTCTTGTGACCTCTGACCATGACATATCAACCCTATCACCCGCCGCAGTATGATATTCAGGTTAATATCTGATCAGAAGCCGACCAGCGGTAAAACCATAATATGTATATTTTTTTGTAGACAGTGTACCTTTACAACATTCTATGTTATCGCCCTTAGTATATAAAAATATCATTTCTGTATTCTTATGTAAAATTATTTATCCATTACGAATCATAAATTTCGTATTCACATGTAAAATTACAATTATTTACATCCTAAATAATTAATCTATCACGGTTTGAGTAATCGTCTAAGGCCCGAATTTCAATCGTCAGTTAAAATTTACTTGACAGTTAAACTGTAACCGAACTAAATTAAAAAGTACGTAACATCATTGATCTACTTTACCCACAACCGTAGTTTTTAATTTGTTAGTGTAATATTTTATTCTTATGTTATCTTTTAAATCACGATTTAAAAATCGGCCCTTAGTCAAAGTTTTAGTCATAATAGTTTTAGTCAAAATCACCATTTCAAACTTTACTGTGCAGACATAACACCCCGCAGTCGGTGAAGCTTAATCACCCGCGGCCAGTGAAAGTCATTCAACGCTTTTCAATTCATCTATAATCACTACAATTTAATAAGTACACATTTCAAATGAATTTCATTTTTTGACGGCTTTTTGCTAAGCCCACTCTCAAGGTGTGATTTCTTTTGTATAAAATATTCTCCATTCCACAATTTCGTAACGTCTCACAATCTTTTCACTTATGTACATAATTATATATCCGTTAGATCGGTTTAGTTATTTTTGTTTAAAAAAACATTAGCTTTAACATATTATAAAATCACAAATTAATATAAATGTGCACCTACACGGTTATCCACATAATAATTTGGATTATGAAAATAATTTACTGATAGTTTCTTACACATCATATTTATATGTATATAGATTAATATGAGACCGTTCTGATATCTAGAAATGGATACGGCGGATATTGGCATATAATATTTGAAAACACAATTTCGATTTATACTTGTGTGGTTGCGGTATTAAAACATATATATAACGTAGCCGTAGTTATTTTATTCAATTAACCTTTCATACACAATATTGCACAAGGCACAGCGCAGACCCAAATGACTTAGGCAGCTTTCGCCAGTCTACGATAAACTGGTGCTAAATAAAAAGAGGTGTTTTGAAGAGTTGGTAGAGGAGGACCTTTAATACCTCTGTATATAATACATATATAAAATAACAAAACTGGTTGTATGATAGAACAATTTTTGAAATTTTGTTGTAGTTTTATACGTATTGTATTATTGCAAATAAGTCAGTGTGGCAAATGTAAATCACTATAAAGTTAATGTTCTAGGAACGTGCTCGATCAAGAGCGGCAATCATTTTAAGCCGTTGATGTCCTAATCAGCAGTAAGGAATCAGAACAATCATCTTGTATTATCTCATATAATCGAGAATCATACTTGGGTTGATAGGATTCCTACCAATGAACAACCTAATAAAAGAAAGAGCCAGTCTTAACCGCTGTACAGAAGCTCGGCCAACCTTATAATTTTATCAGTATCGAGTGAAAAAAAGTTATATGTATTAACCATTTCAACAGGGCAAGCAATTTGTTCTCTACCTTTGTAAAGTAATAAGTATAACAGAACTATTTTAATAATTGAAATATTTTTAAACATTTTTATAAGTTATTTAATGGTCATCGATAATATTAAGACAAACCCAGTGTGAGTAATGGCTCGAAAATAATCCTTTATGAAGAGGTTTGCCTGTCCTTATTTATCCTTCTTTTTAAATATTACAAATAAGAACTGCAAAATAATGTTTGACAATATCACATCATATTATATTCATATATTTTAAGTATATCATAATATTGCAACCTACTGCATCAAACAATATACGAAAGGAGCTACTCTAAAGATAAAGATAAAGTAATATTTATTTTTCGCTACACACAAATTTTTATCTACACATAAATACACGAAAAAGTGAAAAAAAAAAACAAAACAAAATTGACAAATAAGATAGAAATAAAGAAAACAAAAATAATAAACAAAAAAAGAAAACAAGAAAAATACATAACAAAAAAAAAATAGGCAGGATAGAAGTAGTAAAGATATTTGCGTGCAGCCAAAAAAAGGACCTGATTCGACATTATGCTTGGCAAAAGCCTGGCGCCGATTTTCAATCAGGCCCTCTTGTGACTCACGCATGTGATATCAGATACTATAATAATAATATAATTATTATAATAACAATAAACATAAGCATATAAATTGTTATAGATAGACTAAATAAATAACTATGTAACGTATTTAAATCATAATTGTAAAAGAAAAATTGTACTTATACATATACATAAATATTTAATACATTATGGACTTATAAAAAGTTAAATATATTACCGAAGGCGAAGGCACAGTGCGCGCGCGATGATCTATCGGCGCCAGAAGGGCGGGGTGGCGGCGGGAGGCGCGAGGCGTGTTGTAAACAAAGCCTGCGTCACCCGCCAGTCGCCGCATCACCACCGGCGAAGCTGTTTGTACCGTTCCCAAAGAATGGGGCGAACTCGCATTACATACGCCGAGCGTCCAGTAACTTCACACGGTGCCATTATATATAAGTATATATTATGAATGTTATGCTAGCAGTTATACAGTAACGTCAGTGAGAAAGAAAACCAACAGCGAACTATGGTAAGTGCAGGCACAGCGCAATGTATAATATGATAATATAACTGAAGATTCTTACAAATACTTTTACTTCTTGTGATTATGACATTTCAGATTCACACGGAGAAAGGACCAGTTCGAGTGATATAGGAAGTCAAAGCAATAGAATACGGTATTTATACAACAACAACACAAGCTCGAGTGCCAGGCGGCCGCCCTACTAAAGGTAAGATGAAATGCTCACCTTATCTTATACTAATATATAAAGCTGAAGAGTTTGTTTGTTTGTTTGGTTGAACGCGCTAATCTCAGGACCCACCGGTCCGACTTGAAAAATTCTTTCATTGTTAGATTGCCCATTTATCGAGGAGGAAGGCTATAGGCTATATAACATCACACAATGAGCGACGGGAGCAGAGCAGTAGCCTTAAATAACGCGGGTGTGACCGCGGGCATCGTCCAGTGTTGTATACGTCTATTAAGGTTACCTACAGACAGCGAGACTTTAGAGCGGAAAGATATGCATTACTAAAGTAATTGATTTGTTTCAGGTTTAATCTACGGTTTTATCGCACAGCGTATGCTCAGGCTAACCGTTAATAACATCAATGACGCCTACAACAGAATACGAACTATATACCGACCAATATAAACGTCAAAACAATAGGGTAGTTTCCAGGGTCAAAATAATTACATTTTATTTAGTCCGTATTTTAGATTATAAAAGAATATTGGACACGTATTTTTTCTTTTTTCGATTAAATAAAAAATAACAAAGATATAGCCCATTAAAGTTACGTGTGACGTCATCTAGTGCGAAAAAATGTAGCACGGTGTGACGTTATACGTAACTTTAATGAGCCATATTTTGGTCATTTTTGGTTTAATTTACAAATAAAAAAATACGTATCGCTTATTTTTTAATAATCTAAAGGACGGACTTATAAAAATTTTTTTGTCAACTATCCTATTGTCTAATAGATATTTCTGTGAGGTAATTAAAAGAGTTATATATTTTTTTAAGAACTTGTTCTTTGTACATCAATAAGTTACTACAAAGAGTAGACTCGATTTTTTATGACATTGAAACTCGTATTTTTATGTAATTGAAACTATATTTTGAATGAAATGAGATTAGGTATACAAAACTTACTGAGAATCGGTATTCTGCTAATTGAATGTCACTATCGTCTAATTTTATTTCTATAGTTCGACGTTGACATACTGTTCAATTTGCGATTTAGTCACAATAACATTCCAATAAAATTCAAATATCAGTTAATTTATAAGCTTAAATGTAATATAGGTTTGGGAGAACACTGACATTAGACTGAAACCGAATTTTCAACAAATATAATTAGGAAAATTGGGCCTTGGTCCTCTTTTTGTTTTTCCAAGCTTTGTATAAATTTAACCATCAACAGTTGTGGAGCAAACATACATTGTCTCGGTACTTAAAACTTATTTTCTAAGGCTAATCGCTTGCTGGGTTGATGGGACTAAATTATGAAAATAGTAAACTCTGTCCCATTTTAAGTAAGTTTGTAAGAATTAAATATCAATCGGTTTTTTTTGTATCATACCTACATGGATTTTTTTATTTATTATATTAAAAAAGAATTTAATAACATTCACACAAGTTTTTAGAATAGGTACTAGACAATGGATGAACATACTGGTGTTCAAAACTATAAGAAAGCTTTGTAGTTTTAACACACGATATCCAAACAAACTAATTCTAACTAACATATGTGCTGAACAATACAAAACAGACTGCTGTCCTTTGTCCAACAAATAATTTGCCAGACGATCGGAAAGATCTATCTATCTTTAGTAGACCAGTCTTTCTACAGCATCCAAGAATATTTAAATTATAATGATGTTTACTTGTGTTAAGTGGTTAATAGAAAAATATGATGTCCCAGTACTAATAATATCATATAATATTTTTTTTATATAAATAAAATAATAGTTTTTATCGTAAGTAGGCAAATATAACTATGTCTCACATGCTAGGAATGGTGAATATGTGGCTACCAATTTCATATTTACCCTACATCTGTATACAAGACCAATATTTTGTGAGCTAATTAATGGTTTAAAAAATGTTTCAAATAAGTTACAACCAAGAGTATAAAAATGTAAGATCTATTTATAGAACATGATAGAATCTTTTACTTCAAATAATACATCTGTACTACAAGACCTAAATACACATATAATAATTAAAAATATATAATATATAATTTTATAATAAACTTAAATATAAATTAGTTAAGATTTTATTTAACCGTTAGCAACCATCGAGACCCCAAATGCCAATGCAATTGAATGGTTAGCATCTGGTTCATGTTATAGTTTCCAACATCCCTTATAGGATAGGGTGTAGTTAATTATAGCCAACATCCGCTAATCGAAAATTCGGATATTAATACGAACCAGTACCTAAATGTATTTATAGAGTTGTAAAAAATAGTGTTACAATCCTTTTACATAATACCTACTTAATTACTTGTCGAACATTCGTCAACTATCTCTGTCTTAATTTTATAAAATCAGCTCACCCAGCAGCGTTCTGTGATCCGTTAGCCTGTTTCCAGCACTATTGTCACTGCGTCGAGGACATGTCGGGCTCCGTCGTCACTAGGACAGTGACGTCCTCAGCATCACAGGATGTAGACAAGGATACTCTGGAACTTGCAATTGGATGTATTAGTAATGTGAGGTGGACGTATCCCACTTCTGATAATAGCGTGGGTATAATATATATGTATAGATACTAGGCATACGGCCTATATGTATTATTATAGTTCTATTTGTCAGGTGTTTTGAAAATAAAACCGTTTTTCCCCGAAGGGTAAAAAACGGATATTTAGGTTTCAGCCGTAGCTTGAACCACATTTGAGATTAACGTTCCAATATTCGTCAACACTATCCTCTATCTCGCTCCCTCAGTATGTAAGTTAGTGATGTCAGAACTATAGCTGTCCTTGTCTTGCATCTAACGGGCAGCGCGCGGCGGCCATGTTCCTCAGTACCTTAAGCCGGCAAGGCCCTTAAGTGTGGTTCAAGCTACGGCTGAAACCTAAATATCCGTTTTTTACCCTTCGGGGGAAAAACGGTTTTATTTAGGTGTTCGAGCTTACGCTTGAACCACATTTGAGACGTGTTTATTATCTGTCGGCGCTGCCCGACTAGTCCCTTTAAATGGGATATCCATTCGTGGCTAGTGCTGAGCGTACTGTGATGTACATGTATTAGAAATAATAAGCAGTCATAACAGTATTTATGTATGCGTTTATTTCTGTTTTTTGAAATACAAATCAATTTAATTAATGTGGAATGCTTTTTATTCACAACGCACCCAACACAAGGTAGTTGGTCACACAATAACATAATTAAGAGTAATTAACAAACTGAAAATAAATATGCCGCAAAATTAATATGATTGAGTAACTTCGAACTAATAAACAACCGATTATTTGGCTACACCAATGGAGAGAAACTAGTATTAAGTACGTTAGGGTTGCAAACGGGGTTCGCTTTTATTTCCCTGAAGTAATGTCGAAAGAAAGTACGTTTTGATCGCCAATTACCCCCTTTTAGAATTTCGTGAATGTTATATTGATTACCGATCCAATTACTAGTCGCGACTGCTGCTCTGAAGCTACCTGCTGATCCAGATATGCCTGCCTCCTTAAATAAGGACCTTATCCATCCTGCGATTACGTTCCGAGAAGCGTTTTTAACAATTCCTCTTGTGGTAATGAATAAGTTATGATCACTTGTGGCGTTGCGCTGTGTCTCAGAAAGGGATATGGTTCTTTTGACCCAAAAGACTATGTCTAGTCGACTTCCTGAATCGACTTCTTCTCTTTTCAACAACCAGCCAGATTGTCTATAAGATGCCGAATCAGTTTTAGATCCATATTTAGGCCAAAATATTATTTCGTTTCCTTTATCTTCGAAGTCGCCTTCGTCTATTGATAAGAGGGTTAAGTCATGGACCCGTCTGCCGGTAGCTAATAGAAGAAGCACGCATGTGTGCCTAGATACTGCAAAATGGCTGTTGTCATCGAACTGATAAGATTTTAGGAAGGTAAGTAAGTCTTCTATCGTCCAAGAAATTGGTTTTTTAACTGGAGGATTTTTTGAGAATATACCTTTTAGTACTTGCTTAACTAGAAGATGGGAACTAAGCTCGCAAGCTCTTAAGGGATTGCTAAAGTTTGCAATAATTGATTTGTGAACTGCTATGGTCCTGGGCGCTAACTTTATGATCATATAAAGATAGCACAGGTACCTGGCTAGGTCTTGAGGATTGGGATCATCTATAGTGACACCACGCAGTTGTGCCCAGCTGCACCATCTTGACCAACTCGGTTTATAAGTTTTTAACGATGACGGTTTCCAAGATGCCTCCAATAGCTTCGCTTCCTCTTCAGACCAGTTTGCTATCTGCTTTGACCAGCCCGTACCAACCATGCTGCTAATTCCAACTGGTCTACCCCTTGGGGGGCGCTGTTCGTGCAAAGGTCTGTTAGATTCTTGTGAAGATTCGGAAAAGAGGTGGTTCTTCTTTCATTTGCTCCAGGTCGGGTTTCCAGAAGGCTCTTTTCCAGTTGGGTGCTATTAGGATATATCGACCCTCCGACTTCTGTAAATGATGTAGCACTCGTGGAATTAATGCTGGTGGGGGGAATATCCACCCTAGGTTGTATCTCCATATTTTGCTGAACGCATCGCAAAATTGACTCCTCGTGTCGGTCGCGTCTTCGCTCACATATTTCGGGACCACTGCCGATTCCCTCGACGCAAAAAGATCTATCTCTGGAGTACCGTACCTCTGGAATATGTAGAAAAAAGCTTCTTTGCTTAGATGCCATTCCGGAAGAGCCTTTTCTCTTGACAATCTGTCCGCTATCCCATTGTAAATTCCTGTGATATAGCGTGCTATCAGGTGACAGTCCATTCGATCGCAAAATTCCAGTATTTCTGATGTGACATTTAGCAACTGTTTTGATTTGGTACCCCCCTGTTTGTTTATATAAGCAACGCTTGTCCGATTGTCAATTTGCACCATTACTGTTTTGTGGGCTACTTCGATACCCAATCTTTGAAGGACTTCGAATAGGTCTGTAGCTCTTTTACGTTGCTGTGCCATTTTCTTTGGGCAATAGTCCATTTGCCCCACATCTGGCGATTGTTTGCTATGGCACCCCAACCTTTGTCTGCTGCGTCTGTGGCTATAAATATTGATGAACTTGGATAGTGAATCAGCGACGTCCTGTGTAGATTTTTTAGCCACCAGTCTAAGTGTATAAGTGCGGAATCCGGAATAGGATGTTTTTGATGTGGTCGGGTTTGTCGGAGGCTGCGGGATGACTTGAATCGGACGGCAATGAAGCCTGCCTAAAGGGACTGTGAAAGAAGCGAAGTTCAGTCTTCCTAGAATCACCTTGGCGTCGTGCCAACTCCGTCTGGCTTTCCTTTGAAGATCCTGAATACATTTCCGCAGCTGTTGAATTTTTATTTCCGACAAACCCTTGGAGTTTTGACCTGTGCCCCAGATGATACCTAGATATTCTATCGAGGTTAGCGCCGTAGTCGATGATTTTGTTCGATTGATCTGCCACCCTAATTCCATTAGGTAATTTCTGGCGAGTGTAGCTTGTTGTTCCAGTATTCTCGGATCTTGGTGCATAAACAGGAAATCATCGAGATATACAACCACTCGTAAGCCTTTCTGCCGCAACTGCTGTGCTACCCAATTTGTAATTTTTGCAAAGGCCGAGGGGGCACTTGCTAGCCCAAATGGAAGACAAGTCATTTCGTAAATTTTCCCTTGATATGAAAGGGACAGATAACGACGATGATTTTGACAGATGGGCACGTGAAAATAGGCCTGTGAGAGGTCGATTTTCATCATATAATCTCTTTTCCTCAAATGAGACGGGATTTGCTGGTGATTTATTAGACGAAAGTCTGGAGTAAGGACGTGATCGTTGAGTCTTTTTAAATTGAATATTGGGCGATACCCTCCATCCGTTTTTCTCCTCAGGAACATTGAGGATAGGAATCCTGAATAGTGTGTGCTGGTTTCTAGAGCTTTGGATTGTAGCAGCTTTCTTATTTCTGTCGTCATTTCCGTCGATGCCCGAGTTTGATATTTTAGGCAATTTATTCTTGAAAAAAATATAATAATAATAATAATAATAATATTCTACCACATTCACCCAATACCATCTAGTCCCAAACTAAGCAGAGCTTGTACTATGGGTACTAGATAATGGATAAACATACATATATACTTTTTTATATATATTTGGAGGAGTACTTTTGAATGGAATCCTGTACCCTTTTAACATCCTTGGAAAATTTGTTGGTGCTTCTGTCCATTGATGAATTTGGTTGGCTAGGCACCCCGCTCTGAAGGAGTCACTTTCGGCCTCCTCCATCCTTTTTACCTTGATTAGATTTGAAGGGCCTTTGGTGTCGTCCCTTCGCCTCTCCCTCTTTGTTGTAAGGAAGGTTTCTTTTTGCATTGTTTCGCGAGTCGCGAAAAAGGTGGTTAGTAGGTTGAGACATTTTAGGTTTCGTCCCTTGGGATACTGGCTTCCTGTTCGAGTGCAATTTTTTGCGGTTAGGGAACAATTTATGCATACCTCCTAGCTCTTTTACTGCTTCAGTAAGAGACTTATCTTCAAACAGATGAGTTCCTGATGGTGGGATATCATGTAAGATACCGCGAAATATTTTATTGGGAGGTTTGTAAACTTCTCTTCTCTGCTTTATTACTTCTGCGCGCCGACCGCACACATATTGCAAAAGAGTATCGGAGTTCTACCTAAAACTGGAATTTGCTGCCATAAAATCTCGTCCCACAACATCTTTTATGTCTGTTGGCAAACTGTCTAATAGATTTTGAAATATCATTCTCTGCTGGATAAGCCCGTTACTTATAGCTCCTAAAGTCAGATCGAATTTTTCTAAGACTTCTACTGACTTCCAACCGGGGGTGACCTCAGCCAGGAGGTTATTTGTTTTTAGAGAAGTAAACACCGGGGTTGCTTGAAACTGTTTCTGGACGTCAGCGTATCTTACATTACACCAACTGGTTTCACCTAATCTTTGACAATTCAAACCATGCTTAGCGGCCAGTGGCTCTGCTTGGGGGATCTTAGGTCCCTGCTCCGTGGTGGTTGGCGTAAAGTCAAAACCAGTGAAATTAGGGAGGTCGTTACCCTCTAATAACCCTGCTAGTTCTCTCTGTGCATCGGCAATATTTTTCCGTAGATCAGCTTCTTTAGATTCTCGGTAGTCGAACAGGTGAGTACTGTTTCTTTGAACCTGGACTGGGTCGTCTTTTTCCCCGTCAGAGTGTGTACTGTCCGGAAGCGAACCGAACGACTTATTAAGGTCTTCCTCACACGACTGGCTTGCAATCGGCGAGATTTCGGAACCACTGCTGATCCGCTGTTGATTCTGAATGATCGTTTTAATGTTTTCGTTTTGCTCTGTTTGCATATTAAGCATTTTGTTAAATAATAACATTTGTTGGTTGAGCACAGAAGCAAGTAGATGTTCGTTACTGCCTTGAGTAAGTGTTACTGGGTTTTGCAAATGAGCAGGTGAGCTTGAATAAGACGATCTTGTCGCTCCGTTATCCTGCAGTTCGACTGGATCATCGATTAAGCGTTTTGTTCTCTTAGAAGAAACGTCCCCTGTTAGTGGGCTGAGACGCTCTAATTCTCGCGAGGCCTCCCGCCTTTTGGCGAGCTTTGGTTTAAGCAGCCGAACGGTGTCTATAAAAACATCGTAGGATGGGCCATGTATCATCTCCATTATGTTGTGTGGTGCGTAGAGAAGGGCTCTGCCCAGGGGCCATTTCAGAATAGATGCCCTTATTGCCCTGTACGAGCGTTCCAATAGAGATGCTGAAGATGGATTGAAAGCTCGAGCTAGATCTATCGTAGGGATTGCGAATCTTAGTTTTGATTCTACTGCTGGCGGCACCTGGGTGCCACCGAATAGGTCCTCAAAGGAGTAGTTGTTAACCTTCCAATCCCTCCAGTTACTTGAGAAGTTTTCGTCCAGAGACGCAATAACTGCTGCTAAACTCTGCTCGTTGCCATCCGCACAAGGTGCTGCGGCTAGGTTTCCCATTGTTGTTAGTTCCGCCATGGTTCTGGAAGAGTGCCATGAGCAATGTAGCAATTGTGTCATACTCATTTAAAAACAGAGATGTCGCATGGGCAACTAAAGACACAATGACATAAACATCATATCAGTCGGTATGATTGGGGGAGTTAGTAAGTCGAAACGACAGTTGCCTGAACTGAAGCGACGCGACAGTCGTCGCAAACTGGTGCGATTGTCGTCGCAAACTGGGGCGACAGACGTCCCCGCTGGGATTACAGTCCGCTCGATTGGATCGACGTCGCCTCAACTGAGGCAACGCTTGTCGCATCCATCGAGGTTGGTGCGACACGACGGTCGACCCAACTGAGGCGACAAATATCGTATCAAAAAATTTATACTATGCATACCCTCAACCCATGTTTTAGTTGGAGTATGTTTGTGAGTATATTATACTCGATCGTCGCTGGGCCTAGGGCGCCGAGCGGTAAAATATCATCGACGTTGGGCTCGAAAGCGCCGAACGGATTATACAATAAATATATACTTACAGAGGAGACGTGTTGACTTCACGAATATTGAAAGCGTACTGAGAAACATGGCCGCCGCGCGCTGCCCGTTAGATGCAAGACAAGGACAGCTATAGTTCTGACATCACCAACTTACATACTGAGGGAGCAAGATAGAGGATAGTGTTGACGAATATTGGAACGTTAATCTCAAATGTGGTTCAAGCGTAGGCTCGAACACCTAAATAAAAGATACAACTATCAATTCTTACTTTCATTTATTCAGGTTGTCACAAGAGTATATTTTAAAATCTAAAGTTCTGATTCTACATTTACATTTAGCGCCACGTTCGCAAAGCAAGGGCATAGAACCAAGAGAAAAAGAACGTGGAAGAAAATTCTTGGCCATTCTTTTAATAGCTATAGTTATCGTTTATAAAAGCGGTACAATCAATACATATCGGATAGCAAGGTTGTGGGTAGTTCAATATTTCAAAAGTAACTATTACCTTAATTCAATAGATTAGCATAATTCATTTAGTAATATTCACCACAGATATATTCACTATAGGTATATTCAATATTTACTAGTGAAATATTCACTACATGGAGATAATGTGTGGGTAGTTGAAACAACAACAATTTTTTGAATTTGCTCTACATTAAATTTACTAAAAATAGTTAATAATAGTAATTTTACAAATTAAATGAATATAATATATAGTTAACAGTATATACCTGCTGGTTAAGCGTTATCTCCAACAACTAAGAAGCTTAAATTAATTCACTAGAATGGATCCATTCAACAGCACAAGTATTCTTGATATGCAAACATACTTCGAGGAGCGTATGGCCAAATTTGAGGCTGAATTGCAAAAGAAGTCTTTGCAGGGCACTGGTACCTTGGCTGAGGAATTCGCTTCGTTCAAGTCTTTTATGTTACTGGCCCTAAAATCATTCTCACAGCAGCTTGACAAGGTGGCCCGTGAAGTAGATACAATGGAAATGCGTAGCCGCAGGAAAATGTTACTGCTTCACGGTGTAGAGGAGCACAAGGACGAAGACACGGTCAGGGTGGTTGCAGACATTGTCAAGCAGCGACTCAAGATTGACAATTTCAGCTCTGATAGTGTTCGGCGATGCAGCAGAATGGGTCGTCTAACCTCTAGCAAAAAAGCTAGGCCCATTCTTCTCAAACTTGAGGCTGTTGAGGTGCGGGACCGCATATGGTTCTCAAAAACAAAGCTGAAGGGATCAGGCATCACGTTATCGGAGTTCCTAACTCGATCAAGACACACCGCTTTTATGGCTGCACGTGCGAAGTTCGGGGTTGCGAAGTGCTGGACAAGAGAGGGCCACATCCACATACTGGCTCCTGACGGCAATCGTCATCGCATAACATCCATTGGCGATTTGAACAAGATCCAGCTGCCGGAAGCGGAGCAGCCTGTGGCTCAACCGACCGCAACAAAAGCCAGGCGAGCTGCTGCCTCCAGGAAGTAGGATTCCCATGATCTACGTAATTATGTCTGTGGGTATTTCACAATATTTACACTTTCACATAGTCTTAGATTAATTTATTTTTACATTTTGTGTGTATCAAGAAATTGATTTACTATTGTCAAAGTCATTATGTCAAAGTTGTCAAAGTAATCAAATTCTGAGCTGTCATCTGCCGCTTAATTGCGTTGTTATGAACTACATAATTATGTATCTGGTGCGAACCGGAACGTTGCCGCGTTGCATTGAGGCAGCGTTCCGTTTTGCACTAGGTTTTCATGTTATTTTGTTTATGATGTTTTGAACAGTGTAAGATTTCATAAAAAATATTAATTAATTATGTTATCTGTCGCATGACAGCGTTGATATGAGCTATTTATGTAGGCACCTGGTGCGAACCGGAACGTTGCAATAAGGCAGCGTTCCGTTTTGCAGTAAGTTGTTCTTTTCTTTACAATGTCTTGAATGTACTGTTTAAGATTTCGTAAATAATTTTTAATGATATTACTTTTAAAATGCCCACGGTCTTCATTGTATCCTCTGTAACTTAATTAAGTATTTATGTTAGTTACACTTTCTGTTCTACGTGTCTTTATTTCTTTGTTAATGCGTAACTGGCAGGTAGACAAACTATTGAATTAAGTTTTAATTTAAAATTTATATTTTTATTCATATATATTTATTATATATATATATATTTGTTTATTTATATATTATTATTAAATGTCACATATTCTGTCAAATAGCAATGAAAGCTGTCATTCTGCCACAAGCTTTGATGATAGCTTTGTTAGTGTACCATCTCTGGGAGACATTCTTCAGACTCAGTTTTCGGACGTACCCAAGCACTTTAATGTAGTCCATATAAATGCACAGAGTATTCCTGCTCATTTCCCAGATATGCTGGCCAACTTAGACTGCAAGAATATACATGCCATTCTTGTCTCAGAGTCATGGTTGAAACCATGCCTCCCATCAACTTCTTATTTGCTTCCAGGTTTCCAACTAATTAGGAATGATCGTGCGCTTGGCGGTGGTGGCGGTGTTGCCATATACTTACGTACTCATTTTCCTTATCAGATAGTCTCTATGTCTTCGCAGCCACCACCGTCAAATGCGGGCGAACATCTCTTTTTAGAAGTGGAACTTCATCACACCAAAGTTTTATTGGGCGTATATTATTCTCCTTCCAGTCGTATAAATTTCTTTTCTTCCTTTGAGCAAATCCTGGAAAACTTCACTCCTTCTTATGAACACACCATTATAATGGGTGATTTTAATACCTGCCTTCTCAAGCAGGACTCTCGAACTACGTCTTTTCGACGAGTTACAGAATCCTGCAATATGACAATTTTAAATCTTGATGCAACGCATCATTTTCCTAATACTTCTCCTTCTCTACTTGACCTCATTCTGGTATCTTCTTTTAATTACGTTCATAGGCATGGCCAATGCTCAGCAGACGCATTTTCTTACCATGACCTTATCTATCTTTCTTACAATATACGCCCACCTAAGTCGAAGCCAAAGATAATTCTGCAACGCAATTTTGGTGGCATGGATCAAGAAAAATTGCGCGAGGATGCCAGTAACATCAATTGGGAATCACTGTTTTCCACAGATTGCGTCGACACTAAAGTCAACATATTTACAAACCAATTGCTGCAATTATATGACGCGCACGCACCTGTGCGTGCAATTAAAATTAAGCATTTACCAGCACCGTGGCTAACGGATGATATTAAAAGGATTATGGCTAAGAAATGTGCCGCAAAGTCATTAATGAAGCAAAAGCCAACTACTTCAAATGTTGATAAATACGTAACTATTAGAAATCACTGCAATAAGATGTGTAGGAAAGCACAACGCCAACATATTCATAAATCCGTCGAAAACGGTGATCCAGCAAAAGTTTGGAAATTTCTAAAAACTTTAGGGGTTGGTAAGACTCAGCAACAAATCATTCCTAATAATGTCAACATTGATTCACTTAATAAACATTTCTCCTCGTCGTCCAAGTTTGATGGAAATATAAAAAGTAATACCCTGCAGCATCTTTCAACTTTACCAACACCTGATTATTCTCCTTTCATCTTCTCGCAATTTGCCGCATGTGATGTTAAAAAGAGTATACTTGCAATTACTTCTAATGCTGTTGGTAATGACTGTGTCAGCCGTAAAATGATCCTTCCCATCCTTGATGAAATCCTTCCCGTCCTATGCAATATACTTAATAAGTCTATTTCTCTCGGTGTCTTTCCCTCAGCGTGGAAAGAAGCACTTATTATTCCCCTACCTAAAAAACCTAAGCCTTCTACTTTAGCAGATTACCGTCCCATATCCATATTACCCTTCCTATCGAAAGTCCTAGAACGTCTTATCCATTCACAACTTAGTTCCTTCCTTTGTAAAAATTCCCTTTTAAATCCATACCAGTCAGGCTTCCGTCCAGGGCACAGTACCGTTACTGCATTAGTTCACGTTACCGATCATATCAGGCTAGGTATGGACTGTGGCAATCTAACGGTTCTATCCTTACTTGATTTCAGCAATGCGTTTAACACCGTGGATTTGCACATCATACTTGGTATTCTACGCTCTCTTAACATATCTCCATCGGCAATTGACTGGTTTCATAGTTACCTGTTTGGACGCCGGCAACGTGTACGCATTGATGATACCTATTCCGCTTGGTCCAATACGATTGCAGGTGTTCCACAGGGTGGCGTGCTATCCCCTTTACTCTTCGCTATATTTATTAATTCTATTTCAAACAAATTACTTTCATCCTACCATCTTTACGCAGATGATTTGCAAATTTATACGCAAGCTCCCTTGAGTAGATTAGCAGACGCTTGTACAACGATTGGCACGGACTTGGCGCGAATCTGTGACTGGACGCAGAAATTTGGACTCACTGTCAATCCGGACAAAACGCAGCTGATTATTATTGGCAGCCCAAGAATGGTGTCCAAAATCAACTGGTCTGATTTGCCAAGCATTAATTTCAATGGAAAAGTCCTCTCGTTTAGTAAAAATGTAAAAAATCTTGGTATTTACATAGATGAAACCATGACTTGGCGACCACAGCTACAAGAAACGAGCAGAAAACTTTTTGCATCAGCTGGGTCTTTACGTAAGCTACGCAAATTCTTGCCAACTGCCACTAAGATTGCGCTTGTACAGTCTTTGCTTCTACCAATCCTTGACTACGCCGATGTCAGCTATCTTGACCCCACCGAGGAGCAACTAAACAAACTTGAGCGTCTCCAAAATTTCTGTATAAGATTTATATTTGGGTTACGCAAATATGATCATGTCTCAGAATTCCGCAATAAGCTCAAGTGGCTACCGATTCGACTTCGCAGAAATACTCACATTCTCACTTTATTGTATAATATCTTGTTTAATCCTAGTACCCCCTTATATCTCAAAGAACGTTTTAAGTTCCTTAATGACACACATATAAGGTCCTTGAGGTCGTCCGAGGATTTGACGCTGGAAATGCCAATGCATTCCACAAGTTTTTTTGGTAAGTCTTTTACTGTCCAAGCTGTGCGCCTCTGGAATGGACTTCCTTTAGAAATTCGAAGCACAAAATCTCTTAAAATATTTAAAGCTATGTTAAAAACGCACTACCTTTCATCTATTTGATAACATAGAATGTGGTTATACCTAGTATGTATTTTATATATAGTATATGTGTAAGTATATTGAATTTTGTATATATGTAGGTATATTGACGATAGTATGTATGAATTTATATGTATGTGTAGGTCCCTTATTTATAAGTTTATTATATTGTTTATTCTGGATATTTTTAATTGCACCACACACAACTTTAATACTTACATCGTTCCTGTCTACAATAGGTTGCCTGGAAGAGATTGCTCTTAGCGATAAGGCCGCCTTTTGTACAATTTGTAAATTTTGTAATAACAATGTCATAAAATGTTTTATGGTGTACAATAAAGAATATTCTATTCTATTCTATTCTACATGATGTATATAATAGACACGACTTGTTTCTCAGCATAAATTCGATTCTGTACTATATGATACCCCAAGTTCTGAAACTTTAACATCTTACAACTGACGGAACCACCCACAAAATAAATTATACAATTGCTAAGCTATATTATTACATTAACTATACAGTGTCTATATTGACAATACTCTAAATAACACCACCACAATAGCAATAAAGAATTGTGAAATACATTATTAGTAAAAACACAACATAAAAACACAATAATATAAAAGCCATAATTATATCGTACCTTAGTTAGCCGTTGCCGGGGCGGAACTGCACCTGAACAGAGCCTGTTCTCCTTTTATATCCTATTTACACGTTTGACAGTGTCAACTGCCAAACGTCGGATCAAATTGTATATTTATTATAGATATAATCATATACGATAGGTTTATGCTATACATAATAAATGATATAATATATTTCGTTTTATATTGTTTGATACATATATGAATAACCCTAAAATCAATCTTCTAGTAACTTAACCTAAAACCTAACCTAAAAGTAACAATGATGTAAATTCTAGCCAGATTTATAGCAGTTTGATATCCGAGCTTTTGCTTGGATTATAAATAGGTACTTACAAATGAAACACACATATTTTAAATGTACTTATTTTGATATTCTTGTTGATTAATTTTCAAAATATTTCTAATAATCTATCACATGCGCTTGCACTGGCTATCCGGTCGCTACTGATTTGGGTACCCCGCGGGGAGGTAGGAAGCTAGAAAGAGCGCTGTCGCATTCCTAGAACTTTAAAACATATTTTTGTCGCCTTAAAATTTCCGTGACCCCATGCGCCTAACTTATGGAGCCAAGTGTCAAGGGCAACAAAAACATAATGGATACCTAAATTTCGCAAAAATTAAAGTAGATAAGTATCCTTATATACCTTTTTAAATGTTTGCAACATTTAAATATAAACATAGGTACTTAAATATAATCACAGACCTACAATTACGCTAAGCTCATACAATAAGAATGAATCTCAATCAAGCATTTAATGAATATCCTGATTTGTACCTTAAACTCATATTATATAAATTATTCAATAATTGTTGTACTCGATACCCAGGTACTTATAAAAAATTAGGGATTTCTTTTCAATAAAATAGTCCCTTTTAATCATAGTTAAAAGTTATCTTGTATATTCAAAGTTGTTATGGTCCAACAATAATTCTTGTTAGTAAATATAGCCGCGAGTAAAATGGCTTACGAAGTAAAGATAAGTTGTCTCCAACTTACTTGTACTTAAACAATCCCGTAGGCAACTCGAAAAAAATTGTACCTACTTTAGGGTTAGAAAAATAATGAAAATAAATAACAACCGTTTAGTGTTAGTGAATAAATAAAATATATAAATATGAAATTATATGAATTTTATTATGGGGGTCGTTTTCACCAAACTCTTATAATACGGCCTCTGTATAACATACCTACCTTCCAGGCTTTTAGTCGCAAAAGCTTAACTATTTTATTTTGACCCGGGCATTATTTAGATTAGATTTAGCTGGTTAATTGTGTTCGGCATGAGCCATTAAACCCGCAAAACAAACACAAATAATAAATCACTTTGAATGATACAAAAGCACTGTATTAAGTGCAATGTAATACAATGACATTATGTAACATCATGCGAGCTCAAATGTTAATCCGGTGGGGATAAAATTGGGCTCATTAAAGCAAACCCTGGATTATCAACTTGGAATTGCTCGACTGAGCAATATGAATATTATAACGTAAAAAGCAATGAAAAGTCGGTTTAAATCCTCCTGTATTTCACTTCCCATAAAAACTTGGGATTCCGTGAAATATATTGGGGAAAAAAAGGTCTACACGGTCGATCATTAAAGGTAAATTGCTCTGTTTTATATCCGTTGAAATGTAAAGTGTTGAAAATGTTTGAATGGCACGCTCCAGTTGCCGCAACTCTTCCGCTTGCCTCCTCACGTACACACCTTTGTGACTTAGTGTTTGACCTTTCACTTTTTTCCGGTACTTTATTTTAATTATGTATTTGCAACTCTGTCTGCACCGCCGCAAGGCAATGTTGATTAGAACTAAGGTGTTTCGAGAACTTAAAAAAGTTCATAAGGAGGTCACAAAGAATTTCAAGCGTCTCATTATCACCTTTGAAGTAGTTGAGACGCTTTGCGGGGATATACAGAAAATGATGACTAACTAATAGAATTAGGGCAAGTTGTTTTAATCTAAAATAATAATATGTATTGAATTTTATATCTTAGCCACACGAATTAATATCAGGGCTCTCTAACGGAAATAAACATATTGAATCAACTTATACCTTTTAATACAAGCTTAATAAAGTTTAAAAGAGAAAGGACGTAATGAACAAATAATTAAGTTCCAAGAATAGAAAATCAAATATCGTTTGTGTTACTTACAGGATTTTATTACTATCTTCGCTAAAGCCCTGCAAATGTAATCCAATTATATTTTTAAAATATGCAACGGCTCAACTTTGTTATTGGTAACTAAATTAAAAAGAAAACTTCTCGCCGTTAAATAATAAAGCTCGAAGCTTTATTGTTTAACGGACTTTGTAAAATCTACATAATAATATATAATATATGCCTATAGATTTTCTTCATGGGCTACACATGACTGAATTATTAATATAACCCTATATTAATACAAAATATGATTTATTATATCTTTATTAAATAATCCATGTGTGAGAGACTGATGCCTGCAGCAGGTTTATGAATACATGAGCAGGTATAACAGGTCACTACGGTCCCCACCACAACAAAACTTAGCAATAATAGAATAATAATATAAATTAACTACTTTGTATACTGTACAATAACGTACCGATTCAAGACAAGAAGCAAAATATTTCGGTTAAGGACATAATTTGCTATTTGTTAGCCGGTGTCAAAAAAATGCAAACCAGGAAACACCAACACAACCAAGGAAGGCCTAAAGTATGAGCAAAGGACGTCCTTTCCTTTTAACAAGTCACATATTTTAGTGAACTAGATGGGGTGTATTTATTTTCAAAGGCAAATGTTTAGAGAATATAAAGGAACTTAAAAGGGTTTCGCACGCCGAAGTAATTTAATGGTTTTAAGTTCTTTAGCCATATATTAAAACCAAAATCGTGTGGCATACACGATGGCTTTCTTACAAGTTAAAATGTGAAAGGGGAAATGCCCAATTTGGTGTAAAACCAGGGTTCACTAAAGCAATGCTCTGACCACTGAACATTCAGGTATACAGAGATGAGTCACCCCTAACAAACGTAGCCAGTGACTAGGTAAGTTTTACAAGTGTACGTGTATAAATATCTTTTTGTCTAGGTTATGGTGGTGCATGGTACTGAAATAGCTTTCTTTAAGTTAGATTTGTTCGCGGCTTGTGTATTTTATATTTTTGAATAATTACATCGAGGTTAAGACCTCTAAAACATGTTAATTTAAAGAATAATAAAACATATTTTAAAATAAAAAAGAACCGCCTTCAAAAAACACTAAGGAACTGAAAAACAAAAAAGAATTGGTTTTGGAGCAAAATTTTTTAGAGTCGGTGCCAAACCCTTACGCAAAAAGTTACTAAAGTACAATCTTCCTATGCTATCAACAACGAATGTTATATAAAAATGTGTAGAGGTTTTATAGCCAGATCAGAAATACTTGGCTTGGCACCGACTCCAAAAAATTTTGCTCCAAAACCAATTCTTTTTTGTTTTTCAGTTCCTTAGTGTTTTTTGAAGGCGGTTCTTTTTTATTTTAAAATATTTTTTATTTTTAGCTTTTTAGTGTTATACTAATAAAAAATAGTAATAGGTGGTAAGTAGCTACATAGGATAGTGTAGGTGGTACATGATGTGGAGGCCTTCCTTACGTGCCTCAATTCTGAAATGTAGACCTGTACCTTTCTGGCAATTTCAAGTATTTTTTTTATTTTCAACTTACTAGCCTAAACACGTTCGTTTTATTTCCATCATCAGATGCCGGCAATCATCCAGTAGTATGTTTGCAGAGACAAAACAAACGAGCCTAAACTCGATGAGACTGCGTTATTGTATTACAAAGATCCCATGGCCACCTTCCTGCTCCATCATCAGAGTTTGGTAAACATTCAGCACTAAAGTCCATGTAAAGACGAATCAAACGAGCCCAAGCTCAATGGGATTGCGTCTTTGTATTACAAAGACCCCATGGCCACCTTCCTGCTCCATCATCAGACTCTGGAAAACATCCAGTACCAAAGTCCATGTAAAGACGGATCAAACGACCCTAAACTCGATGAGATTGGGTTGTTGTATCACAAAGATCTCATGGTTACCTTCTAGCTTTATCATCAGACCATATAAATCATCCAGCATCAAAGTCTATGTAAAGACGACTCAAACGAGCCCAAACTCGACGGCATTGGGTTGTTGTCGTAAAATCGCTTCAAGTGTGTGCTTATAAAATTTGAAAAGTTCCTCCGATTTTTCAGGATTCCATGATCAGATCCTGACCGATGATCATGGGACCAACTGGGAGGTATACTCTTTAAATCAAAACAAGAATTTTTGAAATCGGTCCAGGCGTCTCAGAGAAATCGGGGAACATACATAAAAAAACAAAGATTCCGACGAATTGAGAACCTCCTCCTTTTTTTGAAGTCGGTTAAAAATATTTCTTCAAATTAGTTTGAACTTCTTGAACTTTTATAATATGCATTGCAATGACCTTTTATAATGAATTAATGATATCATCACCGCCATTCACCGTCAAAACGTTTTGGACATGTTTTATCTCGTAAATGAAAGTTATGAAACAGACGTTACGAAGCTGAGCATGTTTTCATTAAATAAAAATCAAATGCGAAAGTTAAAGTCATGGAGTGAAAAGTGATTCATTCATAGAGAAAAATATTCAAGAGCGAGAGCAGAAAGCCGTGAATTTCGCGGTATGATGGTGAAAATTTATCTCACGGGACTCGCTAGGTCACGTGACTTGCTGCTTTCAGCTCATATAAAATCGTTCAGAAGTCACGAAAGACATAAACGCTGTCTTAGTTATTTAGTACGTGTTAAGGTAGCTTAACTAAAGCTGTTTCGTGGGCGGTGCTTAGTATTTATACGGCAATTACTGATGTTTAACGAGCTTCGGAACAGTTGTTATTAACGCTACTTTTGTATCGGCCGTGGTTCTGTATACAAACATGATAATCGTAGCATATATGTATAAACATTCATTGACGATAATAAAACCCTTGGAATGACAATCATTAGCTCATTAATCTATAAACGGTAGTGCTTGTCGCGTAAATCGTGGCAAGTGTATCATTTAAGGCGGTCGAAAGCGAACAATAGGTGGTAATCAATAAGAGCCGCCGGGCGGCCTATTGTGTCACTAATGTGTGGGAATTAGCTATTTACTCCTTGACGAAGACAAATTATATGCCCACTTCGATTAATTAAAGAGCTTAACTGCATTGTCGATATTAACATGTGAGGTGTGCACTGTTGCTTGGTTTCACGAACATCCGCTTCTGCTTGCTAGGCTAGTTGACGAAAAAAAATGTATAAGTCCGTCCTTTATATTATTCAAAAATAAGCGATACGTATATTTTTATTTGTAAATTAAACCAAAAATGACCAAGATATAGCTCATTAAAGTTACGTATAAGGTCACGCCGTGCTGCATTTTTTCGCACGGTGTGACGTCACACGTAACTTTAATGGGATATATCTTTGTTATTTTTTATTTAATCGAAAAAAGAAAAAATACATGTCTAATATTTTTTATAATCTAAAATACAGACTAAATAAAATGTAATTATTTTGACCCTGGAAACTACCCTATTGTGACGTTACATGCTGGCCACAGCTTAGTCATAGAGCATAGATGCTTAGTGCCTTTAATTTAAATTGACACTTGAACTTTAACGGAATTTGCTACGCACGCGTTCTGATATCAGACATACACGACTGCATAGAAGGCACGGTGGCTTTTGTGGTTTTCAATGCCTTGTTGGCCAGTTGTAATTCCATAAATGTTTTAGTATTCTGATCCAAAAATGGTGTTCAATTTTATTTCGCCGCTAACTTCCTTCCTTTTCAAACATGAACATGACATTCTTGGCATTCCAACACACATCCAACTTATCACCGAGGAAGATACGTGATAAATTAGATGATCTTAAAATATCAATGTATGAGTCACAAGTTCACTCCCGGCTTGGACTCATACCCTACCCCACACCTCTCACTGCGGCCAAGACACCCTTAGCCGTCACCATGATCGGTCTTGTGAGTCTGCTCGACCGGCAGTGAGATAACCCACTCCGCTACACCTTAATCCTACCCACTTTCCATCTGCCGCAGGTCTCCCGGCGACAGATATCCCGGCCCAGGGATCCCAGGGACTGCTAGGGAACTAGGGATTAGGGTTGTATACGCGACAGTCTGTGTGACCACAGTGTACACGGCCTCGCTATACAATATACCTAACAGGGGTAGGGTAGCACTAGGGAGATAGGGAATAGGTGGACTTGGTTACTGCGACGGTAACCAAGTTGAGGGATACTACTACAACGAGGGAATAGGTGGACTTGGTTACTGCGACGGTAGCCAAGTTGAGGGAAACTACTACTACTACAAGGGAATAGGTGGACTTGGATACTGCGATGGTACCAAGTTGAGGAAAACTACTACTACTACAAGGGAATAGGTGGACTTGGATACTGCGATGGTACCAAGTTGAGGAAAACTACTACTACAACAAGGGAATAGGTGGACTTGGATACTGCGACGGTACTAAGTTGAGGGAAACTACTACTACAACAAGGGAATAGGTGGACTTGGATACTGCGACGGTACCAAGTTGAGGGAAACTACTACTACAACAAAGGAATAGGAGGACTTGGTTACTGCGACGGTAGCCAAGTTGAGAGAAACTACTTTTACAATTGCTACTACAACAACTAATACTACTGTTAAATAAGGGAAGGAATATAATTTCTGGAGGGGTGAAGAACATGCAATTGTATAACAAAAAATGATTACAATTGCGTTTTGACTAAATATATATATATTGTTTTTTTTTTAATACATATGTACCTACCGATTAAGTTCTTAACATTTCCCCCGCAACGATCGCCTTAAGACTCTACAGCATGCAACGAGGTCAACTGTCGCTGCCAGGGTTGCATCGCACGTGGCCTACAGCCAGCCAACCGAAGCCGTCAAGAAAACAACTCACCAGTGAACAACCAACTACTGATGCAGATGAAGTTGAGCTGAAGCCTACGCCAGACACCCGCCATAATGTTCACGCCTGAACATAAGAACTTTCTAGAGCCTGCCCCGGAGAGACGCTAGAATGTTCACGCCGGAACATGACCTTCCTGAAGCCTATCCCGGAGAGACGCCAGAATGTTCAAACATGAACATGACATTCTTGGCATTCCAACACACATCCAACTTATCACCGAGGAAGATGCGTGATATTTTAAGATCATCTAATTTATCACGTACGGCGGTCGGCTCAAAGATGCTGCATCGGCGCAATACACCGACGGGCAACGAGAAGAAATAATGATCAGGGATGTTGGTGTTATAAGAATCGCTGACAATTGTATTATAAAGTCAATTAATAATAGACTTGCTGCCAAGAGTGCATTATCGGTGCAGGTCATATCATCATACTCCAAGCAGTTAAACTTCACGATAGATACCTTTGAACAAACAAATAATAAGGTGCCAAATATAACAAAAGAGGAAGTAATAGATAGTTCTCATGACTTTTACCAACATTTAATTAATGGAGAAACCTCATTAGATACGGAATTGAGTAATAGCATTTGGAAGAAAATTAGCACACATACCTATATAGTCAGTTCTATTGCATCAGTAATCGTTATAACTATCAGTAGGGTAAAATTGGGGCTTCTGCATCACTTGCTCTCGCGTCGCCGCTCGAGCTGCGTTATACAGAAGCCCCAATTTTACAATCGAGATCGATTAATATAAATGTGATATGCATCACTCAGAACAAAGTGAGCTGACGCAGACGCTCCCAATAATACCGTTGTTATCTGCGATCCGTCTGATTCATGATATAATATTGTATTTCATTCACCGACATATCATTGTAGTAGCAATGCAATGGGACAACTTACTGTCGTTTCTAGTTTGAGATGCTAATGTAACAACATTCTCAAGTTAGACTGCTGTGTTCAGTCGACGCGATCAGTCCGATCGGTTGTTGTGTGTATCATAATCTGGTATGGTGTCGAACTGACATAGCCAAGCAAAAATTATCGCGCGCACTTAAATAAGTACAATAAACAACAATATCACGGCACATCGTTGCATCGAAACGATTTGGTGCACATCTTGTACTAATGAATGCATAGGCCTTCCGTATAATGAGAGGTTAGCTTTTACTAGCAACTATAACTCAATAATAGAGTTGTGGACACTACCACAATGCAACAATATAGCTGAGTGTGCACATCAAGTGCACATATTTGTCACAGACTAATCTTATGCCTTGCAATGTTTTTCTGTGTCTGTGACAAATAAATAGTTTTTCTCTTTCTTTCTTTCTTAGTAAGTAGCCAACAGTAGGTATTATGGAGACATAATAATTGATTATAATACAAAAAAAAAATAAAGTAAAAAAAAAACATAAAAACAAAATCCAAACCGGAACAATACTCATTTGTTCCGTGCGGGAATCGAACCCGCAACACGTTGGTGCATTAGTTGCTGCGTCTATTAAACCTACTATTTACATTGTGATGCGAGTCATACTCTTAGCCAATGCGCCAAACGTGTCGTCAAAGATATGATAAAATATTGGACCACTTTGTCTTAACATGACGTGTATAGAATTATCCAAGGTAATCAATAACTCAGTACAAACGTTTATTTTTTATAATTACGATAGTAAAATCTTCTAATATATAATATATTTAAGTAGTAGACAATTAGGATTCTTGATGGATGATTTATATATCTTAGTCTTAAAACAAATAGCACTTTAAAATACAATAAATGTTAGATTAGGAATCACTTATTTCTTATAAGATTATTTAATTACTCTTTTAATAATAATAATTATGCATTTCATTTTCATCTACTACATACAGGCATTCAATCCAGCAAACCTGTCGTCTTTTTGATTTAGTCAAATCGTAAAAAGGAAATGGTGGTTTGATTAAAAACACTTGTAGGTTTTTATTACACCAAACAGCTATTTCTTTTAGTATAAATTCATTTGCTTACTGCATCACTCACCTCGCTTCGCTCCGTTCGCAATGCAGAGCGCCCCAAAAATCACACTACTAACATGATCTGCGATACGGACGGTTGGCATTAGAAGTATAATATTATTTCATTAATCGATGCATCGTTATACTGGTAGCATAGTAAAAATGTTTTTACTTGGGATGACATAATATAAACAACATTCTCAAGTTCGTTCGACGCGCTCAGTGCGGCTCGGGCACAGCGATGCATTCATAATAATTTATATGTACATACTGTTATCTTTGCACAGCTCGTTGATAATTTTAATGAATGAATGCAAAATCTTAACAATGTTGAAAGTAGGATCGGGTGGCTCCCGGGTTCGATTCCCGGGTCAGCCAAAGTGTTATTGGGTTTTTCTTGTCGCACGGGTGATTGATTTCCACGGGGTAGCCGGGATCGATCACTAGCCGAGCAATTAAAGAGAGATACTTAGGTTGACTTACGGGAAATAAATAAAAAATATCACCAGGAAAGTTTAAACTCGCGTTATAATTCCAGTTATTCGATGGCTTTAGTTATACAAAAAAGAACTGACAATTAAGATTAACAGATGAGACGATTATCCAGGGCGTGGGCGACGTTGGCACTTCACAGGTCTTCGGATGATGGTAGTACTCAACTGGCGGTGCTGGCCGGAGGAAAAGGGACGAAGCCTCGTGTCCGCTGTATTTATAGGGCCGGCGCGGAGGGGCGCGAGGGAACGGCCCATTGCTGTGCGTCACTCGTAGCGAGGCTCGCGGCGCAGGAGCGCGATGTGACGTCACATTCTGTTAGGAAATTCTCAGTAACAGCATGAAGTCTAGAAATGTGCCCGGTACGGCAATAGGCTCGCCTCCCTATTACGTGGGACTTAAATATATCTGGCGAAAAGTGGGTGTAGTAATACACCTTTGCCTACCTCTTCAGGGTTACAGGCATAAGATTATGAATGTATGTACTTATGAATTATATAATTATTTTATCCACAACTAGCTTTTGCCTCTGACTTCGTCTACATGGAACTTGAACCCACGGTCACTCGGATTCCAGGTGATGCGGACGTATCGAGATAAAGCAGATTGACTGCACGTGTAGTGTTCGATCGATTAACATAAATGTGTTCTGACTTCTGCGTCACTCAACTCGCTTCGCTCGTTTCGCGACGCAGACGCCTCCAATAATACCTACTTTTGTTATCTGCGATCCGTTTTATTCACGATATAGATTATTAACATTATGTTTTCAGCTTAGAATAATAACACCTATTCTAAGGTTTTCAGGTTAAGAATTTAACTCCTTGTCTTAGTGACCAATGTAACTGTTCTCTTTGCTGAGTTTTTTATTGTACTTATGAATGTGTATCAATTCATGTAATATTCCAATCATAGTATATATTAAAACTAAATGGGTATGTTAGTGAGTATAGGAAACGATTAAGTAAAATGAAACAATCCATATTGTATCTTTTTAAAAAGTTTATAATCAAAGCACCATTTTTTTAAGCACATAACATTTTTTTATGCACATATTGAGTCATGATAGATACAATTGTACAAATCTCCGGAATATTTATAGCGATCATATAGGGTTAACAATTTAGGACAACCTTTATCTTCTAAATTAATTACATTAACACTATTTAAAATATTTTTCAACCATGACACTTTTTCAAGACCTTTAACGAAAACACACTTATCTTTTAAGATATCTAAAACTAAATATTGATAATTTGAGTAAGGTATATGTAAATCCTTCGCTCCAGTATATTTTTCTATTACGCTCAATCCAGCAAACTTGTTGTCTTTCCGATTTAGTCAAATCGTAAAAAGGAAATGGCGGTTTGATTAAAAACACTTGCAGGCTTTGATTACACCATATAGCAATTTCTTTTATTATCAAATTCATTTGCTTCTGTTTTAAAGCCTTGGATGTCTACAATAGCAGTCATGATAATCTACGCACGATGTTGCTCAGAGGTTTGTATTCCACAAGTCGGTCGTTTATAATCAAACAGTATGCAGTTGTCTTATCTGGTATTTGTGTTGAACATTCAAATTCCAATCTTACATCCACTGGACCAGTTTTTAAACTATCGTTTTGCCTCGAGCAGTCTAAGATGAAGACTGGGGCCTTTTCTTTGAAATCCTGCAGATCAAGCAACGGTTCTACCGGAGAGTTTTAATACGACTGGCGAAATTTCACATACATTTCATATAATATACTATATTTGTTCTCACAAAACTTTAAAGATAAAGGCTCATAAGGATAATATTGCGAATTTAAAAAGAGCGTAACATTTGTCACCTCACAATGATCAAATACCGAACTGTCTTTAGTTCTATTATTTTTTCTATTAGTTTGCAAGCAAAAAATGACATACCGAGGCTTTTCTAATTGAGAAGCAGTCTTTACTGACCAAGAATGCTTTGTGGTTTTAGGTAGTAAAGGATACTCATATAAATCCCAATTTCTAAAGGCCATCTGAATTGGTTTATCTCTTTACATACATACACAATGTCACGCCTTTTATCCCCGAAGGGGTAGGCAGAGGTGTATTTCTACACCCACTTTTCGCCAGATATACCTTAGTCCCACGTAATAAGGGGCGAGCCTATTGCCGTACCGGGCACATTTCCAGACTCCGTGCTGCTACTGGGAATTTCGTGACAGAAAAACCCAATAACACTGCCCGACCCAGGAATCGAACCCGGGACCTCCCGATCCCACGCGCACATTTATGCCGCGAGACCAACGAGGCAGTCGTATAGGGTTTGATGTCGAGTTTTCCGTCTCTACGCAAAGATGTTATTTGCATCTTGTTATCCCTTAGTCGCCTCTTACGACACCCACGGGAAGATAGGGGGTTTATCTCTTTCTAAGTGCTTTAAAAGTATTAAACGTTCTCGATCGGAAACTTTTATATGTGGTACTCTCCATTGAATTCTCTGTATATCTATTTGAAGCTGAACGACTTCATCAGTAAGAATAATACTATTTAAGTTAGAATTACTCCTATTCAATATAAGTTCGTGTTTACAATTTATCACAATTTTATTGTAATCCTCTGCAAACCCTAAAATCTTATTTAAGGGCACCACAACGCTAAAATGTCCATCACTTTGGAATCCGTTTAAATTCCAACCCCATAATGCAGAAACTTTACTTTCTGCTTCATTAAATGAGATGTATGACTTTATTGTTGATGTTATTCCAGAATTTTTTATACGATCTATTTCAATTCCATTCATTTCGTACCTGATGTCTTGGAACAAGTACATAACAGGGTTATTAGTAAACGTAACAGCTTTCTTGATCTGATGCCCATCCTTACCGAACAGCTTTGCTTGACCTTCGATGTAGATGGAACTGGCTGATGGTAGCACGTATATATCTTGCTGGTGTATGGGGATTCTGATTTCAATTCCATTCATTTCGTACCTGATGTCTTGGAACAAGTACATAACAGGGTTATTAGTAAACGTAACAGCTTTCTTGATCTGATGCCCATCCTTACCGAACAGCTTTGCTTGACCTTCGATGTAGATGGAACTGGCTGATGGTAGCACGTATATATCTTGCTGGTGTATGGGGATTCTGATTTCATCGTTTTCTCTAAAACTGTTATTGTAAGGATTGTATGAATGGATTTCATAACTTTCGAACGAACTATCAAAGTGTGGTAAATCGGTAATCTGTAGTATACTCATACTTTAAACCCTAAAGCTTTAAGAAAATCTTTATTTGATTTAGTCAATTTCTTCACGTTTTTCTTACGTCTGTGCACCTTTATGGTCGTTGACGGAATAGGACGTTTTATTTTCACTGAAGGGTTTTTATAATATACTATCATTTTGCTTTTCTTAAATGAAGACGTAATTGAATATTTTCTTCACCAAAGTCAATACGGTAACCAAACTGATCTACAATCCTAACAGATATGGATGAAATTATATTTTTGTTAACTGGAAAGTAAATAACGTTCTGAGGTATTTCTATGAAGCCGTGACTTGGAGCAGTATCAGATATAAATTCATGAATAAAATGAGTCGGTAATCCGTTGCAGAATGAACCGTGTACAAGATCACATTCAATTCTGATAACAGCTGTTAAACTGCTGTTATTAACGGGCACATTCGGTCTTGTTTTCAATACTGAAAAGTATAGTAAACCGCACTCGTACTGATCAGATAAATGAAGAGGTGGTTGAAAATACGAAATCAGTTCCGATTCGGATACAGAACCAAAAAATCCCCGTTTTGCTTTAAATTAAAATTAATGTATATAAAATTATAAAATATAAGAAGATTTTCTAGATATGAATGGTTTAGAAGCAAACGTGCCACAAAATAGCCCAGTTTTGGTCATTCTCCTTTTATTTCTAAAGATGTGTTTATTGACGTAACTTGTGGCATTGCGGGTGTAACAAAATCAGGAGCGAGGTTACATAGTAGAGCTTCAATTTGTTCTTTAGTAGCATAGGTTTTAGTTTTATTTTGTCCTTTTACCCAACGCATTCGATCCCACATTTCTGCCACCGATGTAGATTCCTTTATACTACTGCAAAAAGCACGCCAATTTTGCATTTTAGATGACCTCAACAAACGTTTGGACTCTTTAATTCGTGTATTTAAAATATTTAATTTACTAGGGGTTGGGTTACGCCTAAACTGTGCCAATGCCAATTTTCGTCTAGCGATTGATTCTGATAGGTCATTATTCCAGTAAGCCTTAGGTTTAAATTTAGAGATAGGGTCAGTGCATATGTTTATTATAGGTACACTTTTATCAACGGCATAATTAATTTGGTCGACTAAAAGATCGTATGAGTTTTGGATACTACAGGGGTCAACCACAGAACAAGTAAATCTTTCATTAAGAATTTTTTTATATAGATCCCAATCCGCTTTTTTAAAATTATGTTTTTTAATCAAATTTCTATTAAAACTTGGTTCAAAAAACTAATTTTTATTATTAAATGATCGCTACCTAAGGTCTCGTTAGTAACATTCCACTTAGAATTCACTGCGATATCCGATGACACAAACGTTATGTCCGGTGATGACTGCTGTACTGCTCAACTACCTAACCTGATTCTGGTTGGCCTGCGATCATTTAGTGAAATAAAATAATTTTCTAACGATGCATCCATCAGTTGCATGCCTCTGGTGTCACCCGCTATCAAAGATTTATTAGAGTACGTACCAAAAAGTGCATTCCAGTCTGACTGCGTCGTTACGACATTAGAAGGACAGTATATACTTAGAATATTTTCCAGAGAAGAGTAGTTGAGCAACTTCACATGTAAAACCTCTATACCTGAATTTCTTAAGGAAAATGTTGACACAGAAGTCCTTAGTGATTTATGACAGATAATAGCTACGCCACCATAAGAATCAAATCTATCTCTTCTATATTATATTGAAGCCGCTTATATGAATATTTAGTTCAGGATCTAACCACGTTTCACTGAGAATTAAATCTTTATTAAACCAAGAGCATGTACATGTGGACATGCTCTTGGTTTAATAAAGATTCTAATTCTAATCGTTTAGGTCTCAAGCTTTGACAGTGCCACTGCAGTATATTTAAAGGTAATCTATGTTGAGTATTATCCATCACAATCATTCATCATAAACTTTATCCATTCGACACTCATAATTTTTTCCATAAACAAGTATTTAAGCTCCTCTAAAATTAAATTTGTTATTTCTATGACTTTTTCTTCTAGACTCTTGTTTGAAAATAGTGTGTTTTTAATCTGTTTAAGTATTTCCCAAAATGAGGGGCTTTTATTTCTTCTTCCTCTTGGCATATGTTCGTTAATTCTAGCCTCCTCGGTTCTTCTATTTTCTTCTATAGTGTGTTGACCCTCAAAGTCCATGCTCATTTCCTGTGTGTCACTTCTGTTTACTTTCTTAGTTTTCCTTTGTACTTTGCCTGAACCACTGTTGTTATTCTTATTTGTTTTTCCTTTTGATTTTGAGGTACCTTTCAACACAATGTCCCTGAAGGAGGGTTTAGGCGCCTGATCCCCGTTCGTTTCTAAAAAATCTTGAGCATCACTGGTGTCAGTTGATTGGTCGGTAGAAATTTCGTCGTTCTCCTTTTCTACATGCTCATTTCTGTGTAATAATGCGTTAACTATAGTTCGTGTCTCTTTGAGATCCTTGTCCAGTGCTTTTTATAGGTGCAGTTATCTGATGACATAATATGACGAATCTCTTTCTCTTTTAGGAACACAGGACAACTTTTGTTCAAGGACATGTGTCCACCCTTACAATTGACGCATTTATATATTGTTGTCTCACAATTGGGATGCAAACCACCACATTTTGGGCATATACATTTTTTAACCGTACATTGTCTTTGTCCATGACCATATCTCCAGCAGTTCGAACATTGTGTTACTGGAAACGTGTACGACTCCACCTTAAGTTTATATCCATAAAGTTCAACAAATGGGGGTAGTGCCGGGCTTCTGAAGCAGATACGAACTGGCTCACTGTCTATCCATTTGCCTTCATCCGTAGAGCGTTTTAATCGTTTTACAGATATTATATCGTACTCACTACTAAATATATTATTTAATTCCTCTTCTGTAGTATCTATTTCTATGTTTTTAATCACACCATATGATAAATTCAATTCCTGAGCCAAATAGCACCTATAGCCCAAATCTTTCATTCTCTCACATACTAATAGCTTTTCAGCGTCTTCACGGTGGTCAAATTGTATACACACTCTATAAGGGTTTTTATATGCGACTTTTGATACTCCTGTTATAGACTCAGCTTTTAACAGTTTGGCTAAAGCAATTTGCTTGGGTAACAATTCTTTAGACGTAATGTACACATCAAATTTATCGCTTCTTAAGTCCAAATCTTTTGCCTCCGAAAGGAGAATGACCAAAACTGGGCTACTTTGTGGCACGTTTGCTTCTAAACCATTCATATCTAGAAAATCTTCTTATATTTTATAATTTTATATACATTAATTTTAACTTAAAGCAAAACGGGGATTTTTTGGTTCAAAATTAATAGTATCTGCGTTGTTCCGGTCGTGACATCGCCATTTCACATTCAAAACTCATTTTGCATATTTAGGCAAATGTTTACAGTTTCTTGCAAACCCCTTTTAATAGGGAAAAATTACATTCATAGTGAAAACAGGGTGACATAGCAAAAGTTCTAATAAGCAAAATAACACCAAAATCTTATGATATTTTGAAAAATGTATTGTGGTGAAATATTTTCTATAAGTAAATAGTATGTTTATCCTTTTTGCAACATATTAACCACGCAATAATGTTTTGTATTTATCGAAAATATGGGAACATATTTTTATTATACTGGCATCTGTAATGTCTTACGCAAAGAAATATAACCTTATTACTAGTCCAACCTCTCTAGACTTACGTCAGTTGCACAGAGTAGTCACGTAGTCAGGTATTTTGACATGAAAACAGTCAAATTGCTTTTTCACCTATGCTCATATCTATTTATTATGTATTTATTGGAAAATAAGTAATTCACTGTCTTTTATATTGACTTGAACATTCCTTTGTGGACCAAACCAGTTTATTTCATGTTATCAAGACTCGTGGGTTGACTAAAGTATGAGACAGTCTTTATTAGTAACATTAGTATGTCTGGACTTAGAACAACTAGCCGTGGTGAGGATTGCGGTTATGTTACCTCTTCCTTTCCGGTGCCTCGGCAGCAACACGTGTCCGTTATTTGGACAAGCTATCTGATTCGGAGCTCAATATTTTGACATCATGGATAGTGCCAGTGTGTGTAAGTGTTGTTTACTTGTCTTCTCAATTCCTACAATTCTCTCGTGCTCTCCTCGCCGAATATTCAAACTACTTTAATGTTTGTTTCAGAAATTGAACGGAGTCTTATGTTTAGAATGCTACACATTAATGAAGATGTTGTAACTTATGAGGTCATACCTGCACCACATTATGGTATACGACTTACAAGCTCCTGCTTCATTTTAAGGTGATTTATTTGAAGAAGATTTAGGTATAATAACAAATAAAATGAAGAATAACATAAAAACTGTGTTTCATTTACCTATTAAGCATAAAACAGTGTTGTTTTAATGCCAACTTTGTAATAAAGTCCAATGAAATGAGCTTATCTTTTGCAAACTAGCCTCACTGAAATTCTCATTAATTGAACCACATGGTATTGAGAATTCTCAGTAAGAAATATAAATATCAGACTGAAAAAACCGCAAACTAATATAATGTACAAGCGTTTGTTTCGTAGCTCCACGTCTTTTTACAACTATTTTCTATATTGTATAATATACATAAAGTCTTCTAATAAATTCCGGTAATATGATTAAATCATATCATCACCGTCTTAGAGTTATGTCGGTTGCATCCAAGACTTCAACGCCTAGGAGCCCTGGGTCCGCATACTAGTCTAACCAGATATGACAGAATATTAGCTTTTCCATAGTCTAACCGCCATAACCCAAAGGGAAAGCGATATTGTATGGTTTAGACCAGTAAGTATCGGTTTATTGGAGGGTACTGACTCCCCGTAACGACTTGCAATGGTGAAAGAACTTCATGACAACTGGGACCGACGGCTTAACGTAAGTACTCTTCGAAGCACGGGCGATAATTAACTAATTTACTACTATTTATATAATGTAATTCATGTAACTATTACAATACTTAACCTCAAAATATTAGAAATCATTAATGTCTGATAGCTAAAAACTGCCGCCGAATATCGTATTAAGGTTTTCCTAATTTAATTAGGAGTATATTTACTATATTTTACTGGTCAAATCATCGAGAAGCAAACTTAGCCCATCTTCCATACAAATTTGGTCATTCTCCTTTACCTATCAGGAACTGGAGAGTTGTCTCAAGAAAAAAGACACGGCACCAGGTGATGATCATATCACATTCTCTATGATATACCAACTGCCTAGAATAGTTAAATGCTACTTATTGGAATTATATAATTTAATTTTAGAGACTGGACATGTGCCCATTCAATGGCGAAATATAGAAATAGTATCAATTTCTAAAAGTAATGTAGGATCAGGCATACCGGTAAAACTAAGGCCCATTTCGTTAATTTCATGCATTTGTAAAATTTTTCATACCTTACTATGTAAAAGACTGGAATGGTATGTTGAAAAAAATAGCATATTATCAATGAATACTGTGGGATTCAGATACTCATTATCGAGTCTGGATAGTTTAGCTCGGTTAATTTGCCATATACAAATAGGTTTCTCAAAAAATATACCCACGATAGCATGCTTCTTGGATGTAGAAAACGCCTATAACAATGTGGCTATAGATAGCGTAATTCAAGCTTTAGACAAAATTAACGTTGGTAAAAAAATTACTAAATACTTATGGAATTTCTTAACAGAAAGACATATTAAAGTAAAAATTGGCTATTGTATAGAAAATCAATATTTGGTTAGATGGGCCAGCAAAGGCATTGCCCAAGGTGACCCACTCTCTCCTCTAATTTTTAATATAGTTACTCATGCCTTTTGTCAGGATATATCAAATGTCATGATATCATAGTATGCAGATGACTTTGTTCTATATACTAGTTGTACGAAGCTTAGTGAAGGTGTCCTAGAAATGCAAAGTGCATTAAACACAATCTCAACTTTATTGGAACAGTTAGGCTTAGAATGATCAGGCCGCAAATCTAAATTCTGTTTATTCAGCAGAGGACGGCGAAGACAAAGTATAAATCTGAACATAAACGGCAATCAAGTAAGTTCTGCAGAACATATTAAATATTTAGGAGTGTGGATCGATAGAACACTACGATGGGGTAAGCACGTAAATGAGACTTGGGCAAAGACAAAACGATTTTTAAGTTTACTTAAGGTATTATCAGGATCAACATGGGGTATCCATCCAAAACACCTTCGGGCGTTATATTTCTCACTAATCAGGAGTAGAATTTATTACGCAAGCTTCCTCTTTGATAATAGCGCTAATTCTCACCTGGCTAAGTTGGATAAGGTACAAAATCAAGCCATGAGGATAATAGGGGGTTTCATTCGTACTACACCTATACATATCATGGAGGCTGAATTGTGCATTCCCAGTTTGACTTTAAGGAGAAGATATCTAGCCACTTAATACTGTTTAAAAGCTAAATCTTTTGAAAACAATATAACCATCAACTTATTAGATAGCTTAAATAGTTATACAAACAATATATACTGGCGAAATAAAAAAAAAAAACATTGCTAGCGACGGTATATACTGACATTAAAATGGAAAATGTGTCTTCCAGTTACCCTTTAGAAATGTTTGGTACATGGATATCCAATATAAATTTAGAAAACATAATCAAAGTCCAACTCAATAGTGTTAACTTGCCCAAGAAATCTTATGATATCAATATATTAAAAACCAATGTATTAGAATACATACATAATAAATATCATAAATGGCTTAAATTGTAAACTGACGGGTCTAAAATAAATAATAATATCGGGGCAGCGTTCTATGATCCAAGAAATAGAAAAAATGGATTGTTCAAAATTACTGATAGTCAGGTGTGTATAATGACGGCGGAGCTTGTGGCAATATCGGAAGCCCTTAAATACTATCAAAATTTAGGAATTGACAAATGTGTGATTTTTGTGGACAGCAGGAGCGCTCTCCAGCATATAGCTCGATGTGCCTCTGGACGCAGAGATGTTTCGATAGCTTACTCTATTTTAAGACAAATTCACCATTTTACAACCATAAATGATAAAACTCTGATCTTGCAATGGGTTCCGTCACACATTGGTTTACCAGGGAATGAAGAGGCTGATTGCTTGGCAAAAGAAAGCTATTTCAGAAGGCGTTGAGATGAATATTAGTCCAAGTTACTTTGAAATGTTACCTAAATACAAAGCAATATGTCAGAAAAAGTGGAAAGAATTTTGATCAAAGATCGTTAGAAAAAGGAATCTGGTACAGAACGATTCAGTGTGAGCCCCCTCGTATTCCCTGGTTCGCGAATAGTATCCTTAATAGAAGTTAGTTAATAATAACCTTTAGACTTAGATCTGAACATGTTCCACTCAACAAGTTCAGGCTCCTCATGAGAATAAGTTTAAGTCCAAATTGTGAAGAGTGTGGTGTGGTGGAGGATGTCCATCACTTGTTGGTGGAATGTGTCAGAACTAGAGCTGTGAGAGAGGCTCTGGTAAATAGACTAAACATAAATTTTATAGATGTTGATATTATGCAAAGTATATTATCAGAGCCTCTGTCGACAGCGGCCACTTTAGTTTATAATATAGTGAGTAAGATTAGAAATGCATAGACTAGATTTAGGTTGCGATGGGGCTGGCATGGTCTAATGAAAGACCAAAAGCCCCCAAACAAATAAAGATTAAAAAAAGAAACCAAGAACTTAGGGTCACAAGCCAACCTCACCTGCAAGTGGTGAACCTGCCGATCAACGGACGAGGCTCTGGCAAACAAAATATCCCGATAAACAGCAATAGGCTCGCCACCTATTACGTGGGATCAAAAAATTGGTGAAAAGTGGGCGTTTTATATGCCTCTGCCTACCCCTGCGTGAAAACAGGCGTGAGTCTATGTTTGTATGTATGTATGTATGTATAATTGCTTAGTCACTTCATACCTACGTAATTTTAGATACAGGTTTGCCTTTTTTTTTTAATAAAGATGAAATATTTTGTGGTTAGGCAATAAACAATCACACGCAAAAAGACTGCAAATATTAAGTGTTTTTTTACTAGACTTAGCTCGGGGTTCCACCCGCGTGGAAACATCTTAAGCTGTAAATTTCCAAAAGTGCTCTTTTAGTACTCCCCTACACTATTCAAGGAACATACATGCAGCTAATGAAGCTATAGTTAATGAAGCTAGAAATATAAAATTTTGGCAATGGGTGGGTGATGTGACTACTTGTGACAAAGGAGGGAAGGATTTTTAATATTGCGTCTCCTTGAAAGTTAGTATAGCCGATATGAAAAGGTGCAGTAGCAATCTAGAAAAATAATAAGGACTCTTTCTTACGACGATAAGTTTGTATAATATTACATGTATCCCATATATCATTGGGGATTGAATGCCATGAATTGTGTAGGTAGACCAGAAGTACTGGCGCGCTTTTTTTAGTTCTAATCTTTGTCTCAACTACTTCCATAATACTGTTACGAATTGAAAATAACGCCATCTATCAGTGAATGGGAGAACTACATGAGATTAGATGTATCGGTTGTTTAAGGCTGTTTCATCTATCCTCTAATAGATGGCGTAGGTGTAAATAGAACATTTACGCAATTCTAGAAACACCTTACACGTTTCCAGAAATATCGTGAGTCGTCTCGAAAAGCCTAGTGATGTTATCCGGCCAGTATAAATAGAGCGGGAGCGAACGGACCGGGTACAGTTCAATTGAATACGGAAAGCGATCAAGATCAAGCGAAGGAAGTAATTCGGAAGTGTTTAGTGTTGTACTAGTGGTGTGAATAGTGTGTTTTATTAGTGTTGGAAAATTAAGTGTGTGTATCTAGTGTTATTGTGTTAGTGAATAAAGTGCAGTTTTTCTGGCATAGTGCATATAATTTATCACGAACCCCAGCTCGTAACAAATTGGTGTCAGAAGAAAGGGATAAATGATGCCGGTTATGCCGAAGGAAGAAACTGACGGAGTGCGTACCAGGAACCAGCGCCAGCAAGACCTGGACCAGAGGCGCTTCGGAGAGGTTCCTTCTCCATCGTCTGGTGGATCAGGCGACTCCGCGGCTGCAGTGGAGCCTGCCAGCGCACACTCCATGGCGGTGCCCGACATCGCGGCTCTGATGGCGTTCATGCAGGAGCAGGCCCGCTGTCAGGAGGAGCAGGCCCGCCGTCAGGAGGAGCACGCGCGCCGCATGGAAGAACAGCGACAGCGCGACAAGGAGGAGCAGGCCCGCCGTCAGGAGGAGCAGGCTCGCCGTCAAGAAGAGCACGCGCGCCGCATGGAGGAACAGCTACAGCGCGACAAGGAGGAGCAGGCTCGCCGTCAAGAGGAGCAGGCTCGCCGTCAAGAGGAGCACGCGCGCCGCCTAGAGGAACAGCTGCAGCGCGACAAGGAGGAGCAGGCCCGCCGTTTGGAGGAACAGCTGGTGGTGATGAAAGACCTCAGCGCCGCTGTAGGGAAGGATCTGAAGGTGGTAAAGGAGGAGCTCCAGCAACACGAGGCTCGTATCAGCGACGTGGAGAAGCTCGTACACGACCAGCTTGAGACTCGCGTCGCCTCTATAGAGAAGCGTGTACACGACCATCACGACACCTGTGTCGCTGAAGTGGAGAGGAGATTGCGTGGGCTCGGATCCAACGAAGTGACATCTGCGACTGTAGTGCCCTCACCTCGTGGGTTTAAGGTTCCACCATTTGATGGCTCGTCATCATGGTCTGCATACAAGATCCAGTTTGAGGCTGTGATGCGATCGAATGGGTGGACCAAAGAACAGGCCTTAACCGCCCTAACCTTGGGCCTTCGCGACCGGGCCTTGACAGTGTTGGAGGCACTCGGACAAGACGTCACCTACGAGAAGATTCTTGAGGCGCTGGAGGCGAGGTACGGAGACGCGCACCTCGAACATGTGTATCGTGCTCAGCTGAAGGACAGGACGCAACGCACCGGAGAAACTCTGCAGCAGTGGGCTCTAGAGGTGGAAAAGCTGGTCAGGAAGGCATACCAGTCGTCTCCTGCGCTTATTGATGGGAACCTCGTACAGGCGTTTACGGATGGGATCCGGGACCTGGAGGTAAGAGCAGCAGTGAGGCTTGGGCACTTCAAGGACCTCAAGGATGCCTTAGCCCACGCTCTGGAGGTGGAAGCAGTGCGACGCGACGACCGAGGTCACCGCATCAGGGAAGTTGTGTCGTCACCTCGGTGCTACAACTGCGGAGAAAGAGGCCATATCCGCTTGAGCTGCCCAAAGCGTAGGCAGCCTGGTGACACCCTGTCTCCACCAAAGGGGTCGCCTGATGTGCCTGCCAGGCAGCGAGAGCAGGGAAACGAGTAGAAGCCAGGACTGCGGGGCGGGTGCTGGCTGGTAATGGAAGAGCCCCAAGTATCTCGATCTCGCAATCATGCGACGGGAACAGCCTGATCATCGAAGGCGAAATTAACAGAACACCATGCAAGCTGACATTGGACACGGGTGCTTCTCGGACAGTCATCAGTTTCCATCTGGCAAGACGGGTTCTTCGGGGCTGCTTCAGGAACAATGAAAGTGTGAATCTGAGAACAGCTACCGGTCAGCACATAACCGTCCGAGGTGAAATGGAGGTGGATCTGAAGCTAGGCAACAAAGTTTACCGTCACAAAGTCATCGTAGCCGATATAGTGGACGACTGCATCCTGGGCCTAGACTTCATGAGGAAGTATCGCTGCGAGATCGATGTTAACCAGGGAGTGTTGAAGTGTGGCTCGGAAGAAGTCTTCATGGAAGGTGCAACTTCAGGAAAAGTGTACTGCCTGAAGAATGTCATTTTTCACCCGCGGTCGGAAACTGTTGTACCAGTTTGTTTACCAGGGAATTCTGGTCGAGGGAACCGCTGCGTACTAATCGAAGGTCTAGAGAAAGAGGCCTCCTGGAAGATTACACGAACCTTGGTAAGGGGTACTAAAGTTTCATCAGTACGCGCACTGAATGCAAGTGACAAGGAAGTGTCGCTCAAGAAAGGGACGGAATTGGGCACCTATGAAGGAGCGGCTTGGATGCGTAGATGCCAAGAGCAACCTACCAGCGCCAAGGTTCAGGGTGCATGATTCGACGTGACTACTCTTTTAGAGGACTGCGAAAGTACCCTGTCGGAGGAAGAGAAGACCGAGGCTCTGAAGATGTTGAACCGGTTCGCGGATATTTTCTCGACCAGTGATGCCGACATAGGGAAGACAGCACTAGTCCAGCACAAAATAAACACGGGAAGTGAAGCACCGATTCGCCAGCGACCAAGACGTGTGCCAGTAGCACGGGAACGTGAAGTGGAAGCTATGATCGACGGTATGGTGAACGAAGGCGTAATCGAGCCTTCGTCCAGCCCGTGGTGCTCTCCGGTTGTCCTAGTTAAGAAGAAGGATGGCAGCATGCGCTTCTGTGTAGACTACCGCCGATTGAATGACATCACGAAGAAGGACAGCTACCCGCTGCCAAGGATCGATGACACACTGGATACGCTGACGGGGATGAAGTGGTTTTCTACCTTAGACCTAAAAAGTGGCTACTGGCAGGTGGAAATAGATCCTCGAGACAAAGAGAAGACGGCATTCTCCACAGGCAAAGGATTGTGGCAATTTAACGTCATGCCCTTTGGATTGTGTAACGCGCCGGCTACTTTTGAGAGACTGATGGAGCGAGTGCTTATGGGACTGATTGGAGACGCCTGCCTGGTCTACCTGGATGACATCATCATCGTGGGGCGCACCTTCCAGGATCACCTTCAAAACTTGGAGCAAGTGCTGTCAAAGATACGAGGAGCTAATTTGAAGCTGAGTCCGAAGAAATGCGCGTTATTCAGACGGCAAGTGAACTTTCTAGGACATGTGGTCTCGGAGTACGGTATTCAAACTAACCCGGATAAGATCATGGCCGTGAAGGAATGGCCAGTTCCAGAGAACAAAACGCAGGTCAGAGCATTCCTCGGATTATGCTCCTACTACCGACGGTTTGTGAAGAACTTTGCTGACATTGCTCGACCTCTTCATAAGCTCACCGAAGACAGAGTACAGTTCTGTTGGAATGAGAGCTGTGACGTTGCATTCCAGAAACTCAAGGAACATCTGTGCACTGCACCTATCCTAGGCTACCCTGACAATGAGCATGAATTCATAGTTGACACAGATGCCAGTAACACTGGAATCGGCGGCGTGCTGTCACAGAGGAAGGGTGATCAAGAAGTTGTTATAGCGTACTTCAGCAAGGCCTTATCCAAACCCGAAAGAAACTACTGCGTCACCAGGCGGGAACTCTTGGCTGTAGTAAAGACATTGCAGTATTTCAACAAATATTTGTTGGGGCGTAAATTCCACCTGCGAACCGACCACGCTGCGCTGAAATGGCTACTTCAATTTAAGGACCCAGAAGGACAAGTAGCCAGATGGATTGAACTACTGCAAGAGTTTGATTTTGTAATACAATCTCGCAGCGGTAAGTCCCATGGTAACGCAGATGCCCTATCGCGTAGGCCGTGTCCCGACCAGTGCAAGCACTGTACCCGACAGGAAGCAAAGCAGGCAGCATTAGTGAGGATGTTGAAGACAGATCTGAGCGACGAATGGAAAGAAGCTTTGCAGAGTGCTCAACAAGACGACAAGGACATACAGCCGATTCTCGAATGGAAGAAATCAGACGCTCCTAGGCCCAAATGGAGTGATATCGCAGCAATGAGCCCTATCACCAAGAGTTATTGGGCACAGTGGGAAAGCTTGGTCGTCCAGGATGGAGTTCTGTGCCGCAAATGGGAAAACGCTCGCGGTAACCAGTGCCATTTGCAAATGGTAGTGCCTAAAACTAAGGTGCCGGAAGTCTTGCAGCTCTATCACAATGGTGCTTCGAGAGGTCACATGGGAGTTAAGAAGACCCTTACTAAGATCCGGGAGCGGTTTTATTGGCTCCACTGTCGAGATGACGTCGAGGATTGGTGCCGTAAATGCACAAGTTGTGCGGCTGTCAAGGGGCCACATACTCGAAGCAGAGGTGGATTGAAGGTGTACAATGTGGGAGCTCCATGGGAGCGCATAGCGTTGGATGTCGCTGGGCCGTTTCCTGAGAGCCAGGACGGAAACAAATACTTCTTGGTTGTGATGGATTACTTCACAAAGTGGCCTGAAGTGTTTGCAATCCCAAATCAAGAAGCTACCACAGTGGCTGATAAGCTGGTGCATGAAGTCTTTTGTCGGTTCGGGGTGCCCTTGGAAATCCACAGCGATCAAGGCCGGAACTTCGAATCTGAGGTGTTCAAGGAGACTTGTCGCGTAATGGGTGCACATAAAACCAGGACCACGGCTTATCATCCGCAATCAGATGGCATGGTTGAACGGTTTAACCAATCACTGGAAAGGTACCTGGCGAAGGTCGTGGAGAGCAAACAAAGAGATTGGGACAAGCACATCCAACCATTTCTCCTGTCATATCGCAGTGCGGTCCACGAAACTACAGGAGTAACACCAGCTTTTGCCAATTTCGGTAGAGAGCTCCGATTACCTGCAGACCTTATCACCGGTATTCCACCAGAATCTCCACGCAATATAACGGATTACGCAACCGAGCTACGCAACAGGATGAACGACGTATACGAACACATCAGGGAATCTGGACAACAGATGTCTGAGAAGATGAAGACTCGCTACGACCGGAAGGCAAACAACAAAGGCTTCGATGAGGGATCATTGGTGTGGCTTCATAACCCAGTACGAAGCAAAGGAAAATCGCCTAAGTTACAAGCCAGATGGGACGGGCCATATCGCATAATTACCAGGATGAACGACGTCACCTATCGAATCCAGAAGGGGTCGCGAGGTGCACCGAAGATAGTTCATGTGGACCGGTTGGCTCGTTACTATGGGTCTAACGATGTTCGAGACGAACACGTTTAAGAGGGAGGCCGTGTTACGAATTGAAAATAACGCCATCTATCAGTGAATGGGAGAACTACATGAGATTAGATGTATCGGTTGTTTAAGGCTGTTTCATCTATCCTCTAATAGATGGCGTTATTTTCAATTCGTAACACGTTTCCAGAAATATCGTGAGTCGTCTCGAAAAGCCTAGTGATGTTATCCGGCCAGTATAAATAGAGCGGGAGCGAACGGACCGGGTACAGTTCAATTGAATACGGAAAGCGATCAAGATCAAGCGAAGGAAGTAATTCGGAAGTGTTTAGTGTTGTACTAGTGGTGTGAATAGTGTGTTTTATTAGTGTTGGAAAATTAAGTGTGTGTATCTAGTGTTATTGTGTTAGTGAATAAAGTGCAGTTTTTCTGGCATAGTGCATATAATTTATCACGAACCCCAGCTCGTAACAATACCATATACGTATACCAGTAGGTATACTGCTTTCATCAAGTCGACTTGGACGGAGTCTCTCTTGAATTATTTTAATTTGGGATACCAGACGATTGCTTGTGTTGGTATTAAAGAATTACGTTTCACATAAATAGTATATTATAGTGTAGATCTAATAGACTATAAACAAAACATGCGTAACTAACGTATGTACTTGGCCTGAAACTAAGGCAGAATTTCTAGTTAGAGAAAAAGCGTCAGCTTAACAATACTTCCATCTAGTTGGCAGTATACATATAAGATGGCAGTTATACTTTAAAATTGACAGATGTAAAGATAATCTGTCAAGGTATCCCACCTTGACAGGTTATCTTTATATCGACCTAAGTGATAATAAGTGCGGCGTATCTGCCGCCGACGCAATATGGTGATAACCATAGACCATGAGCTATATGCTGACGTGCCCCACGAGCCCAGAATGCACACTTGACGACGTATACCACGCAAGGCCTAATGCGATACCCGTTTCCGATTACTGGGCTAAAACTGTGTGACGAGTTTTGCCATCGACACGAGACGATAATGCCATCTCCAGGAACAAACCTTTTTCTTTTGCCAAGATGGAACATAATACGGACCGCCTTTTCAAGATATTCTTTAATTAGTCATGCTATTTGACGCAGCATATGAGTGACAGTCTAACCTGGTGCTTACATATCTAAATTTGTTGGCGTTTATCAATTGAGGTGTATTTCCTCCTAAATTGCCAAAGATCATCAAATAAAATAAAACCATAATCTATTAAAGCATAAAAGCAACTTGAAGTCAAGTAGCGACAAAAACCTTGAGCAGTATATTTGGATGCAAATTCTTATTAACCCCCAACTAAGCTTTAATAAATCGGGTACTTACCCAACGACATGGCTATAATGGCATTTTTAAACCTTTTAACCAAAATTAACCCAACAAATAGAAACGTTACATAAAAAGAGGTGAATACCGTTTAAAAGCATTTAAAGCATTTTGTGGCAAGTCATTAAAAGAAATGATATCTGTAAGTGGAAATTTTGTACGAGGTGATATCGAGTACCCGCGGTAGGCGCCGTGAACCCAATCAAATCTTCGTGTTTGTGTTACGATTGTGTGTGTTTTACAATAACTTGGACGTTCGGCAATTAAGCCTTGTTATGATCTCGCTTCAGTACCGGCACTTCAGTTTGTATTGTTTAACTCTCGAAGCTTAATTAAAACAAGTAATTTGCTTGGTAGTTTCGTTAGTTTTATTCGTTTTCTGGTCTACCAAGACCGATTTTATGAAGCCAGCAGTTTTAGAATTTTCTTTTTCCTATATTCTGCATGCTACTCATTTATTTTACTTTTTCCATTCATGGTTTATCATAATACGATCAAGTGGAGTTTGGTCCGCATATCAAAGCTTCTACGTTTAAACTCAAGACTTTTAGTCCGCTTTGGTTGTGTAATTTTGTAAAAACAATTTACTGTTGTATGCTTACATTTTATTAATCAAAATATTTGGATTGGTTCATACTTGTATGGCGTAAATTCTATCTTGTAGGTACAACCATGGTACAGCTTACGTATTTCTATCTATTCTTTGGATTATTTTAACATTTTACTTGGGTGACCATTCGGGGTTTTGGTAATGGCTGCAGGGTCAGGCAAAGATCAGTAATACAGGAATCAAATTAAATATTTGGAGGCTCTTACTTAATTGATATAAAGCATACATATACGTACTAGTTAGAAAGAGAGAAATTGTATACAAACTTTAAAACAAGTTAACATTTCCTCAGCACCTATAGGTCTTGCCATGAGACATTGGGTGATTATGCTAATTGCCCGTGTCATGAAGTCCACCTGTAAGCTTTGTGTATCATGATCGTCCTAGCGTTATCCCGGTTGCATCCAAGACTTACGCAAGGTCTGCTAACTAGTCACACCAGATGTGACAGAATACCAGCTTTTGTACAGAGCAATTGCCGTTTGACATCTGGAGCCCAAAACTATAGCGATATTCAGTATCAGTTTATTTCAAGCAGACTCCACGTAACGACTGTCAAAGATCTTCATGAAAAGCGGGACCGATGGTTCGATGTGTTCTCTGGGGCACGGGACAAGCCCATCGCAACGTGGGTCTGAACCTAAAAATAGGAGCCCTGCGAACATAGTTTATTATGATTGCGGAATCTAATAAGTACTTTAACAATCGGAATTCGTATATTTAGTTGCTAACTATTCTCAATATACCAATTTTCGATTATGCGAGTAACAAACAGTTCAAGTTAATGAAAATTGTCATCATTATATGACTTTTCTAGGCAAATAGAATGTTTTAGATCCAAATAATTTGCTTGGATGTTTGAATGAATAGCTGAATAATTGAATGATTGAATTTTTGAAGGTAGTAGGGCCATGCTGATTTCAGCACGAATGGGTCGGCTCGACCGGGGCGGTACTACCCTCTCACAGAAGATCAACGTAAAGTAGCAGTACTTTTCTGCTGTGTTTCGCTTGGTGAGTGAGAGCGCCGGAGGCCCAGTCCCTCCTTCCCATTCTCTCTTCCTTTCCTTTGGGGATGGCAGAGAGAGTGTGAAGGTTTAGGTGAGGGGGCGGTTACCGCAGCATACGTTGGACCAGTGAAGTATTAGTGGAGTCATTGTGTGGGTAGTGGGGGTTGACCCGCCGGCCAGGGAGACCCGTAGAAACGGTGGTGCCGCTGGCCGCCCGCGGTATAGTACAGGGGCCCAACTGGGACTAACCATCTCGGGAGGCTGCCCCACCAGGCCGCGCATAATCTCGGAGTGGCTCGTCGTGCCGGTTGGTGACCGGATGGTGGGACCCGGCGACCACTTCCGGGAGGGTACGGGGGCCCTTCCGTCCGGCGGATCGGCCACTGCTATTCTGCACAGTCTAATGACGAAACAATACTCCACGCTTTGTCACGCGCCGCTGCGGTAATTGCCACCTCTTTTCACGCCCCTCCTTTCTTCTTCCACTCCACTATGGCAGCATGCATTGGTAACGGTCACACAGCGGCGTCAACCTTTCCCACCCACACGCTACTTGAGGTGGAGTTCGCCAACATCCGCGGACTCCATTCAAACCTCAACGCCGTCCACCACCATCTCGAGACGGCAAGGCCGGCCATGCTTTTTCTGACGGAGACTCAAATAAGCCGCCCTGCCGACACGACTTATCTGCAATATCCCGGCTATGCCCTTGAAGAGAATTTCTACGCAAAAGCCGGAGTATGCTTGTTCGTCAGGGCGGATATTTGCTGTCGTCGTTTACGCTGCCTAGAGGACCCCTCCTTTTCCGTCCTGTGGATACACGTAAATCTGGGTTCATTAGCCCGGATTTACGTGTGTCTATACCGTTCCCATACTGGAGATGCCGAGACAACTCGACTTTTTGATTACCTGAGTCAGGCGGCAGATGAAGCGCAGGAACAGTTTCCGACCGCTGAGTTGGTCTTTTTGGGAGATTTTAATGCCCACCATGAGACCTGGTTGGGCTCTCCCAAAACAGACCACGCGGGAAGGGCTGCTCACGCATTTGCTCTCACGCATGACCTGGCCCAGCTGGTACTCCAGCCCACCAGGATACCAGATATTCAGGGTCAAGCGCCCTCTTTGCTGGACCTTCTGCTGACGAGTCATCCAGACCAGTACAGTGTGTCGGTTCAAGCCCCATTGGGCTCCTCCGACCACTGTTTGATCTGCACTTCAGTGCCAACCGCTGCGCCTTCACAACATGTGGACGTAAAGCGACGCTTATGGCACTACTCGTCAGCAGATTGGGATGGCCTGCGCAGTTATTACGCGTCCATTCCGTGGTCTCAGCGTTGCTTTGGTGTGAGGGATCCTTCGGAGAGTGCGTCTGCTGTTGCTGGGGAAATTCTGTTAGGTATGGAATATTATATTCCATCCACTTTTGTCACCAGCAACAGCAGAATTCGGCCCTGGTTCGATTGCGAGTGCGCCGATGCTGTTAAACAAAAACAGTCGGCGTACCGTGCTTGGATCAGGGCTCGGTCTCGTCGCGATCCGAATGTCCATCTCATCAAGGCGGCCTATAACAGAGCCGCTAAGGTCTGCAAGAGGGCATACACCAGAGCGGATGCACAGCGCGTTGCACGGTTTGGCCAAGAACTTCTGTCGCACCCTACGGGAAGCCGTGGATATTGGCGGCTGGCCAAAGCCGTGCAATCCAATTTCTGCCAGTCTTCGCTGCCACCGTTGCGATGTTCTGACGGATCACTGGCTCATGGGCCGCAAGAGAAAGCTGACTTGCTTGTCAATCTCTTTGCGGCCAACTCCCGAATCGATGACCGTGGTTCGCAGCCGCCATCTATAAACCACTGCGGCCACTCCATGCCTGATGTTCGCATCAGGCAATGCGATGTTCGCGCGATACTGCGGTCTCTCGATGTCCGGAAAGCTAGTGGTCCCGACGGTATCCCAGCGGTTGTTCTTAAGAAATGTGCAGCCGAGTTGTCTCCAACGCTTACACGCCTGTATCGCCTGTCTTACTCCTCTGGCGTCGTGCCGCAGGCTTGGAAGGAGGCAAACGTACAACCGATTCCCAAAAAGGGGGATCGTTCTGATCCAGCTAACTATCGACCCATAGCCATAACCCCTATTCTCTGCAAGGTATTCGAACGGATTATCAACACCCAACTCGTTCGCTACCTAGAAGATCGCTCTCTTATCAATGATCGACAATATGGCTTCAGACCGAAACGATCAACGGGCGACCTTCTAGCGTATGTCACTCACCTTTGGGGTGAGGCTATGGACAGGCACGGGAAGTCGTTGGCTATCAGCCTCGACATCTCCAAAGCCTTCGATAGAGTCTGGCATCGTGCGCTTCTTTCCAAGCTTCCGGCTTACGGCTTGCCACCTCGATTGTGCAACTGGGTTGCTAGCTTCCTGCATGAACGACGTGTTCGAGTTATTTGCGAAGGCTTAAATTCAAAGTTTATGCAGGTAAATGCTGGTGTGCCCCAGGGATCCGTCTTACCGCCCACACTGTTTCTTCTGCATATCAATGATATGCTCACTTTCGGGAGCATACATTGCTATGCAGACGACAGTACCGTGCATGGGCGGTATCTAAGCCATCCTGCGGCTAAGCAGGCCGACATTGAGGAAAATAGGCGAAAACTTGTCGCTGAGCTTGACCAGGTTTTGAACAGCATCTCGAATTGGGGTGCTGAAAACATGGTCGAGTTCAACGCCAAGAAGACACAGGTGTGCGCATTTTCAGCTAAGTTATCTCCATTCCGTCCCCAACCTTCTCTTCTGGACACTCCACTACCGATACAGGACAGTCTAAATATACTTGGTATGGACATACGCCGCAATCTCAACCAGAGAAACTACATTGAGGGTGTCATTAAATCGGCATCTCGAAAACTCGGAGTCCTGAACAGAGTGAGGAGGTTTTTCACGCCGGAGCAGCTGTGTCTATTATACAAAATTCAGGTTCGCCCCTGCGTGGAATACTGCTCTCATCTCCGAACGGCTCCGCTCAGTACCTGCTAGATGCCCTTGATAGGATGCAGCGGCGTGCTGTCCGTATCATAGGTGACCTTGAGGCTACTAAGTCCCTTGAATCTCTGCAATTACGCAGGGACGTAGCCTCAATGGCTGTCTTTTACCGATTGTATCACGGTGAGTGTTCAGAAGAACTCTTTCAACTCATCCCACCCTCTCCTTTCCTATCCCGAACAACACGTGCCGGGTTAAGGTGCCACCCTTATACGGTAGATCAGATACCGTCACGTACGAAAAGGTTCGGTACGTCTTATCTTTGCCGTACCATAAAAATGTGGAACTCACTACCAGCTCACGTGTTTCCTTCCTCCCTTGATCCTGGGTCCTTTAAGCGGGGCGTGAAAAAGCATCTCTCAAGGCCGTCAAAGTGAGGGCCATCATGTCACATTGCTTAACCAGCAATTGGGGATGGTGGCCTTCCCAATAGGACTTCACTGTCAGCTTACCATCAGGCAGCGTGAAGTCAATTTGACAGGTTCTTTCTATTAAAAAAAAAAAAAAAAAAAAAGAATGGCTGATTAAAATAGTTGGCTGCGATATATATAAAATTATAAATAAATATTTTAAAATTATGGTTTCTACCCAATCATTACTATATTAAATAACTATATCATTTAGCAATATATTAACTATTCATAACAACATTTCCTGATGACTCCACAAATATATGTAGTGTTTCTTATGGACTGCACGTATGGCGTAGTGGTTTAAGCTCTACGCCAAGTGTCGCTGTTTTGATTCCCGATGAGACAAAACAGTGTGGCCACAAATTGTTGTTTCGAGTCCGGATGTCCCTTGTGTCCGTTGATAGAATGTTTGTAATGTCCGCCGTCATAGGTTTTACTCCTGGTCTTAAAAAAAGTCTTGTGAAGGTAACCTCAAATTATCTCAAGATTTGCATTTTCCTGTATTCGTACAGAAAAGTGTTGCCATTAAAGACATTTATTATGTAACAGTTTAAAATAAGTAAAATGGAGTGTTGCGTGATAGGAAAACATGCTTTCACTATGGAACAATCTTTCAGTAATAACGAAAATGAAGAAGACTAAGTAGTGTGTATGGTGTTCTATGTTTTGGAATGATATCTAATACTTTCGCTTCGTAAATCGGATGATATTAATGCGGATGACATGAGCTACCAACAAGTCGGTAACATACTGTGAGCAATATTTTTAGCCATGTCAACTCTTGTTTCAGCTATTTGACAGTATTGGGTTTCTTTTAGTGAGGATATTTGAAGTTTAAAATATTATGCTGACAAGTTAAAATCCATTCACATTTTATTATAACCTAAAGTTTCAAGGAAAATTTCAAATAAGCTGTTTTGATTCCCGATGAGACAAAACAGTGTGGCCACAAATTGTTGTTTCGAGTCCGGATGTCCCTTGTGTCCGTTGATAGAATGTTTGTAATGTCCGCCGTCATAGGTTTTACTCCTGGTCTTAAAAAAAGTCTTGTGAAGGTAACCTCAAATTATCTCAAGATTTGCATTTTCCTGTATTCGTACAGAAAAGTGTTGCCATTAAAGACATTTATTATGTAACAGTTTAAAATAAGTAAAATGGAGTGTTGCGTGATAGGAAAACATGCTTTCACTATGGAACAATCTTTCAGTAATAACGAAAATGAAGAAGACTAAGTAGTGTGTATGGTGTTCTATGTTTTGGAATGATATCTAATACTTTCGCTTCGTAAATCGGATGATATTAATGCGGATGACATGAGCTACCAACAAGTCGGTAACATACTGTGAGCAATATTTTTAGCCATGTCAACTCTTGTTTCAGCTATTTGACAGTATTGGGTTTCTTTTAGTGAGGATATTTGAAGTTTAAAATATTATGCTGACAAGTTAAAATCCATTCACATTTTATTATAACCTAAAGTTTCAAGGAAAATTTCAAATAAAGTGTGTACATATGAAAAGGACATTTTCATCCCAAAACATGCCTTGGTATCTTCGCCCTGGCCGGTCTTAAAAGAAAGCTCAAAAGTTAAAGATAAAAGTGTAGACAAGACAATAAAAAAACTCAATGAATAACATTGGTACATATATATAAAGAAAATATATACCGATGTTTTATGTGGGTTAGCAATAGTGCAGCATCGAAATCAAATGGACGTCGTAATTTTAAGAACAGGGAATGCTATAGGTACATAGTAGATAATAATTTATCAATTTCAGGAGATTATTTAGCACATGGCCGAACTTCAAACTTGGTTATTATTTGATAATCATAATTAATGAACTTGTAATTATGATTAAGTAATTTGATGTAGACCCACGATAATATTAAAAGTTAATAAAGTTTAGACATTAGAGTTTGGAAGAGGGTCAAAATAAAATTTTAAGAGCGAACGTAATGAAATGGCTCTCATTGAGTAATGTCAATTGAAAGAACAACTTTAGCATAAACTCTCTGTTATTACACTCTGTTGTTACGTTTGTCTGTTTGTTGTTTTGAAACTAATTTTGTCTTGTTAAATGTAAAGGCCATAAATCAAAATTCAAGTGAAGTATTCTTTCCGTGAGGTTAAAATAACTGAACAGTTTTGGACTACAACAATAATTAAGAAAACAATAATATTTTGTTTAGTACAAGTTGAAACATTTTCAATTAATGTTAAAATTTTGAAATTTAAAATTAACTTTGGTGAATTTGATCTTCATAAGAGTAAATGTCCGTGTGGTGACGGATTAAGAATACGAATTGTCACCACCCCATAAGATCCCATGGGTGTCGTAAGAGCCGACAGAGGGAACATATTATGCAGAAAACAGCACTGTAAGAGAAGGAAAACTTGATACAAACCCTATACCAACCCGCTTGGTCAATTCCACCTTTCAAAGGAGAGGCCTAGTCCAGCAGTGGACAATTAAAGGCTGATGATGAGAGTAAATTACGACGTTGCGCCATCACTAACAAGCACTACGGTACTGGAGTCACTTTGTTAATATTAAGTAACATAATAGACACTTTTTAAAATTAAACTACAGTTTACGGATTTTATCGCGTTATATTAGTTTCACTTGTTACTACATTTAAACCGAATGATCTAGAAACTACATTTTTATTACTAGCCGACGTTTCGAATTCTTTACAGGATTCATGTTCACGGCAGACTGAGGTGATTTTTGTCTTGATTTCTTGAATGTATATTCAAATTTCAATTCAAATGTTAATGCTTTCCTAGAACATCTTAATTCCATTAATACTCAAATACAATTCACAATGGAATTAGAAGCAAACAATTCTTTAGCTATCTTAGATGTACTTGTTATCAGGAATTGAAACAACTCTTTAAGTCACACTGTGTATAGGAAAAAGACCCATACAAATAGGTACTTAAACGGTGAATCTCACCACCATCCTAAACAGTTAGCTGCTGTAGGAATGTCTCTGTTTCAGAGAGCCTGGGGGATCTGTGACAAAAACACCTGGACGCTGAGCTTCAACACGTCAGGCAAGTTCTGCAAGACAACAAGCTGTGACCACCGCGCCACTGTCACAGATCCCTGAAGAAAGAAAAACCAGCCACAGTAGAAAGACAACCTGCTGTCCTCCCATACATCAAGGACGTGACCGACAAAATTGGCTACATCTTGAAGCGAGCTTCAATAAAAACTTACTACAAGCCACCGACGAAGATATGTCAATTTCTACCAACAGTCAAGTGTCAGTTACCCTTGCAAGAGGCCGGTGTCTACAAAATAGACTGTGACTGTGGGTTCTCATACATTGGACAAACCAACAGAAGCATAGGCATCCGGCTTAAAGAACATATAGCTGACATAAAACATAAACGCTCAACAAAGTCTGCTGTTTGTGAACATGTGGAACAAGGACCCAACCACTACCTGTGATTTGATGAACCACAGATACTCGCAAAAGAACACCGTTTTCTTCCAAGGATGATACGTGAGGCTATTGAAATTAAAAACACCCTAATTTCAATAGGGAAGACGCTAATGAAACCCAAGGTGGACAAAGTCACCAGAAGACCTGAGGACACTGTAAGCTCATTCTGTGAAAATAGTAACACTGATAGTTGAAAAATGTTCGGGTACTTTGAGATAACTTATACATTCAAGAAATTAAGACAAAAATCACCTCAGTCTGCCGTAAACATGAATCCTGTAAAGAATTCGAAACGTCGGCTAGTATTAAAAATGTACTTTCTAGATCATTCGGTTTAAATGTAATAACAAGTGAAACCAATATAACGCGATTAAATCTGTAAACTGTACTTTAATTTTAAAATGTGTAAAATTCGCGTAAATCCAAGAAAATACTGCAATAGACACTGTCGTGCTTTCATCTACATTAAACTTAATAACAATGTAAAAAATATTATAAGTTCGTTGCAATATCTACGTTGATGATTTAGTAGCGCACACACATTCTGTTGGAAGTAATTTCAGACTGCGGTGCTTTGGATTGATTCAAATTCAAATTCAAATCATTTATTCCCTGTAAATAGGCTTACATAAGATGTTTGCATTCAACTAATAATATAATAATATTAATAACAAGCCCATTTAGCCATAGTTCATAGCATGCAAATATATTTTTTATTCTTATTTAGTTATAATGTGGTCATATTAATAAATCAAATACGTTTAAGCAATAGGGTTTAAATTTGATTCCTTGATTCCTGTGGTATACTGTAGTCCAATTAGCTATTATAACGTATCTACTGAGATACGCTATAATACTCTTATAGTCTAACATATTTCTATGTCATACTTATATACTTACATATGTTTAAAATAAGAGCAATTTGTAAAGAATTCAAGAGAAAATAAACTTATTATTATTATTAATAGTTCATCATACAATATTATTTAGCGGGTCTTAGTCGCGATAATTTATTTATTGCAAGGCGTAAATACCTCTGTTATTCTCCTACGTTTCTACCGGCTTGCAACGGTTGTGGTCGCGGAGGGACTGAGGTCAGCTCAGCGCCGTCCTTGTGAAGCGCGGGTTTCGGCAGCTACCCTCACTTGTTTTGTATTTTTGATATTTTTGGTTCACACTACACTTATGACGTCTATACACTGATGAGTTGTGTTACTGCGGCTTTGTTTGCATTTGTTGATAACTGGGTTCCAAGTGGTCGATAGTTTGTATCCGTCCTCCCGGTTGAAATTTCTATGTTTTTTTATTTCAACCGCTTCACGTACTATCCTGGAGTAATAGTGGCGATCGGTGGATAAGACTTGTGGTTGATGTAATTCTATCCAGTGGTTTGGTCCAGATTCCAGCAAATACTCAGCTATGGCAGATCTATTAATTTGTCGATTTTTGACAGCTGTGATATGTTCTTTGACCCTTTCAGCGATCGTTCGTTTGGTCTGTCCGATATAGGAACTACCACAACTGCAATCAACCTTGTAGACGCCTGGTGTTTGTAGAGGAATTACGTCTTTTGGGGTACGCAGATTGTGTACTACCTTGGAGAGAGGACTATATACAGTCTTGATGGAGTATTTCTGTAGTACTGTTCCAACTTTGTCCGTCACTCCCTTGATAAAAGGCATGTAAGCCGGCACTCTGCTTACTTCAGATTTGCGGTCCTTCCTCTTCCGACGGGGTATCTACTTTTTGTATCCGTTGCGCCTTAGTACCTCCTGAACATGTATTGTGACAATTCACTGTTTAAGTATTCAGGGTCACAGAGATCATAGGCTCTGTTCACTAACGAGGTCGCTACGGATTCCAAATGTCGCGGGTGATGATGCGAGCAGGCGTTGAGATACCTGTCGGTGTGTGTCGGTTTTCTGTATACAGTGTGTCCAAGTGTACCATTAGCTCTCACCGTCACTTTGACGTCGAGAAAGGGTAGCAATCCATCTACCTCCATTTCAAATGTAAACCGGATGTTCGGATGTATGGAGTTCAATTTGTCTGCGAAACGTTCTGTCTTGCTTGTTGCCCTTCATGATGCAGAATACATCGTCGACATACCTCTTCCATAGCTTCACATTTGAAGCCTGCATGTCTATGGATTCTTCGAAATGTTCCATCCAGATATTGGCCATTACCGGTGCTACTGGGCTACCCATTGCCACTCCGTCGATCTGGAGGTAATGTTGTCCACGATATATGAAGTAGTTACCCTCCCACCAATTTTTGTTGTACGCAGATCGTAAAAATATGACAAATTAATAAACCGTCGTGAGAGGCAAGCCGGCAAAAAGGTACACCCCACCGACCAACAAACGGTAATTAATTTATCGGATCATATTGTTGATAATGTGACACAAAGCGTACTAGCTAAAGGGTTAAATTATGCGTTAACACCTAAACGAATTCCGTACGAGAATGTCATAAGCAGCATCGAGGAGGTTATAACGCGCAACAAGTTACCGTCTAACGATGCGGATACACTTAGACAGGACGTTGCCGTTATTTTACGTAAGTCAAAGCCACCGAAACCCAATGTCTCCACAGAAGAGCGTCAGGCATTAAGAACGCTGCGTGATAACACGAATATTTTAGTGCTGAAGGCCGATAAGGGGAACGCCACTGTGGTGATGAATTCTTGTGACTATGACAGCAAAATACGGAATTTGTTAAGTGACACATTAATATATAAACCTGTGTCTTATAACCCGACAGCCAGAGTAACGAAACGCATTCGAGCTTTAATAAAGGATCATAGAAACGCGTTCGCGGAAGATGACTTTGAACGTCTACACAAACCCCAAATCGTGCAGCCGCCCAAGATTTACGGTTTGCCTAAAGTCCACAAAACAAATGTACCATTGCGGCCGATAGTGAGTCAAATAAATTTACCGACATATGGTTTGGCGAAACACATCAGCAAGGTACTGCAACCGTTAGTAGGTAAGACGGCATCTTTCGTGAAGGACTCTCGCCATTGTATTGACATCATCAAGAGCGTGACAAAGGAACCAGACGAAGTGATGGTAAGTTTTGACGTGGAGTCACTATTCACCAATGTTCCAGTTCAGGATTGCCTTGAGGTCGTTGAGAGAAAATTAAGGGATAGCGGTCTGTCTAACTAATACGCCGTTCTATTGAAGAATTGCTTGGAGGGTAACTACTTCATATATCGTGGACAACATTACCTCCAGATCGACGGAGTGGCAATGGGTAGCCCAGTAGCACCGGTGATGGCCAATATCTGGATGGAACATTTCGAAGAATCCATAGACATGCAGGCTTCAAATGTGAAGCTATGGAAGAGGTATGTCAACGATGTATTCTGCATCATGAAGGGCAACAAGCAAGACATAGAACGTTTCGCAGACAAATTGACCTCCATACATCCGAACATCCGGTTTACATTTGAAATGGAGGTAGATGGATCGCTACCCTTTCTCGACGTCAAAGTGACGGTGCACTGTATACAGAAAACCGACACACACCGACAGGTATCTCAACGCCTGCTCGCATCGTCACCCGCGACATTTGGAATCCGTAGCGACCTCGTTAGTGAACAGAGCCTATGACCTCTGTGACCCTGAACACTTAAACAGTGAATTGTCACATGTTCAGGAGGTACTAAGGCGCAACGGATACAAAAAGTAGATACCCCGTCGGAAGAGGAAGGACCGCAAATCTGAAGTAAGCAGAGTGCCGGCTTACATGCCTTATATCAAGGGAGTGACGGACAAAGTTGGAACAGTACTAAAGAAATACTCCATCAAGACTGTATATAGTCCTCTCTCCAAGGTAGCACACAATCTGCGTACCCCAAAAGACGTAATTCCTCTACAAACACCAGGCGTCTACAAGGTTGATTGCAGTTGTGTTAGTTCCTATATCGGACAGACCAAACGAACGATCGCTGAAAGGGTCAAAGAACATATCACAACTGTCAAAAATCGACAAATTAATAGATCTGCCATAGCTGAGCATTTGCTAGAATCTGGACCAAACCACTGGATAGAATTACATCAACCACAAGTCTTATCCACCGATCGCCACTATTACTCCAGGATAGTACGTGAAGCGGTTGAAATCCAAAAACATAGAAATTTCAACCGGGAGGACGGATACAGACTATCGACCACTTGGAACCCAGTTATCAACAAATGCAAACAACGCCGCAGTAACACAACTCATCAGTGTGTAGACGTCATAAGTGTAGTGTGAACTAAAAATATCAAAAATACAAAACAAGTGAGGGTAGCTGCCGAAACCCGCGCTTCACAAGGACGGCGCTGAGCTGACATCAGTCCCTCCGCGACCACAACCGTTGCAAGCCGGTAGAAACGTAGGAGAATAACAGAGGTATTTATGCCTTGAAATAAATAAATTATCGCGACTAAGACCCGCTAAATAATATTGTATGATGTATACAAATCGCGAAAGTTTAAAATCGATTAATAGCTCATCTTAGCCGTAGATTATGTTTAGCATGTAGCAAATATTTTTCAACTTTAATAGTGTCGTAAGTCTTCAAAATATGTATTGTCTGTCTTTAAATGCAATGCAAATTACCTAAAAGTGTTAAATGTAAACGGCTTTGGCAACATTACTGTCTCAGTATGGCGTTGAGATATAAAGGGAAATAGTGTGAATTTACTTCGAAGTAGGTATGTAATTAAAAGAAAACCTGCAGGTTGTTTTATCATTTTACCATTAGATGTCAATATCCCTTGATAATAATTAAGGTGTTGTGCGTAGGAAGGCGAAGTATAATGAGCAAGGTATGTTTTTCCTAATTCTTGTCCGATCATAGGCGTCCAATGGTTGTATTATTTAATATAACTTTATAAATTTACGGAAAGCTTTTCTAGGTATTGTTCAAACGGGCTCAAATATAACCAAGGTTAATAATTAAACGTGAATTTATAATGTAACCTTAAAACAGTCTTTGAATGTTTTAAATCAGTGAACGTGAATTGAAATGTGAAACTTATTAACAACTATTTTAACTTTTATAATTAACCAAAATAGAAGTGACTTTTTTGGATTGTCGTGTAACAAGTTTTTATTTTTAGTAATAAATATCAGCTTTAGAGACGTTGCTTTTTACGAGGAAGGAAATAGGATATAATTTTCTTCGTATCTTTACTTAAGATCGTTAATTAGGTTTCTTAGTTGTTTCACGTAGACATAGTACATACATACATAGATAGACTCACGCCTGTTCCCCCTAAGGGGTAGGCAGAGGCATATTAAACGCCCACTTTTCGCCAGTGTTTTGATCCCACGTAATAGGTGACGAGCCTATTGCCGCTTATCGGGATATTTGTTTGCCAGGGCCTCGTCCGTTGATCGGCAGGTATACCACTTACAGGTGAGGTTGGCTTGGGACCCTAAGTTCTTGTTGGGAACCCTATGCACCGTAGACATAGTCGATGTAAATATTTGATTTGTTGATTTTAATCGCTTTAAAAAACATTTTGAGCCAGATATACTTTGTGTTACTGTTTTAAATGAGTATATTATATCAATTCTAAATTTTTTCCACTACTGTTTGACTGGATCTATATCCGCAAAGTCTTTATGTTTTAAGTCAAATCTCAAAACTGAATCCCATCGCCATTCGCATTAATAAAATCCCTTTAGTAGTTTTCTAAAGACTTCCTTTTATTCGCTGTAGTATTGCATTGGTCATAGGTACTTCAGAGAGCCTGAATAGTGACAGCTATCGTCTCGGGACTCATAAAAAGAGATTGCTTCCAGTCCGGCGACGTTTTATTGACTTATTAACATCGATATCAGATCGTAACACTTGATTCTTTGATCTTCGTCAAATATTTACTCAACATTTTACACTTCCACAAGTAAATCGGTTAACCTAAATCTAACGTTGGTACTGTAATGAGTGTAGTTAGTGTTCAGGATTACATACATACATACATAGTCTCACGCCTATAACCCCGAAGAGGTAGGCAGAGGTGTATTTCTACACCCACTTTTCGCCAGATATACTTTAGTCCCACGTAATAAGGGGCGAGCCTATTGCCGTACTGGGCACATTTCCAGACTCCGTGCTGCTACTGAGAATTTCGTGACAGAAAAACCCAATAACACTACCCGACCCAGGAATCGAACCCGGGACCTCCCGATCCCGCGCGGACATTTATGCCGCGAGACCAACGAGGCAGTCGTAAAGGGTTTGATGTTGAGTTTTCCATCTCTACGCAAATATGGTATTTGCATCGTGTTATTGATTATAAGCACATTTACAGTCTTATTTATAGTGTTAATGTATTGACATTACTTTATTTCTTTACTTGTATCTATAACCGATAAGGCGTTTTATAAAAACTGCGATGGAATATTAGACTGTAAATTACAGGCGTACCTAATAATTTACATTATCTGCCTGGACTAATCTAAATTCGTCTAGTCTAGTAGATGATTTAGACTAATAATGCAACAATTGGCCAGTAAGTGGTTTACTAATGTATTGTTACGGACTACGGGGTAACGGGATTGGAAGGAAACACCGAGTAGCACTGATGACACTTTATTCGACTTCACACACGACACGCCGTTTAATTTCGACGCAGACAGCACCAACACTAGCGTCTTTTGCACTGCACTTTTCACTGCACTTCACTGCACTTCACTGCACTTTACTGCACTATACTTTCACTTCACTTTTTTACTACTTCTTCTTTCTTCCTTTTCTTCTTCACTTCACCACTTTTCAACTTAAACTGGCGCTTAGCGCGTCTACACCGCCTTATATACCCCTAAGAATGTTCTAGATCTACTAATTTCGATTGTCTTTTCGTTATTCAATTGTTTTTCCATCTCCTGTCTCTTTTTAACCTTTCCATTCCTTCTTGAAGTTTCTAGAATTTTCTAATTTTTACTCGAAATATTTAAATAATCTTTTAAATATTTGCCAAATATTCATAAACATTTTCCAAATTTCATAAAAACCATAATCCACATAACAGTTATGACTGGGATTTGAACCCACGCCTTCAGAACGTGAACGCAATGTGTTATCCGCACGGCCATCGCCTTGTTGTCAATGACTAGTGAATTTGGCGAACACTTGACAGAGTGTATACGTCATCGAACTAAAAACTCATTTCCAAATAATAAAATAGTCTTCAAACCTCTTTGCTAATAAATTATTGTGTTTGATGACCGGATAGTTTGTCGTGTAGACGTCAGAAGTCGTTGGCAACGGTAGTGATGACAGCTTGGCATGACACCGGCCGTCACAGTATGGTAATAAGCGGTTAACGTCGAGTTTTACGTCTTAGCCTGGCCGCAGACATCCGATTTTCAGGACCGATTTTTCATGGCGGAATTCCGGGAGACCAGCGAGCTTCATTTGTCGACTGTATCAAATGTATTTTGTAAAATAAACGTACTTACCACCGCAAACGATAGATTTTGCTTTGATCGGAAAGCACGCAAAAGTTTCATTCCGTTCCGGACTGAAAAAATTCAGTGCCCGTTTTCAGGGACTGATTTCAGGTTTGTAATGTTTTCGGGCTCTCAAAATCATCTAATTAATAACAAAATGAGCCTACTGCCTACCACACACGTTTGATTTTACTCTGTACAGAAAACATTCCGTGGACTGAAAGAAATGAAAATCAAGCGCGCGCTGAACGGCTCGTGACGTCATACCGGAATTTAGCGCATGCGTACATCTTGTCATGTATCGATGATAATATATAGCATTGGTTTGAAGTTTATTTTGTCAGAATCAAAGAGTATACCATAGACTAATGATTGGTCTTGCTCTAATCATTTGTCTAAGGAGTATACAAATACTATGATACTATGTGTCAGAATCACACGACAATGTATGTGTAGTACAGAGAGGTTGGACTAATAAGGTTATATTTCTTTGGTGTAGTAGATGGTAGTAGACGTATATAATTATACCCTTGTCTGGGGACTTCAAATTTACGCCAAAATCAGATACAGACAAGAGGATAATATAATAATATTTAATATAAGTTATTTTATCATTTTCGTTAGATCATAATAATGTGTGGTGTGAAAGGTTCATATTCGCTACTGAAAACCATTCCTGCTTAAGCTTTTGTCTCTGTACGTGTATATAAAAGTGGTAGAGAGGTACATATATACTCGTAAACAATTCATATTCCTCATTTATTGTTTGCTTTGAAATTGTATGGTTTTATGCATTCACATTCAGACATTCAATTTGACAATAGCATAAAACTTATTCTTCATAAATCAGACACTTGTCAGAATGGACGTGGCTGTTTCTGATGGACAGGGTTGCGACGCGCCGTCGCCATACAAAAACTATAAAACTTATCATAGAACCCACCAAAAGGCCAAATATAAGGGCCTTAATGTTTTAAAAATAATGAAAAGCTTTAGTATAGTCGTCCACTGCTTTAGTTATTCTTCTGTGTCGTCCACCTAAAATTGTTTATATATACCTCTGACGCATCCTTGACAGGTTTTTACACAGATTCGGTATACCCTACTTGCATATTTTTCATAAATAATCTAAGCCTTTAAAAAGTTAAAAAAAACGAATAGCACAAAGGTTTTTTATTTTTTATTAAATGGGGTTATCGCATGCGACCGATGCTCAAAACGAACACGTCCTCTCCTCCGTTGCTGATACGTATAATACTATACTAACCAACGCACGGAAAATATCGATACTCTGTGGTATCGAGTATTTTTCCTTTCGATATCCATAATTTTGTACTTACTTGATACTTTGCATTCGATGCTTTTACTCAATAAGTACTTAATGGCAGGTATTGTATCGAATCATTATTATCATCCAAAGCCCGATTTCATCCACTGTTAGATATAGGCCTCTGTTTGATTTTGCGATTTGCAACGTTCGTGTGCCATTCATATCCAGGGATCATTTATTTTAGGCATTATCTACATATCGCACCTACATCTTACAAATTAGGTATCTACTTTAAAAAATTGACCTTACGCCTCATGTTTATGGCAAAGTTATCTTATAATAATATAATTGGTACCCATAGTTGTTAGCATACTGGGCAAGAAATCTACTATATTTTTATAAGTATTGGAGCCACACTAGTTTTAGAACGAATACTTAGACTGGTCCGACTGGAGAAGAATTAACTTCTCTAATATCGACGTAAAATAAGTTAGATCTATCGAAAGTGAACTGACGTCATTGATTCTCTTGTCGTGAAATATAATTATGTGCACATTAGCCCATGTTCTGCGTGACAATCGTGTGCAAAGCGATCCGATTCGTGTCGAACAAATTGTGACCTACGACTGCGTTGACAATAATGTGTTTGAAAATTAACGCAACGTGTCGCGCTCGAGTCTTACTTAGGGTACGGACTAATAAAAGTACTCGATACTTGAAGTATCGATATCTACTTAAAATACTTACCTATATTTGATACATATACGAGTATTGTTCAACACAATCATTTCTTTTGTTGAACACGTAATAAATAGTACCCAGATGAATAAAAAAAAAACCTTTTACGGTCTGTCTAAGATGTCAACTGCGACATGGAGACTCAACTTTAAAAGTAAATGATACAACATATTTAGATTGTATGTGTACGCCTGTATGAGCCGATAGGCCAACTATCGATGCTGTACGTCGGCAATCACTACAAGAGTCAACGTCAGGCCCTTGGTTGATGTGAAAACATCAACCAAGGGCCTTGGTTCACGTGACGTTGACTCTTGTAGTGATTGCCGACGTACAGCATCGATAGTTGGCCTATCGGCTCATACAGGCGTACACATACAATCTAAATATGTTGTATCATTTACTTTTAAAGTTGAGTCTCCATGTCGCAGTTGACATCTTAGACAGACCGTAAAAGGTTTTTTTTTATTCATCTGGGTACTATTTATTACGTGTTCAACAAAAGAAATGATTGTGTTGAACAATACTCGTATATGTATCAAATATAGGTAAGTATTTTAAGTAGATATCGATACTTCAAGTATCGAGTACTTTTATTAGTCCGTACCCTAAGTAAGACTCGAGCGCGACACGTTGCGTTAATTTTCAAACACATTATTGTCAACGCAGTCGTAGGTCACAATTTGTTCGACACGAATCGGATCGCTTTGCACACGATTGTCACGCAGAACATGGGCTAATGTGCACATAATTATATTTCACGACAAGAGAATCAATGACGTCAGTTCACTTTCGATAGATCTAACTTATTTTACGTCGATATTAGAGAAGTTAATTCTTCTCCAGTCGGACCAGTCTAAGTATTCGTTCTAAAACTAGTGTGGCTCCAATACTTATAAAAATATAGTAGATTTCTTGCCCAGTATGCTAACAACTATGGGTACCAATTATATTATTATAAGATAACTTTGCCATAAACATGAGGCGTAAGGTCAATTTTTTAAAGTAGATACCTAATTTGTAAGATGTAGGTGCGATATGTAGATAATGCCTAAAATAAATGATCCCTGGATATGAATGGCACACGAACGTTGCAAATCGCAAAATCAAACAGAGGCCTATATCTAACAGTGGATGAAATCGGGCTTTGGATGATAATAATGATTCGATACAATACCTGCCATTAAGTACTTATTGAGTAAAAGCATCGAATGCAAAGTATCAAGTAAGTACAAAATTATGGATATCGAAAGGAAAAATACTCGATACCACAGAGTATCGATATTTTCCGTGCGTTGGTTAGTATAGTATTATACGTATCAGCAACGGAGGAGAGGACGTGTTCGTTTTGAGCATCGGTCGCATGCGATAACCCCATTTAATAAAAAATAAAAAACCTTTGTGCTATTCGTTTTTTTTAACTTTTTAAAGGCTTAGATTATTTATGAAAAATATGCAAGTAGGGTATACCGAATCTGTGTAAAAACCTGTCAAGGATGCGTCAGAGGTATATATAAACAATTTTAGGTGGACGACACAGAAGAATAACTAAAGCAGTGGACGACTATACTAAAGCTTTTCATTATTTTTAAAACATTAAGGCCCTTATATTTGGCCTTTTGGTGGGTTCTATGATAAGTTTTATAGTTTTTGTATGGCGACGGCGCGTCGCAACCCTGTCCATCAGAAACAGCCACGTCCATTCTGACAAGTGTCTGATTTATGAAGAATAAGTTTTATGCTATTGTCAAATTGAATGTCTGAATGTGAATGCATAAAACCATACAATTTCAAAGCAAACAATAAATGAGGAATATGAATTGTTTACGAGTATATATGTACCTCTCTACCACTTTTATATACACGTACAGAGACAAAAGCTTAAGCAGGAATGGTTTTCAGTAGCGAATATGAACCTTTCACACCACACATTATTATGATCTAACGAAAATGATAAAATAACTTATATTAAATATTATTATATTATCCTCTTGTCTGTATCTGATTTTGGCGTAAATTTGAAGTCCCCAGACAAGGGTATAATTATATACGTCTACTACCATCTACTACACCAAAGAAATATAACCTTATTAGTCCAACCTCTCTGTACTACACATACATTGTCGTGTGATTCTGACACATAGTATCATAGTATTTGTATACTCCTTAGACAAATGATTAGAGCAAGACCAATCATTAGTCTATGGTATACTCTTTGATTCTGACAAAATAAACTTCAAACCAATGCTATATATTATCATCGATACATGACAAGATGTACGCATGCGCTAAATTCCGGTATGACGTCACGAGCCGTTCAGCGCGCGCTTGATTTTCATTTCTTTCAGTCCACGGAATGTTTTCTGTACAGAGTAAAATCAAACGTGTGTGGTAGGCAGTAGGCTCATTTTGTTATTAATTAGATGATTTTGAGAGCCCGAAAACATTACAAACCTGAAATCAGTCCCTGAAAACGGGCACTGAATTTTTTCAGTCCGGAACGGAATGAAACTTTTGCGTGCTTTCCGATCAAAGCAAAATCTATCGTTTGCGGTGGTAAGTACGTTTATTTTACAAAATACATTTGATACAGTCGACAAATGAAGCTCGCTGGTCTCCCGGAATTCCGCCATGAAAAATCGGTCCTGAAAATCGGATGTCTGCGGCCAGGCTAAGACGTAAAACTCGACGTTAACCGCTTATTACCATACTGTGACGGCCGGTGTCATGCCAAGCTGTCATCACTACCGTTGCCAACGACTTCTGACGTCTACACGACAAACTATCCGGTCATCAAACACAATAATTTATTAGCAAAGAGGTTTGAAGACTATTTTATTATTTGGAAATGAGTTTTTAGTTCGATGACGTATACACTCTGTCAAGTGTTCGCCAAATTCACTAGTCATTGACAACAAGGCGATGGCCGTGCGGATAACACATTGCGTTCACGTTCTGAAGGCGTGGGTTCAAATCCCAGTCATAACTGTTATGTGGATTATGGTTTTTATGAAATTTGGAAAATGTTTATGAATATTTGGCAAATATTTAAAAGATTATTTAAATATTTCGAGTAAAAATTAGAAAATTCTAGAAACTTCAAGAAGGAATGGAAAGGTTAAAAAGAGACAGGAGATGGAAAAACAATTGAATAACGAAAAGACAATCGAAATTAGTAGATCTAGAACATTCTTAGGGGTATATAAGGCGGTGTAGACGCGCTAAGCGCCAGTTTAAGTTGAAAAGTGGTGAAGTGAAGAAGAAAAGGAAGAAAGAAGAAGTAGTAAAAAAGTGAAGTGAAAGTATAGTGCAGTAAAGTGCAGTGAAGTGCAGTGAAGTGCAGTGAAAAGTGCAGTGCAAAAGACGCTAGTGTTGGTGCTGTCTGCGTCGAAATTAAACGGCGTGTCGTGTGTGAAGTCGAATAAAGTGTCATCAGTGCTACTCGGTGTTTCCTTCCAATCCCGTTACCCCGTAGTCCGTAACAATACATTAGTAAACCACTTACTGGCCAATTGTTGCATTATTAGTCTAAATCATCTACTAGACTAGACGAATTTAGATTAGTCCAGGCAGATAATGTAAATTATTAGGTACGCCTGTAATTTACAGTCTAATATTCCATCGCAGTTTTTATAAAACGCCTTATCGGTTATAGATACAAGTAAAGAAATAAAGTAATGTCAATACATTAACACTATAAATAAGACTGTAAATGTGCTTATAATCAATAACACGATGCAAATACCATATTTGCGTAGAGATGGAAAACTCAACATCAAACCCTTTACGACTGCCTCGTTGGTCTCGCGGCATAAATGTCCGCGCGGGATCGGGAGGTCCCGGGTTCGATTCCTGGGTCGGGTAGTGTTATTGGGTTTTTCTGTCACGAAATTCTCAGTAGCAGCACGGAGTCTGGAAATGTGCCCAGTACGGCAATAGGCTCGCCCCTTATTACGTGGGACTAAAGTATATCTGGCGAAAAGTGGGTGTAGAAATACACCTCTGCCTACCTCTTCGGGGTTATAGGCGTGAGACTATGTATGTATGTATGTAATCCTGAACACTAACTACACTCATTACAGTACCAACGTTAGATTTAGGTTAACCGATTTACTTGTGGAAGTGTAAAATGTTGAGTAAATATTTGACGAAGATCAAAGAATCAAGTGTTACGATCTGATATCGATGTTAATAAGTCAATAAAACGTCGCCGGACTGGAAGCAATCTCTTTTTATGAGTCCCGAGACGATAGCTGTCACTATTCAGGCTCTCTGAAGTACCTATGACCAATGCAATACTACAGCGAATAAAAGGAAGTCTTTAGAAAACTACTAAAGGGATTTTATTAATGCGAATGGCGATGGGATTCAGTTTTGAGATTTGACTTAAAACATAAAGACTTTGCGGATATAGATCCAGTCAAACAGTAGTGGAAAAAATTTAGAATTGATATAATATACTCATTTAAAACAGTAACACAAAGTATATCTGGCTCAAAATGTTTTTTAAAGCGATTAAAATCAACAAATCAAATATTTACATCGACTATGTCTACGGTGCATAGGGTTCCCAACAAGAACTTAGGGTCCCAAGCCAACCTCACCTGTAAGTGGTATACCTGCCGATCAACGGACGAGGCCCTGGCAAACAAATATCCCGATAAGCGGCAATAGGCTCGTCACCTATTACGTGGGATCAAAACACTGGCGAAAAGTGGGCGTTTAATATGCCTCTGCCTACCCCTTAGGGGGAACAGGCGTGAGTCTATCTATGTATGTATGTACTATGTCTACGTGAAACAACTAAGAAACCTAATTAACGATCTTAAGTAAAGATACGAAGAAAATTATATCCTATTTCCTTCCTCGTAAAAAGCAACGTCTCTAAAGCTGATATTTATTACTAAAAATAAAAACTTGTTACACGACAATCCAAAAAAGTCACTTCTATTTTGGTTAATTATAAAAGTTAAAATAGTTGTTAATAAGTTTCACATTTCAATTCACGTTCACTGATTTAAAACATTCAAAGACTGTTTTAAGGTTACATTATAAATTCACGTTTAATTATTAACCTTGGTTATATTTGAGCCCGTTTGAACAATACCTAGAAAAGCTTTCCGTAAATTTATAAAGTTATATTAAATAATACAACCATTGGACGCCTATGATCGGACAAGAATTAGGAAAAACATACCTTGCTCATTATACTTCGCCTTCCTACGCACAACACCTTAATTATTATCAAGGGATATTGACATCTAATGGTAAAATGATAAAACAACCTGCAGGTTTTCTTTTAATTACATACCTACTTCGAAGTAAATTCACACTATTTCCCTTTATATCTCAACGCCATACTGAGACAGTAATGTTGCCAAAGCCGTTTACATTTAACACTTTTAGGTAATTTGCATTGCATTTAAAGCCAGACAATACATATTTTGAAGACTTACGACACTATTAAAGTTGAAAAATATTTGCTACATGCTAAACATAATCTACGGCTAAGATGAGCTATTAATCGATTTTAAACTTTCGCGATTTGTATACATCATACAATATTATTTAGCGGGTCTTAGTCGCGATAATTTATTTATTTCAAGGCATAAATACCTCTGTTATTCTCCTACGTTTCTACCGGCTTGCAACGGTTGTGGTCGCGGAGGGACTGATGTCAGCTCAGCGCCGTCCTTGTGAAGCGCGGGTTTCGGCAGCTACCCTCACTTGTTTTGTATTTTTGATATTTTTAGTTCACACTACACTTATGACGTCTACACACTGATGAGTTGTGTTACTGCGGCGTTGTTTGCATTTGTTGATAACTGGGTTCCAAGTGGTCGATAGTCTGTATCCGTCCTCCCGGTTGAAATTTCTATGTTTTTGGATTTCAACCGCTTCACGTACTATCCTGGAGTAATAGTGGCGATCGGTGGATAAGACTTGTGGTTGATGTAATTCTATCCAGTGGTTTGGTCCAGATTCTAGCAAATGCTCAGCTATGGCAGATCTATTAATTTGTCGATTTTTGACAGTTGTGATATGTTCTTTGACCCTTTCAGCGATCGTTCGTTTGGTCTGTCCGATATAGGAACTAACACAACTGCAATCAACCTTGTAGACGCCTGGTGTTTGTAGAGGAATTACGTCTTTTGGGGTACGCAGATTGTGTGCTACCTTGGAGAGAGGACTATATACAGTCTTGATGGAGTATTTCTTTAGTACTGTTCCAACTTTGTCCGTCACTCCCTTGATATAAGGCATGTAAGCCGGCACTCTGCTTACTTCAGATTTGCGGTCCTTCCTCTTCCGACGGGGTATCTACTTTTTGTATCCGTTGCGCCTTAGTACCTCCTGAACATGTGACAATTCACTGTTTAAGTGTTCAGGGTCACAGAGGTCATAGGCTCTGTTCACTAACGAGGTCGCTACGGATTCCAAATGTCGCGGGTGACGATGCGAGCAGGCGTTGAGATACCTGTCGGTGTGTGTCGGTTTTCTGTATACAGTGCACCGTCACTTTGACGTCGAGAAAGGGTAGCGATCCATCTACCTCCATTTCAAATGTAAACCGGATGTTCGGATGTATGGAGGTCAATTTGTCTGCGAAACGTTCTATGTCTTGCTTGTTGCCCTTCATGATGCAGAATACATCGTTGACATACCTCTTCCATAGCTTCACATTTGAAGCCTGCATGTCTATGGATTCTTCGAAATGTTCCATCCAGATATTGGCCATCACCGGTGCTACTGGGCTACCCATTGCCACTCCGTCGATCTGGAGGTAATGTTGTCCACGATATATGAAGTAGTTACCCTCCAAGCAATTCTTCAATAGAACGGCGTATTAGTTAGACAGACCGCTATCCCTTAATTTTCTCTCAACGACCTCAAGGCAATCCTGAACTGGAACATTGGTGAATAGTGACTCCACGTCAAAACTTACCGACTTTACTAATTAACGAGATAACTCATTAATTATGATATTAGAAAAATGTATATTTTTGGGCGATAAAATGCATATTATGCTTGAGTCCTTGTACTTTTAGCACTCTGGATAAGGTTAACTACGGAAGGCAAAGTTGTGCGTGGCCCGACACACACTTGGCCGGTTTTTATTACCTATGATACGAAATTATTATTCATTAATTTATGACCTGATTTAGTTAAATGAAATCTTTTTAGGTTTCCTTTTTAGGTAAGGGTTTTTTGTGAAACCAAAGGTTAATTGCGTAAACTGGTGGCAGGCGCAATACCAGAACTATATATTGAAGTGAGATGATATCTTTATCAATATTTTAATTAAGTTAGTGGAAGGCGGCGATAGCCCAGTGGTGTACGTAACGGACTGCCGAGACGATGGTCTCGGGTTCGATCCCCAGTTACCCCGGGCACACACCTATGACTTTTCGAAGTTATGTGTGTATTAAAATAAAAATATTAATTATCGCTCGCTTAAAAATGTGCCCGGTAGATGGCAATAGGCTCGCCCCCTATTACATTGGGACCGAAACATATCTGGCGAAGTGTGGGTGTGTAATACACCTCTGCCTACCCCTTCGGGGATAAAAGGCGTGAAGATATGTTATGATGTTTATTAGTGAAAATACACCATTGTTGATATATTATAATCTCACCACACATAACTTTTATTTAAGGATCAAGCAAAACAAGGTTCCGTTGTGTCTTTGAATGAAGCAATGGTAAAGCCATCTAAGGTAAGCCTTTTGTATTTATTACTAAAATAAATTACCTGTTCAAAGAATACAAAAAGTTATACTATGTTATATTTATATAGATGCCTGAAATAACTTGGGCCCACCTATGGTCATTTTCCTTTACACAACAATAACAATAAAACACCGAGTACATTAAAATACAAACAAAATCACATTTGTATATATTAAATCATCCTTTTCATGGCGTAATAGCTAATTACTATTATACTGTTATGTTTTATATTTGATGATTAAATATTGTTTACTGTGTATTCAAATTTATATTCACGTTGTTAAAAGTCCAATAGCATAATATTTACTACCTAATGACTAAATGTGTTTCTGAAAACGGTGGCGTATCACTATTTGACCGCAACATCTATTGTAAGTATCTATAGAACATCTGCCTACGTTTGGCACAATGGACGAAATGCGACACGCTCACTCTATAGGTAACTTATTATTGCTCTGTGCATCCAAGATTTTTGCTTTCAACCTCGAGGTCCACTTTGAAGTTTAACCAGATATGACGGAATATTTGGTTTTACCATTGCGACTTCCGCCTGACTCCAGCAACTCATTTGATTGAATATACTGACACTGTTTTAAGCAGTTATGGAATATCGCTATTCCTTTGGGTAACGCAGGTCAGATGATAGTTGCTCTGTAAAATAGTTAATACTCAGTTAAATCCGCAAATACTTGAAGATATGTAAATACTAACAACTGTTCAGTGTTTATAGGTAGGTATATCTTACGGATATATATAACATACGTACACAAATGGATTTTATCAGCGGAAATACCACATTCAAAATATGGTAGCGCCACTTTCGTTACAAACGGATATAGGTAGTAACTAGTAGTCTTGCTCCCTTTTTTTGGCATAAGTTGGCACAACTGGAGTAAAACTATCTGTTTACAGAAGATCAACATAGAGCTATGATATACATTAGTACAAATATAGGTACAAAGCTTTTTTTTGCAAGACCAGTCCAAGAAGATTAGCAAGTCCTGTCTGGCGAGGTTATTGCTAAACGTCCAATCAATGGACACAAAAAACATCCAAATCCGAGATAAGAATTTGTGGATCACATAGTGTTATCCCGTGTGGAGATCGAACCCACAATACCCGACGTAGATGGCGACATGGCCGCTTTTATAATTACACTATCATCATCACGAACCTGATGAAGTCCACTGTTGGATAAAGGCCTCGCCAATAGCACGATCCTGAGCTCAATCTTCAGCTATTAGTGTCCAGCCGCACCATACCTGCAGGCTAAAATGTAAATATAATTATAACTTCGTATTACCACACGATTTATTTCCAAAAGTTAGTGAAAGTGAACGTTAAACTATTATGACAAAAAGTCGATCAAACCAAGACCGCGTGATTACAATCATTATTGTTATACTACCTAAAACGGTTTTAATGTTATTACCACGGTTACTTAATTGTAAATCTACGGCCGCGGGCGAGCTTTGAACACGGCTAACTACATGCATTAGTTTGTGTGTAAACTGAAATTGCTGTGCCTCGGATTCCACCACATGAGAAACTCTCTAACCGCTGTTAATGCTTACATTGCTTTTATTCAATCATATTGTTAGCAGATTATTTAAGTAGTTAGTTTGTAAACGTTACCTATTAATGTATACCGATTGAAAGTAAATCTAAATATATAAGAAAAATTACAACATCGGGCTTGTATCCCCGTAGAGTTAGAGGTGTTATATTAATAATAATATTCTACCACATTCCCACAACACCATCTAGTCCCAAACTAAGCAGAAGCTTGTGCTATGGGTACTAGATAATGGATAAACATACATATATACTTTTTTTTTGTAAATACAATATATATTATACCTACATTAAGCCTTGTGAATGTTAGGAGCCTAGTGCCGGACAAATTGCCAGACTCCGTGCTGCTACTGATAATTCGAAAAAACTTAGTAACAATTTTGCCCGACCGGCTATCCACTGGACCACGGAGGCATGAAATTATAAGTAGTTTATATGCATATTTCTCTCAAAATAATCATAAAACACAATTTGTGTAAGGAGATCAGTCAAGCAAGAATATTTAATTGCGATTATATTGACCGCATAATAATTTAAATCAATATTTGATTTTAATTTGGTTATTCATTCCAATTGCGTACTTTTGGTCAATAAACATTACCTATTATTATGAGCTGAATTTAAAGCACAAATCATTTTTTAATCTTGGTAGAGCTAAATAAGTTTATAACACATTTCTGAGAATTTTCTCGAAATATGCTAAGTAATAATTCAATGACTGCATCGATATATAATACTACTAATGACTGTGCTAATATAGTAAATTAAAATATTGAATATCTTGTGTGTAAGTTGTAAAGAAACCATTAGCTGTTCTGTACTAAATAGAACTTTGAATTCGACAAAATGTATGGCACATCTGATTTATTTTGGCAACATCGGCAATATTTAAGAATAAAGGGTATAACCACTTTAAGAGATTTATATCTACTGTATCAAAAAATAGCACTGTATATTTCAGAAAAAAATATTTGAGGGGTTTAGTCATGTAAATTATTATTAAATAACTATTTAGAAGAGCAGCGATAGCCTAGCGGAAAGACCGACAGACTACTACGCAGAGGGTCCGTGTTCGAATCCAAGGCGTGCACCAATGGATTGTCGGAGTTATGTGCGTATTAAATTGTTAATTATCGCTTGCCAAACGGTGAAGGAAAACATCGTGAGGAAACCTGCATGTCTGAGAGTTCTCCATAATGTTCTCGAAAGACATGTGAAGTCTGCCAACCCGCACTTGGCCAGCTTGGTGGACCATGGCCTTACACTTATCATAGTGAGAAGAAGCTCTTGCCCAGTTTTTTCCGACGTTTCGCTCGTCTTGCACCGAGCGTGGTCACGGAGAGACTGATGAGAGCTCAGCGCCGTCTTGTGGAAGTGCGGGTTTCAGCACCTACCCTCACTTGGTCTTTATTTAAGTTCGCACTGTCGGTACTCCGACACACTACACTAATGACGTCTACACACTGTTGAGATTTATCACTGCGGCGGTGTTTACATTTGTTGATGACTGGATTCCAAGTAGCCGATAATCTATATCCATCCTCCCGGTTGAAATTGTTATATTTCTTGATTTCTACCGCTTCACGTACTATCCAGGAGTAATAGTGACGATCGGTGGATAAGACTTGTGGTTGATGTAGTTCTATCCAGTGGTTTGGTCCAGACTCCAACAAATGCTCAGCTATAGCCGACTTATTAATATGTTGCTTTTTCACAGCTGCGATATGTTCCTTTACTCTTTCAGCGATTGTACGCTTAGTCTGCCCGATATATGAACTACCGCAGCTGCAATCGACTTTGTAGACGCCAGATGTTTGGAGAGTGACATCTTTTGGGGTACGCAGATTATGTGCTATCTTAGAGAACGGACTGTATACAGTCTTGATGGAGTATTTCTTGAGTACTGTTCCGTGACACACTGTATATAGGAAACCAACACTCACAGACAGGTATCTTAACGCGAACTCGCACCATGGATTCCCATAGTTAAGTAGAAGTTATCATACCAATAACGTATAATAATGGCATGATCTCCCTCATCTTGATGGCCCAGAGAAAAGCAGTTTCACGCCCCGCCTAAAGGAGCCGGGATCATAGTTCTACAGAATCAGAGTAAACATAGCCTTGTATTATATAATATTACCTGCAGTACCTGTAGTAGTTTCATAGTATTATCATAGATCTTATGTTCTTCACTGCTCATAGTTAGGAACTAGACGGTAAACAGTACTACTTTTCACTAAGTTAAAAGATACGATAACATACAGCAACGCCGTATCCCTCAGGTAAATGTGGAGTGCGCCATTGTAAACCTATTACGGTTCATTGATAACAGTATTGGCTCCCATCGGGATATACAGAGCACAATGCTATCATATATTATACGATATACACTGTCAACGTAACGCAACTCTTTTAACTGATTTCAAAAATAGGAGGAGGTTCTCAATTCGTCGGATTGTTTCTATCTGTTCCAACATTGCGATAACGTCTGTATCGAATTGTTTTTTTTTTATAGAAATGGTAATTTTTCCGAGTGGTTCCACACTCAACAGGTCATGATGTGGTGCAGGTGTCCTGGAAAAATAGAGGAACCTCGTAAATGCGTGCTGGGAATTTGGATAGATTCAACAATATGCTTTCACAAACGGGTTGGATTTATTTTTTCACATAAATGTTGCTTAACATAGTAATATTAATTTATGTAACGTGTCTACGTCGCGTGATTATTTGAAAATATAGGTACCTTAAATTTCCCTCTATGTGACGTTATTTCAGTCTTCTCGCGACCACTGCCGGTATAACCCATGCCAAAAGCCGCTAGGCCTCCCAGAAGTGGACGTCTTACGGCTGATATGATGATAGCGAGGATGACGCGACATATACCTGTTATAAGAATAATACTATATTACAAGTCGCGAAAATTTAAAAGTATTCGTTGCTTAACGTACCATTTATTTTAATTATTCTTTTTGATAATACGCGAAGAAAACGTTTGATGTTAAGAAGTTATTTTGTCTCCTTACATTAGAAATATTACTTTGGCAAAGAAAAATCTCCTTAATATCTCACGGGACCAAGAACTTACACGTGAAACAGCGGTAATACTAAGTATCATGTATATTGCACGGTTATTATTTTAATAGGGAATATCATTAGTATAAAACAGAAGGGCCTGTAATATAATGGCAACCGCAGGAATCTATCGATCCGCTTGGTTAAGCTCCTTCGTCAGCATCTGGTTTATGGATGGGTGACCATAATATCATGGTCACAAAATTCAATAGGGCCTTGAAAGCTGACGCCGGACTTCGCTTCTTTGCAGATTTAAAGGCTGCTATGTAAGTACACATAGTGCCGGCGGCACGGGCCGCCGACTTTTGCCGGGCGTTTGTGTCGCCGGCATCTGCCGCAGAAAGCCGCCGAGCATTAGTCCAGTGGAGACAGTCGTGTAGAACGACCACACACAAGTAGCAAGTTGCAACCCGTGCGGCCCGCCGTCATACCCGGGCGGCCATGCCAGCGGCTTCTTCGTGCGGCAAAGCCGGCGGCTTTATATGCCACCGGGTGCACGCGGCTTGGCCTTAACAGAATATTAACTATACTACAAAGCGACTGTCGCCTGACCTGTGTCGGGAAAGGGACGGCGATATTCCATATCTTAAACCAGGGTCAGTATATTCAATCAAATGAGATATGAAGATCAGATGGAAGTCACAGAGCTAAAAGCAAATATTTTGTCATATCTGTTTAGACTTAAAAGCGGGCATCGAGTTCTAAAGCAACTCTTGGATAACGCTGGGACGACGATGATGATTATTTGCCTTGCCCAGTCATATTTAAGAACTCTAGTTCCTCTTAACGGCTCATAGATTTTCATTCAGCCGGGTTTCTCGTCGGTGTATACAGAAATGTCTAAAAACTACAGTTATAGGTGGTATAAGGAAAGTCACTCTTTGACAGGAATAATAGAAATATTTCATATATTATACCATTAAGCCTGACAGTTTGTTTTTATGACTGCGAGCGATGTAAGCCGGTCGAAACACCTAATATCTCTTAACTTATGCAGTGTGTGTCAAGGGCAACAAAAACATAATGGATACCTAAATTTCGCAAAAATTAAAATAGATAAGTAACCTTAAATACCTTTTTAAATGTTTGCAACATTTAAATATAAACATACATAAATATAATCACAGACCTACGATTACGCTAAGCTCATACAATAAGAATGAATCTCAATCAAGCATTAAATGAATATCCTGATTTGTACCTTAAACTGATATTATATAAATTATTCAATAATTATTGTACTCGATACCCACGTACTTATTAAAAATTAGGGACTTCTTTTCAATAAAATAGTCCCTTTTAATCATATTTAAAAGTAATCTTGTATATTCAAAGTTGTTATGGTCCAACAATAATTCTTGTTAGTAAATATAGCCGTGAGTAAAATAAAAACGAAGTAAAGATAAGTTGTCTCCAACTTACTTATACTTAAAAAATCCCGTAGGCAACTCGAAAACAATTGTACCTACTTTAGGGTTAGAAAAATAATGAAAATAAATAACAACCGTTTAGTGTTAGTGGATAAATAATATATAAAAAGGAAATTATGTGAATTTTATTATGGGGGTCATTATCACCAAACTCTTATATTACCGCCTCTGTATGACATACCTACCTTCCAGGCTTTTAGTCGCAAAAGCTTAACTATTTTATTTTGACCCGGGCATTATTTAGATTAGATTTAGCCGGTTAATAGTTTTTGGCATGAGCCATTAAACCCGCGACACAAACAGAAATATAATAAATCATTTTGAATTATACAAAAGCACTGCATTAAGTGCAATGTAATACAATGACATTATGTAACATTATGCGAGCTCGAATGTTAATCCGGTGGGAAACCAAACCCTGGATTATCAACTTGGAATTGCTCGACTGAGCAATATGAATATTATAACGTAAAAAGCAATGAAAACTCGGTTTAAACCCTCCTGTATTTCACTTCCCATAAAAACTTGGGATTCCGTGAAATATATTGGGGAAAAAAGGGCTACACGGTCGATCATTAAAGGTAAATTGCTCTGTTTTATATCCGTTGAAATGTAAAGTGTTGAAAATGTTTGAATGGCACGCTCGAGTTGCCGCAACTCTTCCGCTTGCCTCCTCACGTACAAACCTTTGTGACTTAGTGTTTAACCTTTCACTTTTATCTGGTACTTTATTTTAATTATGTATTTGCAAGTCTGTCTGCACCGCCGCAAGGCAATGTTGAATAGAACTAAGGTGTTTCGAGAACACAAGGTAGTAGAACCTTGCTGATTTCAGCATGAATGGGCCGGCTCGACCGGGGTAGTACTACCCTCTCACAGAAAATCGACATAAAGTAACAGTACCTAAACTGTTGCGTTTCGTTCGGTGAGTGAGAGTGCCGGAGGCCCTATCCTCTATTCCTACTCCCTCATCCCACTCCTCATCCTATCCCTTTTCCCAACCCCAAGGGGCGGCAACGCACTTGGGACTACCTACTAAGGTGTTGCTTGTGTACATGGGCGGCGGTAATTGCTTACCATCAGGCAATCCGTCTGCTCGTTTGCCGCCTATTACCATAAAAAAAAAACTTTTTTTTTATGGTAATAGGCGGCAAACTTGGGAACTTCCCAAGGAGGTCACAAAGAATTTCAAGCGTCTCATTATCACATTTGAAGTATATGAGAACGCTTTGCGCTGTTTGTATGTCCCCATACAGAAAATAATGACTATTTAATACAATTTTAGGGCAAGTAGTTTTGATCAAAAATAATAATATGTATTGAATTATATATCTGCGCCACACGAATTATTATCAATGTTGAATAACTGAAATAAACAATTAATCAACTTATACCTTTTAATATAAGCTTAATAAAGTTTAAAAGAGGAAGGGCGTAATGAACAAATAATGAAGTTCCAAGAATAGCAAATCTAATATCGTTTGTGTTACTTACAGGATTTCATTATTATCTTTGCTAAGGTCGTCCAAATGTAATCCAATTATATTTTTTAAATATGCAACGGCTTAACTTTGTTATCGGTAATCAAATTAAAAAGAAGGAACTACTCGAGTATTATTATTTGTTAGTATACCCTCGAGTATTGTTAGTATACCCTCTTAATTTAAAATCGACATAATAATCTAAATATATAAAACTCAAAGGTGACTGACTGACATAGTGATCTATCAACGCACAGCTCAAACCACTGGAGGGATCGGGCTGAAATTTGGCATGCAGGTAGATGTTATGACGTAGGCATCCGCTAAGAAAGGATTTTGACAAATTCTACCCCCAAGGGGATAAAATAGGGGATGCAAGTTTGTATGAAACTTTGTCAATTTTAAACCGATCGGGCTGAGACTTTGCATGCATATAGCTCGTACGTCATAGTCGTAGGCATCCCCCTAAGAAAGGATTTTGATAAATCTACCCCTAAGGGGATAAAATAGGGGATGAAAGTTTGTATAAATCTTCTTAGATTTTCGACTGAATGAACTGAAATTAAAGACTATGATGAAGACGTTCGCTTAAATAGGATTTTGCTAAATTTAACCCCCATGGGGATAAACTAAGGGATGATGGAGGATGTAAATGTATTAGTTTGAACTATCAATACCTAATGGAACGAATAAATTAAGACATTCTGTCATCTGTCACTTGAGATGTAAACAATAACTCTGTTTTTATAAATAATTTTATGTATCAACAACTTAATAAATAGTGTTTAAAATAATGTAAATATGTTTTGTAGAACCCAATAGTTCGGTTCTATCGTTTGTGACCAAAACAAATAAGTCTGTTAAAAGTTATAAACTTTCACGTAAACAGTGTAACTAAGTGAAGTGGCTACTTAATAACGACTCAATAACATTAAAACAGTGGATAATTAGCAAATAACTACAGTGCTTCAACAAAACTTCACCGTAAATAAACCACTCACGCGTAATACAGTGTCTAAAAACATTCGTATGAATATAAAATAAACTTTGCAGACTATCAAAAACGTTACCGAATTTGTCATTAAAAACAGTGAAAAAGTGTTAACTGTCAGTAGTGTCAATAATACCAACCTAACCGCACGACTACAGGGCGCGTTCCAGTCACGGTCATTTCACCTTCGGGCCAAAGTAGCCCGCGGAGGTAACTGTATTCCTTGGTTTAAAGTCAGCTGCCTTATCATAATTTGTACCTACGCAGCGTTGAGAAAATAAATTTTGAATACTACTTTTTCTTTTGCTAACAAGCACATTGTACCGAAATGAAGTGTTCTGCGTGTAATGATGATTTGAAGTCCAGTGAAGAATATCTTCAGTGTATGATTGAACAGCGTGGAAAGCTGTATCACTACCTTTGCAACAACCAAAAATTGACACTAGATGAAAGATCTGTCTGGACTTGCCCTGAATGTCGTTGTGCCTCAAAAAAGGGTGGCAACAACTCGGAGACTAGAGTTGGCACCCCGCAGCCCGTCCGCGCCTCAAACATAACACTTAGAAAAGCTTCAACTACAAACCATAAGAGTGATTCCTCCGGTGATTTATGCAACATTGCATTAGAGATTAAAGATTTGAAAGAACATGTCTTGGATATGAGCCTGAAGGTAATCGAAATATTCACTTATGTACATCGCTGCCACGAAAATATAGCAGAATGCAAAAACAACCTGATTAAATTAAGCGGGCAAGTTAAATCTATGGAAGATAGCATTATCACCTATCAGAAGTTTTTGAAACAAGCAAATCCAATTGCCTGCACAACTAATACTCAGGGGCGCAACACCGTGAAGACGAATACCAAAGCCCGTCCTAAAAACTTACAGGCTCAAACAAAAAGTAAGACGCAGACAGATTGTTCATCGGGTATCGACAAGGTCCGAACTATTTGTAACCATCCTACCGTTGACACAGACCTCGTAAGAATAGCTCACCCAACCGATGATCTGCTCCACTCAGTCGACACGGAGCTAGCCCTTACCTCCTCCTCAGTGCTTGCAGCCCCAGTAGTAACTGTCTCCCCATCGATACACACAGCAGCTATAGATGAGACCACTCTTGACTCGGCCCACTCGAAAACCAAAACCAAGAAAAATCTCCATTTAATGAAGGAACAGAACGTGAGTGCTGCCAGTCAACAAGATTGTGTTGCGTCTACTGATGGACAGCCCAACCATAAAAAACGACGAAATTCTATGCGTGGTTCTATTCGTGGTACTGCTGGGCCTAATGTTACTTCTCTTCGGGCTGTTGACGAAACAAAAAGCATACACCTGTGGAATATGGAGTCCGGTCCCAATGAAATTACAGCATACCTACAACAACTGTATCCTCAAGCGAAATGCGTCGTAGATGAAGTAAAAGCAAAGGGCAACTATAGGTCATACAAACTGGTGGTGCCTATAGCGTACTATGAGCGCATTCTCTCGCCGGAGATTTGGCCTGAAAATGCTCGGATTAAGCGGTGGATTGCCTTTCGTCGATTTCGCTTCAACGAAGAGACAAAAACCGCTCTACCCGCATAAGAGCAGTGGCTACGCTTAGTGTATTTTATCAAAATGTTCGTGGTATTAAAACAAAATTACATAGATGGAGAACGAATATGTCACTTCTAGATTGTGATATTATTGTTGCTACTGAAACCTTCTTGGATTCTTCAGTGGAGAACTCTGAGGTTGTAACCACTGGCTGGAATGCAGTACGCCGAGACAGAAACGGACCGGGAGGAGGGATCATAATAGCTGCTAAGCCGGGAATTGTGCCTGTTCGAGCCGGGGACTTGGAAACTGCTGACGGAGAACATCTTTGGGTGAAGCTGACCGTTAGAGGAATTAGTGTATATGTATATGTCTGTGCCGTCTATATTCCTCCAAGTGCCGCGGATTCTGTGTATTTTGATTGGTTCTGCAAAGTGGAATCCTTTGTGAACAATTTGAAAAGTAATATATTTATAATTGGTGATATTAACCTCAACAGCGCTTCAAAATCTGTCAACAGCTATTTTGCATACTTCCTGTCATTTTGCTCGATGTTTGATAATAATAATATACATAATGTTTTTGGCGGCAAATTGGATGTCGTCCTATCAAGGGATATTGATTGCGCTGTGCAAGTTCAGCCCACTGAGGCTGGTGGCATTGTAAACGTTGACTCATATCATCCCCCCCTTGACATTAATATCAAACTTCTTACGACGTTGAGCAAAGAGAAGACCGGTCCGAGTAACCGCGACTCAACAACCGACTGGAATTTTTGTAAGGCTGACTTTCGTTTACTTTACGAACTCATGTCACAGACTGATTGGAGCAGTATCACTAGTGCCACAGATGTACCGTCCGCTGCTGGTGAGTTCTACAGAATCTTAATATATAAAATCCTTGCGTTACTGACTGACTGACAGACACGCTACAGCCGAAACTATTGGGCGCAGGAAGCTGAAATTTGGCATGTATGTTTCTTGGGAGCCGTAAGGGTGCACTAAGAAGGGATTTCCCGAAATTCCCACGGGATCGGCCAAAACGGGTAAATTTAAAAAAAATGCAGGCGTAGCTGCTGGCGTCCTCTAGTACTATATAAAATATTTGATATTTGTGTACCGAAAAAAAAAGAGATCTATATCTAATAGAAAACGTTATCCCGTCTGGTTTTCCTATGATATCATTAGAGATTTAAAGCATAAAATTAAACTTCACAGACAATGGAAACGTTACGCCGACCCTAGTGTGTATTCTGCATTTTGTAATATTCGATCTGACTTAAAAAAACGTATTGATTGTGCATACAAACAATATATTGCATCAACTGAAAAGTGCATTAGACATAATCCACTTCAATTTTGGCAGCACATCAAAAGTCTTCGGTCCAAAGGTGGCTTTGAGCCTACAATAACCTACGATGAAAAAACCTTTACCGGCAGTGACGCAGCGAATGCCTTTGCTAAGTAAAAAAACACACTAGAAAAATCTAGTGTGTTTTTGCAACAGAGCCCCAAACTGGATACTGATAATATATTACCTGTCGCAGCTACAACTCACGGAGGCTACATACACATTAGTAACTTCACTATATCTCAGGTTAAGGCCGGCATTCGTAGATTAAAACCGCGGAGCTCAGTCGGTCCAGACAAAGTTCCACCATATATATTAATTGGCTGTGTGGATTTTCTTGCTTTCCCACTCACTTACATAATTAACTTGGCCCTTCAAAGTGGCATATATCCTGATCAATGGAAGGTATCCCACGTTACTCCAATACCGAAAACCAATAATAAATCCTCAGTTGAGGAACATCGTCCAATTGCGGTTTTGTCATGTCCAGCCAAGGTGTTCGAAACAATTGTGCATAAAGAAATTTACCACCAATTAAAAGCTTACTTGTGTGATGAACAACACGGCTTCCGACCCAGTCGTTCAGTGGAAACAAATCTGCTGTCGCTCGTTGATTACGTCTCGAAGGGTTTGGATAGGGGGCATGAAGTAGATATTCTTTATTTTGATTTTAAAAAGGCGTTCGATGCCGTAGACAATGACATCTTACTGAGCAAATTACAAGCCATAGGATTCACACCAAAGCTTCTGCTTTTATTCGCTGACTATCTATTGAACCGGAAACAATTTGTTGCTCATGGATGTTTTCTTTCAGGATCATATCACACGCGATCTGGAGTGAGCCAAGGATCAGTTCTTGGTCCATTACTTTTTCTTTTAATGATTAATGATCTTGTCAATGTAGTACGATATGCCAAATGCCTGCTTTATGCGGATGACTTGAAGTTAGTACTTGAAATTACTGAGAGTCGCACTCGCTTGGATCTCCAAAGTGATATTGATCGAGTCTTACAATGGAGTCTAGCAAATAAATTGTTTTTCAACACCAGTAAGTGTTACATTATGACGTAGCGCTCATAGCGAGACTTGGCTTGCCGTTCGTAACAGATCGGCAAAGTTAAGCAACGCTTGCACAGGTTACCAGTTGGATGGGTGACCGTGTGTGGAATTTTCATCTGAGCGCTACCGTGCTTCGGAGGGTACGTAAAGCTGTCGGTCCCGGCTCTTGTCTATGGATAAGGGTCGTTAGGCCATGTCGGAGGCCTTTGGGCGGTCTGAAAACTCCGACACCAGAGTTGGCCACACACTCACACGAAAAACAAACAAAACAATTATGACGTTCAGCCGTAAATCACGACCTAGTCAAACTGTGTACAAATTAGGTGATACTGAGCTAACTCGCGTATTTAACATGCGTGATCTTGGCGTGATCTTCGATTGTGGTCTGACGTTTCACCAGCACATCTCCGCAGTGGCCGCCGAATCATATAGGAGACTAGGTTTCGTTTTGCGCAATGCACGTGATTTCCGTGATCCCACTATCATCAAAATACTGTATAATTCCCTTGTTAGGAGTAAATTGGAATTTGCAGCTTGTGTGTGGAGTCCATATGAATCAACATACACCTTACTTATTGAAAAGATTCAAAAAGCCTTCCTACGCTACTTATACAAGAGAAATCATGAGTATTGTCCATTTATGTACCCTGCAGATTTCTTTCTTGGTACTTTAGGATATAATTCCCTAGCTGTCCGGCGGTCTCAGACGCAGATCATCACTGCTCTGAAAATACTGCGAAATGTGATTGATTGCCCAGAATTACACAATATACTATGTGCGATTTATGTCCCCGACAATTATCTACGCCACCGACCCAACCGCCATCCCAGATTGTTTGCGACCGCACCCTGCCGCACAGTGTCGCGTGCGCATTCCCCATTGTGTCGCATGCATAGCGCAATCAATGCCCTAATTCTTGACCTACCCGATTGTGACGTGTTGACTGATAGATTCAACCAAATTATTATATCATGTTTGAAATTTGCGAAAGACATTGTATCTGAATAGTTTTGTATGAACTAATTATTATTTGTAATTTTAATAGAATGTAATTTTAATAGAATGTAATTTTAATATAATGTAATTTTAATACGACTGTTGTAATTTTAATATGAATGATAATGTAATCTATTTAGTACATAACAAATTGATTAATTAATTACTGTTATTGGTGTATAACCGTTGTAATTAATATAAATAAATAAATAAATAAATAAAGACGAACAGAATAATTTTAGTTCTAAATGTTGACAATAGATAGCGTTGTGCAATTACGTCAATTTTCTGAATCGCGGTGTTAAGATTTTCCGCGGATTAATGACCCTCTTCAGTTATTATTTATAAGGTTAGTTGTACGCAGGTGGTTGGATATTGTTGGTCGTTAAATTGTTTTGGTTGCTGTATAGTACATACTTTACCTAAATATTTCTAGCGGATTATATTTGACGATTTAGGCTGTTCTTTTCTTGGCATATTTTGGATTGCATTTGCTTTGTTTCGGTTTAGTAGTTTTGGTTATAGATAGACTAGGCTTTGCATTTGGCATTTGTTTCGATTTCGTTTGGTTTAAGCATAGATTTTGTCGGTTCGACTTTTTTAAAATGGCTAAAGAAAATCTGAACGTTAATGGACAAGTTGAAAAATGTACTGTCGTCCCTATTGTTGGTGACGGTGCATGTTTGTGCTCTCTCTTATTTAATTCTACCCCCAAGGGGATCCTTGGGAATAGAATTAATCAAAATCCTTTGTGGGAAGCCTCACTTAACATTTAGTGTTTGTTTTATTCGAATCGGTTTATTAATAAAAAAGTTATGTCAATTTAAACACAACGATGTATTTTTTGGGTTGAAATTTGTCCTATAGCAATATAAATAAGTAATTCTTGAGTTGAATTGGTTAAAACTTAATATTGTATGATCTGGAAAATGTAAAATTACGACGCTTGAAAGATTTTAAATGGTAATTTTCGAAAATTAAAATTTTTAAAATTAAAAATGAGCTCTATTCTGTATAATTTATGATATTAAATTGTGTATTAAGTGCGCTGAGTAGCAAGTCATTTACTGGAGGGTAGCAACACTGGGATAACGCTTTGTCTGAAGTAAGTATAAGTGAAAGTCCTCATCGGTTACGCCATTTGTATGCAGTAATGCTGGAGTTCTGCAAACTTTCAGATACTGCACAGTTATGGCATAGATTTCAAGACAAATTGGGCGAGGACTTTTTCAGGCACGCACAACCAACTAACGAATCGTTGTTTGCTTGCTATTCAAGACATATCTATCCTATAACTCAATATGACCTGCCCGAAGTATCATTTGATGGTCTAAGTATTAATAAAAATTAGGCGATGTATATGAATAGGTAATCTACTTACCCATTAAAAATAACCTAAATCCTGCAAAATGATGACTCGAGACTAACTGAAGAACAGCGTTTAATATAATTATGATCGTGTGTGTTGTAGCGTGGATAGTACTTTGAGCAAAATAGTAGACGTTTCGGGTGGAACTGGAAATAATTTTCTTATAATGATTTTGGCGAAGGAACGCGAAAACGACAGCTGTCGTTATCTTACTGGAGCTACAGTAAGATAACGACAGCTGTCGTTTTATCGGGTACTAGAGGGTGACATCAGCTACACACATTTTTATAAACATAAATTCATAACTACACATTTAACACAGTTTAACACCGAAGTGGAAGACAGGATGTGTATTATATACCTTCACTTTGCCAATTATGTTTCGGTCCCAATGTAATACCAGGCTCATTATTAATCGAGAAATGATTAACATTTCAAATACTCAAATAATTTCAAAAAGACAGAGGTTCGTGCCCGGGGTACCTGAGGATCGAATGCGAGACCATCGTCTCTGCAGTCCGTTACGTACACTGGGCCATGGCCGCTTATGAATTCCACAATTTCTGCCCGATCCCGTAGATTCGAGAAATCCCTTTATAACGCACTTCTACGGTCCCCGAGCAACATACCTACATGTAAAATTACAGCTTCTTCCAATCGTTTTGGCTGTGCGATGTCTGTCAGTCAGTCACTAACGCAAGAATTTTATTTGTATAGACCGATAGCAGCCATATAGTTATCAGAAGGAAAAAGTGCCTACAATGTTTAAAACTCTGATCGACTTAGACTACACTGAGAGCTCTGTTTGTAATATATCTAGAAACAGCAGCTACAAAGCTAAAATTTTCCTTACCTTTCCCACCATATGAGATAAATGCACGATGACAAACCGTAAAGCGATCGAATCATGTAGATCCTACATTAAAGGATATCAAGCAAAATTACCAAGCCATGGGCGGTATTTTCTGTGGCGATTTTTGTCAGGCTCTGCCTGTTATACCACGTGGGACAGGATCTGATGAAGTTAATCTGTCTACACTGTAGGATTCTATTATCGCTATGCATTTGAGATTAAATATGCAAGCGCAAGAAACTTATGAAAAAGGGTTATTTAGATACCCAGAAACGGACACGGGATAGTGAAAATTGTAGAGTACACCTATTTCTATCAACATAACGAGTTATGGAAGACAAAGAATCAACCAACTATTGAAATTCCAGTGGAATTTTTGGAATCCATCAATGCTTCTGGATTACCATTTCAAAAGACATAACATAACTTCACACCGTTATCTCCGAAGGAGTAGGCAGAGGTGTACTACACACGCCGAGCCTATTATCATACCATCTACCGGGCACATAATTAAGCGAGCGATTTTGAATACAGACATAACTTTGAAAAGTCAGAGGTGTGTGCGGGGGGCGATGGCCGGGAATACTTGGCGATCGAACCCGAGACCATAGTCTCGGCAGTGGTACGTACACCACAGGGCTATTTCAAAAGATAAGTCTGATAGGGGCACTTGAATCCTTATATAGAGATTCAAGTGCCTGTGTCAGAATAAACGGGGCCTACACGGACTGGTTTAACATTGATCGTGGTGTTAGACAGGGATGTGTAGCGTCTCCTTAGCTGTTCAATCTATTCATGGACAGTTGTTTGACCGATCTGAAAGAGTCTGAATATGGATTAAGAATAGGTGAATCTGTGTTTAAGACCCTGTTATACGCTGACGATCAGGTTCTTTTTGCGTCGTCAGCGTCGGCTTTACAGCAGATGGTCACTGTAATGAATGAGGCGTATAAGAAGGGCATGAAAGTGAATGTAAGCAAGACTAAGGTAATCGTCACAGAGAGGGAAGACAGTATAACTGAATGTAACATTATAATAGGAGATAAAAAAGTGGAACAAGTGAATGAGTTTGTGTATTTAGGGTCTTTGTTTACGAGAGACGGAAAATGTGAAGGAGATGTTGAAAGGAGAGTGAAAGCAGGATATAGTGTGAATGACGCCTTACAGTTCATTATCAGTAATGAAATTATCCCAAATAAGGCTCGCCTTGCTGTACTGCAGGGAGTTTTGCCGCCAAAGCTGATGTATGGTACCGAATCATGGATATGGCAGAAGAAGCATGAAAGTTGAATCAATGCTGTGGAGATGAGATCTTTGAGGAGTATTTGCGGAGTAAGACTGATAGATAAAGTGAAAAACATTGTGATACGAGAGAAGTGTGTCTAAAAGAACATGTAGTGATAAAGATTGAAAAAGGAATGTTGCGATGGTTTGGACATTTGGTACGGATGGATGAAAGAAGAAATACGAAACAAGTGTATCGTGTAAAAATTAATGGAGATGACGGTAGGGGACGCCTAAGACGGACGTACGCCGACCAAATAGGTGACGTACTAAAAAAGGGCCAAATTAAAAGTACCCATAAGCGGCGAGCATGTATGATGAGGTTAATGAATGTCGAGGAAGCGAAAGAGGTGCGTTTGAACTGGAGCATTTGGCGTTCCATAGTCTCGGCCTACCCCAATGGGAGACAGGCGTGACGATAGATAGATATAGATAGAAATTTAAAAAGTAACCCCACTAAATCTTTATAATTGCACCAGAAAAGTAATTAATTTACAACGAGACGTGATCGAATCAGAGATTTTAATAGGGTGCGGAGCAGGTGATAATGTTTATGTATACCCCGGATGTATTTCTCTAATTCCAAAAAATTTTTTGTTTAGTTTCAAATGAGTCCAGCTTAGCTTAAGGCTGTAAGTTGCGGCTGTGGATCTAAGTAACAGCTGTTTTCGAACGGACAGCTTAATGTAGCTCTGTCACGTGTCAGCGAGCTTAGGTACCTTTATGTTTGTATCCCCGAAGGCTATCCTTATATAGTGTACAAAGTAGCTTTAATGTAGATTATTAAATAATAAAATAATGAAGAAACAAAGTCCACGCGAACGGAGTCGCGGTCACAGCTAGTCCATATAATAAATCTGTAAGTGATCGATGTCTGTACATAGAAGATATTTAGGAGAAAACTATTTTAAGGGGTCTTTATTAAAGAAGAGAACCCAAAAACATCATTATTATAGTTTTTGTCTGTTTGTCTGTTTATCTGTTTGTCTGTGCGTTTGTGCACGCTAATTTCAGAAACGGCTTATCGGATTTGAATGCGGTTTTCACTAATATATTGTGGAAAGCTTCACTTAACATTTAGTGTTGTATGTATGTTTTATTCCAATCGGTTCATAAATAAAAAAGTTATGTCAGTTTAAACATTACGATGTATTTTTTCGGTTGAAATTTGTCCTATAGCAATGTAAATAAGTAACTCTTTAGTTGAATTGGTTGATACTTAATATAGAAAAAAAAAACATCTGTAAAATGCAAAATGACGACGGTTGAAAGATTATAAATGGACATTTTCGGAAATTCATATCTTCCAATTTAAAGTGAGCTCTATTCTATATAATTTATGATATTATATAGGGTTCAGCTTAGGCTGGATATTATCGCGCGTGTACGTATAATAAGTGCGCCAAGTAGCGAGTCATTTACTGGAGGGTATCAACACTGGGATAACGCACTGGTGAAAGTCCTCATCGATTGTGCTATTAGTTTGCAGTAATGTTGGAGTTCTGCAAACTTTCAGATGCCGCACAGTTATAGCATAGATTTCAAAACAAATTGGCCGAGGACATTTTCAGGCACGCACGAATCGTTGTTTGCTTGCTATCCAAGACATAGCTATATCTATTCTATTACTCAATATGTCTGACTGAACCATCTTTTGATGATGTAAGCATTGATAAAGATTACGCGATCGACATGAATAAACTATTATCGATTAGAACTAACCGAAATCCAGCAAAATTATGTACCGAGACTAACTGAAGAACAGCGTTTAATATACTTAATTATGAGCATGTGCATGGACAGTGCTTTGGGCAAAATACTATTAGTAGATGCCCAGGGTGGAATGGGAAAGACTTTTCTTATCAAGATGATTTTGGCGAAGGAAAGAAGCTAAAGTAAGATTGCGATTGCTGTCACTTTATCGGAAACTAGAGAATGACATCAGCTACAGCCGAACATTTTTATTAATTTTACAATTTCCAATGTCCCGAGACATTCCTTCACAGTGCACATATACGCTCCCCTAGCAACATCCATTCAAAATTAAAGCTGCTTGCTACCAATAGTTTTGGCTGTGCGTTGTCTCTCAGATAGTCAGTAACGCAATAATTGTATATTTATATATAGGCCGATAGCAGCCACATTGTTGCCAGGAGGAAAAAGTGAACTTCAACTTATAAAATTCCAATTGGCTTAGACAATACAGAGCTCTGTTTGTAATATATCTAGAAATAGCGACAAAGCAAGGATTTTACGTAGGTAATGGTAATCTTGCCAGCAAGGGATGAATACACGATGGCAAACGGTGAAGCGGTTGAAACATGTAGATCACATAATAGGATATCAAACAAAATGAACCCACGGGCGTTATTTTTGTGGCAATTTTCGTCAGACTGCCTGTTATGCCACGTGGGACAAGAGCTGAGTAAGTTAGAGCCCGTCTAAAGAGTTCTATATTGTGGGATAGTATTTACGCTATGCATTTGAGATTTAACATGCGAGCGCGATTCGGAGGCAACGAAAATGCACAGGAATTCTCAGATACTTTACTCGCAATTAGCACCTTCGCGTGTATACCCGCACGATCAAGAGAAAGTCATTCTTATGAAATGAATGAAAACCTGTATTGCACAGTTTCATTGATGCAAAATCTGTTATCACCTGTGTATAATAATTATGTGTGTCTAAAAACTATTGAAATACCAGTGGAATTTCTGGAATCCATCGATGCTCCTGGATTGCCATCTCAAAAGATTAATTTAAAAGTCAGCGTACCTGTAATACTTCGTAGAAATGTAACCCCACTCAAGCTTTGTGATTGCACCAGAAAAGTGACCAATTTACAAAGAAACGTGATCGAAGCAAAGATTTTAACAGCGTGTAGTGGGCAGGAGATAATGTTTATATACCCCGGTTTTCCCCCCCTAAATTAAATCAATTTTTCGTTTAGTTTCAAACGAGTCCAGTTTCCAGTAAGCCAACGAACAAAGGCTGAAAGTTGCAGGTGTGGATCTAAGCAACAGCTGTTTTGCGCTTGGTCAGCTTAATGTGTCCCTGCCACGTTTGAGTGTTACTAGGCACCTTTCTGTTTTCATCCCCGAGGGCTATACGTCTAATATAGTGTACAAAGAAGCTTTAATGTAGACTCATCATCAACCTCTTTAACTGTCCACTGCTGGAATAGGCCTCTCCTTTGAAAGGAGGAATTTGCCTACTATACCACGCTGGCCAAACGGGTTGGTATAGGGATTGTATCAAGTTTTTCTTTTCTTACAGTGCTGTTCCCTGCATAATATACTCCCTCTGTCGGCTCTTACGACACACATGTGATGATATGGGGTGGCGTCATTCCGTATACTTTATTCGTCACCACACGGACAGTAATGTAGATTATTAGATAATAAATTAGTCATTTATTATACATTATATTATTTATACGGGGTTTAAAAATACTCTTTACGAAAACTGAAATCTCGTATTGTAAGAATCATTTCAATTTTTTTTTACTTCGGCACCATAACTGGGAAATAACTGGCTATTTAGGATTAAGGCTCAATGTCACCAATTTTTTTTTAATTAGGTACAATATCAATGCATTTACCCCGCGAATGTGTTCTATACATGTCCTATTTTATTCGAGCATTACATGCGCGCACTTTTAATTGCGGCTTAAAAAATGTATCCACTAAAAAAAATCATATGGGGTGGTGACATTCCGTATTCGTAGTCCGTCACCACACGGACGACATAGATAATATATGCAACTTAAAACGTTTGGGTTAAAAATTCTGTAGTCCAATGAAAAACAATTACGCGCGAACGGAGTCGCGGGCACAGCTAGTTTGATATAATCTTAACCTTTTCATACACACACATTTATACTTTCGTGCAACCTTAATTGGCTATTATCGTATTAACACGGAATAAATGATCGTTTTCTGTGCCGCCGTAATTATAATAAAGTCTAGGAATTCAACATTTTGAATAGTGAGTAAAAACCCCTTAATAGCAAAGTGCACCGATACGTACGAGGAAAAGAAATTGTATGCAAAATAGTCTGGCCAAGTAATTTGAACCACGTTCGTGAGAATATGCGCAGATATTCTATGCCGTCGCTTATACGTTACATACTTCTTTTTATGCTAATGTGAGGCATCCGTCTCCGTAAATTTAATATGCATATTTGCTATACGGGCAATATAATATTATAGCTACATGTATTACATAAGTACCCATCTGATTCTCGAATATTTGTAACAGCTATAAGATATATTCACGATTTCTAAGAACAATACAAGTCCAAATTATCGAACTGTTAGACTGACAAGACAATAATTGTTTAAGAAAAGTGTTTCTTATGTTGTCAAAAGAATAACATACATACATACATAGACTCACGCCTGTTTTCCGGATGGGTGGGCAGAGACTACAGAACGCCATTTGCAACGATCCTGACATACCTCTCTTGCTTCATTCACTCCCATCAAGTTTCTTATGCATGCTCTTTTGTTTAGGATACTGCTGACCTGTCCTTTTTTTTAGTATGTCTCCAATATGGTCAGAGAACGTCCGCCTAGGTCTTCCCCTTCGTCCTGTCCCATTCACACTTGCCAATCACTTGCCTTATATATCATCTTTATTAGTCTTTCAAAATAAAATAATAATTTTCGGTGAAAATGAAAATAAAACCATTTTGGTTTTTGAATAAAATAATACGATTAAAAAAGCAATAGGATTATCGGGGGTGGAAAGTTAATCGTGCGTGTTGAAACAAACAAATCGTGGAGGATGCGAGTGGCGGGTCGTGGTGTGACCGCGGTTTGCCGGCGAACAAAAGTGAGGAACGTGCGTGCATACAATTGTTCTGTTTCCACGTATAAATAGCCTTCAGACTTGTCTACAGTCGCTTACGGTTAGGACTTATTTTGGAATGTCACAGTGAACGAGGGCGTTGCTAGTATGTCGTGATGATTATTTTACCGCTGTTTCATATATCTAGCTGTTTCTATTAGATTGAGGTGATATTCATTAGGTTTGTACTGTAGGGACACATTACTACTAGTGTACCTATTTACTTGATGTATTTGCGTGATGTAAGTGTGTATAATGTAAGGTGATGTATGTGTGAAGTATAGACGGCTGCGTCCGTTGCCTAAGATATTCAGTACGAAATATACGGAGTTACGGGCAATACGTATTTTATTTCTACTCATCACATATTATCTAAAAGGTTCACGGCAGTCGCCTCTTCGTTTGCGCGACGATTTGTTTACCGTGGCTTTGATAGATGTAGTTGTAACAAAGCCCCACAATTTGTTTTCACGATAATTGACCGTATTACAACGTGTTACTCATGTCGTCTTATATGTTACACCTCTATATAAATGCTCAAAAACGATACGATAGACGATACGATAACCTATTGTTATTACATAGTGGGCACGCGCCCTAAGATTTTTGCTAACGTATTTTTATCGTACAAAAATAAATTTGACGGAGTACTCATGACAAACTTTTATTTACCTCCATGGTCCCGGCGTCTATCCACACGTGTAATTAAATCTTCTAAAGTACATTTTATCTGTTTTCCGATTTTCAGTAATGGAACCGGAAGGTAGCCAAAGGATCTCCGTAACAAAACGAAGCAAACTTATCGAGTTTGGGACTGTTTGATTAATCTTAATAAGCTTTCATTTAACAAGCTCAAATTGTATTTTGGAAACGCTTTAGATATTAACTTGTTACATTTAATCTCTTTTCATTAGTAACATATTATTAAAATCTTCAGGATAAAGAAAGTCATAGGTAATCTTATGATTAAATATATAATTTTCATTATCATGGTAAATACAAAGTCAAGTTTTACAAACCTGTACACGTCGCAGTTTTCAGAAGGCTAAACTGCTTACCGCACGCCGTAAAGGTCATTCATCACTTATTCGCCCTGTGGAGTTTATCATTCCACCACTAGGCTTACTTGTCACACTTGAATCCGCTATTGGACATTATCAGCACCACATCACACCCACACAACCAGTGATACTTGCTTAATTCTTGTACCAAAGGTCCTGATATGTTGTGCTGTGACCACCCGCGTATTTGTCGGTACCACGCAATTAGGCGTCAGCAATGGTGGCAATATTTACTCACGGAAATTTTGCGAAGGACAAGAAGGCGATTGCACCAAAGGAATTTGACTGTGAAAGAACGAGACTTCTGTCAAGTTGAAGATTGTCTTTTGTTTTTTATGACATATTATGAATGAATAAGGCAGCGATAGCCTAGTGGAGATACCAACGGACTGCAATGCAGAGGGTATCGACTCCACGGCGCGCATCGATGACTTTTCGAAGTTAAGTGCGTATTAAATTGCTAATTATCGTTGCCCCGTGCCTCGGAGAGCACGTTAAACCGTCGGTCCCGGCTGTCATGAAGATCTTTGATAGTCGTAACGGAAGTCAGTACCCTCAAATAAACTGATACTGGTCTGAACCATAGAGTATCGCTATCCCTTTGGGTTACGGAGGTCAGACGGCAGTCGCTCTGTGGAAAAGTTGATATTCTGTCATATGTGGTTAGACCAGTAAGCGGACCTCGGGATCCAAAGCTGTAAGTCTTGGATGCAACCGGAAAACGCTAGGGCGATGATTATGAATGAAGTAGGTTGCAGCTTAAATTCTGTTTTATAAAGATAATTAGAAATATAAAGCGATAAAGAAATTTGAATGAATATTCAATTGCAAACTTAATAACACATTATATGGTAACTTATCTCTATACAGGTTTCACAAGAAATCGCTATTATAATCTAGAGTACCTTGAAATGTGTTGTTTTATAATATCTTGTTTGTCTGAGCATGTTTACTAATCATTCTTTAAATAGAAAAAGTTAACACATAGACATACGATATCATATTGAAATTAAACTACAGTTTACGGATTTTATCGCGTTATATACCGAATGATCTAGAAACTACATTTTTATTACTAGCCGACGTTTCGAATTCTTTACAGGATTCATGTTCACGGCAGGCTGAGGTGGTATTTGTTTTTGTCTTGAATTTAAAAGTTATCTCAAAGTACCCGAACATTTTTCAACTATTGGTGTTACTATCTACGCAGAATGACATGTAGAGCTTAAATTTTATGGTTTACTTGGTTTGAAATAATATTTTGAGAGATACAGCGATAGTGAAATGTCAGTTTTACTTTGAGTTTCCTGATTATTTATTTTGATACTGAAACTTTGCGCCAGAGGATTAGAGCATAACTGACGATCTTGTTGAGAGCAAATTGTGAACCTTAATACTGACGAGACAGTAGAAAACTAGGCTTACATGTTGATTGGTTGTGTGATTCAATGTCCGAGGTCGATTTGTAGCCGTAATAGCCGTAAATCAGTACAAATCGGATTCAATACTACTGCGAAGGCAGTTGTCCGTGAGTACACGGTAGGTAGGCAGACGACTCTGGTGTTTGATTGGTTGTGTGATTCAATGTCAGAGGTTGATTTGTAGCCGCAAATCTGTACAGATCGGATTCAATACAACTGTCAAGGCAGTTGTCTGTGAGTACGAGGTAGGCAGACAACTCTGATGTTGGGGTTTCGTGGAAACCATAAAGTCCAGGAGGGACTTGGCGATCCTTGTGAGGATGCGCAGATAAATGGGTGGCAATCGAGTGACTGGTTTAGTAACTGGAGGTTACTGAATGGTGGCAACCGAGTGGCTGGTTGAGTGCCTGGTTTAGTAACTGGAGGTTACTGAATGGTTATGAATCACATGTAGAGCTTTAGTTATTTGATTATAACGTGAGTCTATGGTAATTGACTGTATTGACAGTGATGCTCTGAATCCAGCTCCTATAATAGTTAGGAATGTTATATAGGAGGTAATTTTGTAGAAAATTTTATTGGAGTCCTAACACTGTTTTGATTCAACCCTTACCTGGGTTAAGGAGTGACCGAGCAATGTGATACTGTGCGTGTAAAATTTTGTTACAGATTAACACACAGGGACGTGTGTCTTGTAGGATGCCCGTATCGGAATGGTCGTCAGTACAGGACGTCGATTGACTACGAAACGGAAGTGTGATGATGGCGCGCTTCGACAGAGTCTAGTGACGTTCGCTACAGTTGAAGAGGGGGGATGATGGTTGACGTCAGGGCCGTGAAAGCTCCATACATGGGTAAATTTCATATAAATCAGCGCCATCTACCGAAGATTGCAAGAAAAATTACATATATACCTAGAAATATCTGTAGCGATAACTGAACGGTAATTTCACCATCTTCGTTAAGATCTGCGTGGCGCAGTGGAAGAGATCTAGGCTCATAACTTAAAAGTCCGTGGATCGAATCCACGCTTATCTAGATCTACTGTTTGAGATTTTTATATTTTTTTACTTTTAAATTGCATATTTTACATAATAGTTATCATTTACTTATTTATTAACACCGAAATTAAACAATTATTTTATTTTGAAAAATGAATCCACCACTAAAGCCATCTATACGATCGGAATAAAAATAAAATTTATTTGTACGCCCTCTAGAGTCGAGGATGGCTATTGAACTTTTTCCTTAGAGGGAGTTGCGCATCTATACCAGTATATCTGTATAATCTATGGTTGACGTTCAACGGAGCAACGACAACTATCACTTCTCTTGGAGACTCCGGGCGGACAACAAGTACCTAGAAACTGTCACTCGTTTCGTGTTCAGTAATAGTCAGTTTTGTTAAATTTGATTTGGTGTGAACTTATAAACAAACTGTGATGTGAAGTGTTGATACCAGCCAAGAATCAAGCAACCCGCCGACATATATTTAATCATAAGATAACCTATGACCTTCTTTATCCTGAAAGTCAAAGTCAAAATTTAAGTTAATTACTTAATGGTTCTACATTTACATCCACGTTCGCAATGCAATAGGTAGAACCACGAGAAAGAACGGGCAATAAAACTTATGGCCACTCTTTTTAAACAAATATAATGGTTGTACATTTTATTTTTTGTAAGGAGCTGCAACTGTTTCACATTTAGACATCTACTAGTAAAATTTTTAGTAACTATTGATATCATACTCAAGCAGTGAATGATGTTCATATGGTAAGCCTCCCAAAGTAAATATGGTGAAACAGGAGCATCCACTTACGTCTTTTTAATGTAGGCAACTCGCGAACATGGTCAGAGCTATGGTGGAATTGAATGAAGCAGGAAGTAACAGTATATGAAACCAAAACAATTGACAACCTATTAGTTAGCCCGTGACCACAAGCTACGCACATTTTACAAATCCACAAAGTTATAATGAAAGTGTGGAACATGAATACAAAATATAGTATGAAATGAGAATATCGTAATTAACTACACTATAAAATAAAACTACTAATTATTGACCTAGTCAAAAGCGAGGAACTACTTCCAAGCGCATCTGTCATCAAAATAATCGTTCAAACTGTAATATGCCTTATTTATAAGATTATTTTTAACTTCTGCCTGAAACGAATTTAACGGCAAGTCTAAAATATGATTTGGTATTTTATTGTATATGCGAATACTGAGCCCAATAAAAGAGCTATGCGTTTTGTGCAAACGAAAATACTAAACACATAATTTATGTCTATTTCTAGTATTGATATTGTGTATGTCACTATTCATTTTATAAGAATTTATATTAAGTCTTACATACATAACACTAGCATAAATATATTGTGACGCTACAGTAAGAATACCAATGGTTTTAAACTTTTCTTTGAGGGAGACTCTTGTCTTTAACTGGTAGATGGCCCTAACTGCCCGTTTTTGCAATATAAAAATATTTTCGATATCAGCAGCTCTACCCCATAACAATATGCCATATGACATAACACTATGAAAATAACTAAAATAATCTAGCCGTATCGACATTCGGTCAACCTAGGAACCTTCTTAACGGCATAAGCAGCTGAGCTAAGTTTCCCTGAGAGATATGTAACATGCGCAGCCCATTGTAACTTTGAATCAAGTATTAATCCTAGAAATAATGTGGATTCAGTTGTTTCGAGTACATCGTCATTTAAAACATGTTAGGAACAAGGTTTCTGACATTAGGCAGAGCAAACTTAACACATTTTGTTGAAGATTTTAATAATACGTTACTAATGAAAAGAGTTTACTAGTTTACCGACTTTAAATGATGAATGACCTTTACGGCGTGCGGTAAGCAGTTTAGCCTTCTGAAAACTGCGACGTGTACAGGTTTGTAAAACTTGACTTTGTATTTACCAAGATAATGAAAATTATATATTTAATCATAAGATTACCTATGACTTTCTTTATCCTGAAGATTTTAATAATATGTTACTAATGAAAAGAGATTAAAAGTAACAAGTTAATATATCAAAAGCGTTTCCAAAATACAATTTGAGCTTGTTAAATGAAAGCTTATTAAGATTAATCAAACAGTCCTACTCTCTAAACGAAGCAAACTCGATGGGTTTGCTTCGTTTTGTTACGGAGATCCTTTGGCTATCTTCCGGTTCCATTACTGAAAATCGGAAAACGGATAAAATTTACTTTGGAAGATTTCATTACACGAGTGGATAGACTCCGGGACCATGAAAGAAAGTAAACATTTGTAATAAGTATTCCTTCAAACTTATTTTTGTACGATAAATAAACGTTAACAAAAATCTTAGGGCGCGTGCCCACTATGTCGTGACAATAGGTTATTGTTTCGACTAACGTGACGTGTTTGAGCATTAATATAGAGGTGTAACATATAAGACGATATGAGTAACACGTTGTTATATGATCAATTATTGTGAAAACAAATCGTGTAGCTTTGTTACGAATACATCTCTCAAAGCTAGATATAACTTCTATAACTTCTAAGAAGAAGAAGTTATGTACATCTCTCAAAGCCACGGTAAAAAAATCGTCGCGCAAACAAAAAGGCGACTGCCGTGAACCTCTTAGATAATATGTGATGAATAGAAATAAAATACGTATTGCCCGTAACTCCGTATATTTCGTACTGAATATCTTAGACGACGGCGCAGCCGTCTCTACTTCACACATACATCATCTTACATTATACACACTTTCATCACGCGAATACATCAAGTAAATAGTTACACTAGTAGTAATGTGTCCCTACAATCCTAATAAATATCACCTCAATCTAATAGAAACAGCTAGATATATGTAAGAGCCGTTCAACGATAAAATAATCGTCACGACATACTATCAACGCGCTCGTACACTGTGACATTCCAAAATAAGTCCTAACCATAAGCGACTAACGGCCATTTTCAATACTCGAACTATAGACAGATCCGCAGATTCAAGATTCGTGTTTGACATATTTTGTATGGAGCTTATATCAAAAACTGTCAAAAACGAATCCAAAATCCACAGATCTATTTATATTTCGAATATTGAATTCCGTAGTAAGTAGGCGAGTCTAAAAGTTATTTATACGAGGAAACAGAACAATTGTATGCACGCACGTTCCTCACGTTTGTTCGCCGGCTCACCGCGGTCGCGCCACAACCCGCCACTCGGATCCTCCACGATTTGTTTGTTTCAACACGCACGATTAACCTTCCACCCCCCGAGAATTCTATTGCTTTTTTAATCGTTTTATTTTATTCAAAAACCAGACTGGTTTTATTTTCATTTTCACCAACAATTATTGTTTTGACAAGATTCGAAACACGTTTCTTAAACAATTATTGTCTTGTCAGTTTAACAGTTCCATAACTTGGACTTGTATTGTTCTTAGAAATTGTAAATATATCTTATAGCTGTTACGAATATTCGAGAATCAGATGGGTACTTATGCAATACATGTAGCTATAATATTATGTTTCCCGTATAGCAAATATGCATATTAAATTTACGGCGACGGATGCCTCACATTAGCATAAAAAGAAGTATGTAACGTATAAGCGACAGTATAGAATATCTGCGCATATTCTATACTGTCAATTTTCAAGAAGAACGTTTAGGTAAACCGATTTACTTGTGGAAGTGTAGAATATTGAGTAAATATTTGACGAAGATCAAATAATCAAATGTTACGATCTGATATTGATGTTAATAAGTTAATAAAACGTCGCCGGACTGGAAGCAATCTCTTTTTATGAGTCCCTAGACGATTACTGTCACTATTCAGTCTTTCTGAAGTACCTATGACCAATGCAATACTACAGCGAATAAAAGGAAGTCTTTAGAAAACTACTAAAGGGATTTTTATAATGCGAATGGCAATGGGATTCAGTTTTGAGATTTGACTTAATACAGAAGAGTTTGCGGATATAGATCCAGTCGAACAGTAGTGGAAAAAATTTAGAATTGATATAATATACTCATTTAAAACAGTAGCACAAAGTCCTTCTGGCTTAAAATGTTTTGTAAAGCGACTAAAATCAACAAATTAAATATTTACATCGACTATGTCTACGTGAAACAACTAAGAAAACTAATTAACGATCTTAAGAAAAGATACGAAGAAAATTATATCCTATTTCCTTTCTCGTAACAACAACGTCTTTAAAGCTGATATTAATTACTAAAAAGCTACAAACTTGTTATAAGACAATCCAAAAAAGTTAGTTCAATTTTGGTTAATAAGTAATAAGAAAGTAATAAGAAATAAGTTTCACATTTTAATTCACGTTCACTGATTTAAAACATTCAACTACTGTTTTAAGGTAATGACATTATAAATTCACGTTTTAATTATTAACCTTGGTTATATTTCTATCCGTTTGAACAATACCTAGAAAAGCTTACCGTAAATTTAGAAAGTTAGATCAAATTATACAACCATTGGACGCCTACGATCGGACAAGAATTAGGAAAAATATACCTTGCTCTTTATACTTCGCCTTCCTACGTACAACACTTCAATTATTATCAAGGGATATCGAAATCTAATGGTAAAATGATAAAATAACCTGTAGGTTTTCTTTTACTTACATACCTACTTCGAATTAATTTCACACTATTTCCCATAATATCTCAACGCCATACTGTAATAGAAATGTAGCCAAAGCCGTTTACATTTAACACTTGTTAGTTTTCATTGCATTTAAAGACAGACAATACATTTGAAGACTTACGACACAATTTAAGTTGGAAAAATATTTACTACATGCTAAACATAATCTACGGCTAAGATGAGCTATTATAACGTATCTCAGTAGGTACGTTATAATAGCTCATGGGACAACAGTATATCACAGGAATCAAGGAATCAAATTAAAGAGTTTCTGGATTGGGAATAGTTCTGGTAGTGGTATGCACGCAACATTATAACCCTATTGCTTAAACGTACTTGATTTATTAATATGACCACATTATAACTAGAAAAAATTAAAAAATATCTTTGCATGCTATGAACTATGGCTAAATGGGCTTGTTCTTAATATTATATTATTATTTGAATGCAATCATCTTAAGTAAGCCTATTCACAGTCAATTAATGTATTGAATTTGAATCAATCCAAAGCACCGCAGTCTGAAAGTACTTCCAACTGAGTGTGTGTGCGCTACTAAATCGTCAACGTACATATTGCAACGAACTTATAATATTTTTTACTTTGTTATTAAGTTTAATGTAGAAGAAAGCATGACCGTGTCTATTGTGTTATTTTATATATAACAAAGTGACTCCAGTACCGTAGCGCTAATTTAAATAATTGTTTAATCCAGTTAATTAAATAAGTACCTATTAACTTTTTGTTATCATATTTTCGATTTTGTAATTAGATCACCAGCAGATTAATCAAATAAACACAGGTCTCGATAATAAATATATATTTTCATATGTTTAATAATAAATATATTTTTCTAAGAACTTGTTTTAAATGTTCTTATCACATTGGCGTTAGCACATTAGTGGCGTCACCAGGCGATAACAAACAGGTCTCAATAATAAAGCTTCCAGTGACGGTCAAGGATTTAATAGCAGCGTTTTACCTGAAATAAAACGCATATTAAATACTTACCTCACTGGAAGCTTTATGTTTACTTCTGCCTGGTTATATTGAGCCAATGAACAAAATGTAGCTCGGGCATTTTACGAAACTAAAATGACAAGCAAACACCAGGTGCCGCCACTGAGTAGGTCAAAAAAGTACTAAAAACTGATAATAAATCGACGGAAACGGATATGCTCTCTCAATAATAAAGCTTCCAGTGAGGTAAGTATTTAATATGCGTTTTATTTCAGTTAAAGGCTGCTATTAACTTGTCAATTTTATTACGTTTCGTTTAATCGTATTGTGGATTTGATTTTGTGTTAGCTGTTCTTTTTCTTCTTCTGCTTTCCAAAATAGACGCCGAATATTCTCCTCATGACGACCATGGCTTGCCTACGGACCCAGTACCGCTTCGAACGATAGGTAACTTGCGCTTGAAAATGGATTACCCAATCGCGTTTCATGATCACGAATCAATGCATTGCATCAATTGTGGTATCAATATTACACAGCGGAGAAGATATTCTTAATCTCGTGGAAGTACGACAAGTAATACTTCTATGTATTACACCGCAATTGGTATGTATTTGGCATTTCAACAACTCACTCACATAATTATGTTTTCTAAATATTAAATTGGTATTATAAATACATGCATTACAATTGTTTATTTTGGTTTTCATGTTGATGGTGTTCTTTATCTTTTGTTTAAGAAATAAAATATTCACTTTCTCTTACAAACAAAACATGTCGTTTTATTTTAACTAATAGGGATGAAGGTGTCATTTTCATATGGGCACACTTTAGTCGATTTTTTTCTTAAATCTTATATATATATATATACTGATGTTTTATGTGGGTTAGCAATAGTGCAGCATCGAAATCAAATGGACGTCGTAATTTTAAGAACAGGGAATGCTATAGGTACATAGTAGATAATAATTTATCAATTTCAGGAGATTATTTAGCACATGGCCGAACTTCAAACTTGGTTATTATTAGATAATCATAATTAATGAACTTGTAATTATGATTAAGTAATTTGATGTAGACCTAAGATAATATTAGTAGTTAGTCTTCTAAAAAGATTGTTCTATAGTGAAAGCATGTTTTACTATCACACAACTCTCCATTTTACTAATTTTAAACTATAACATAATAATTTTTATTCTGGCAACACTTTTCTGTACGAATACAGGCAAATTCAAATCTTGAGTTAATATGAGGATACCTACACAAGTTTTTTTTAAGACCAAAAGTAAAACCTATGACGGGCGGACTTTACAAACATACAATCAACGGACACAAGGGACATCCGGACTCGAAACAACAATTTGTGGCCACACAGTTTTGTCTCAATGGGGAATCAAAACAGCGACACTTAGCGTAGAGCTTAAACCACTACGCCATACGTGCAGTCCATGAGAAAAATAGATAACATCTTTATTGCGCAAATACAATTGTAACATATCTTATAATTTACAAAAAATAATAAATGCACAAGGGCGGCTTTATCGCATAATGCGATTTCTTACAGGCATAAGAAACACTACATAATATATTTTTGGAGTCATCAGGAAATGATGTTATGAATAGGTAACCCTAGGTAGGTGCCCCTATTGAATGCGTCTATTCATAACAACATCTCCAATGACTCCAAAAAAGTGTTACATTTTACTATAAGCTAATGATTTAAGAAAAAAATCGACTAAAGTGTGCCCATATGAAAATGACACCTTCATCCCTATTAGTTAAAATGAAACGACATGTTTTGTTTCTAAGAGAAAGTGAATATTTTATTTCTTAAACAAAAGATAAAGAACACCATCAACATGAAAACCAAAATAAACAATTGTAATGCATATATTTATAATACCAATTTAATATTTAGAAAACATAATTATGTGAGTGAGTTGTTGAAATGCCAAATACATACCAATTGCGGTGCAATACATTGAAGTATTACTTGTCGTACTTCCAAGAGATTGAGAATATATCTTCTCCGCTGTGTAATATTGACACCACAATTGATGCAATGCATTGATTCGTGATCATGAAGCGCGATTGGGTAATCCATTTTCAAGCGCAAGTTACCTATCGTTCGAAGCGGTACTGGGTCCGTAGGCAAGCCATGGTCGTCATGAGGAGAATATTCGGCGTCTATTTTGGAAAGCAGAAGAAGAAAAAGAACAGCTAACACAAAATCAAATCCACAATACGATCAAACGAAACGTAATAAAATTGACAAGCTAATAGCAGCGTTTTACCTGAAATAAAACGCATATTAAATACTTACCTCACTAGAAGCTTTATTATTGAGAGAGCATATCCGTTTCCGTCGATTTATTATCAGTTTTTAGTACTTTTTTGACCTACTCAGTGGCGGCACCTGGTGTTTGCTTGTCATTTTAGTTTCGTAAAATGCCCGAGCTACATTTTGTTCATTGGCTCAATATAACCAGGCAGAAGTAAACATAAAGCTTCCAGTGAGGTAAGTATTTAATATGCGTTTTATTTCAGGTAAAACGCTGCTATTAAATCCTTGACCGTCACTGGAAGCTTTATTATTGAGACCTGTTTGTTATCGCCTGGTGACGCCACTAATGTGCTAACGCCAATGTGATAAGAACATTTAAAACAAGTTCTTAGAAAAATATATTAATTATTAAACATATGAAAATATACATTTATTATCGAGACCTGTGTTTATTTGATTAATCTGCTGGTGATCTAATTACAAAATCGAAAATATGATACCAAAAAGTTAATAGGTACTTATTTAATTAACTGGATTAAACAATTCTGTAACATTTAGATTTGAATCACCACTTCTTATCACTTTTCTTCTATAGTAATTCTGGAATGTATTAGCCGATTGCCAATTTCCTCGAGATAGGATTTCGTCAAGGGGTTGGTTTTCTAGCCAACTTTTAGAGGCTACTGCCGATCGTGTACTTCCTGGAGTTGCTGTGATGCCAGCTTCTTTAAAAAGGGTTTTTACCCAGCTTGCGATGACAGTGCGCGAAGCAGGCTTTGGCACACCTCTGACTGTAATAAACAAATTAAATGATTTTGCAGCATTACGTCTTTCATTTAATAATTGTATAGTTTTCTCTATCCAGAATATAGGATTCAGATTATAACTGTTGGGATTTCTAAGAAGTTTCCAGCCAGACTGTCTACGAGTGCTACAATCTGTTTTCGAACCAAATTGAGGCCATAATGTAACACCATCATCTGATCTAATGTAATGATCAGGATCAACTCTAAGCAGCGTTAAGTCATGGATGCGTCTACCTGAACAAAGCAGTAATATAGTCGCAGTGTGGCGAGATATTTGAAAGGGATTGTCCACGTTTACAGTGTAATTGCTTAGATAGGTAATTAACTTACTAACATCCCAAATTGGTGGTTTAGAACACTTTGGATTTTCCAGAGCAATTGATTTTAAAATATGTTTTACAAGAACATGTGAACTTAGCTGACTTGACTTTTCTACATTACATAAGGTGGAAACGACAGACTTATGTAAAATAATTGTATTATATGATAAATTATGAATAAGATGCAAATCAGATAAAAATTGAGCTAATTGAGTACCTGTAGGATTGTTTGTGTCTATGTTTTTAGACAGACCAGGAAGTCCAACGTTTCCAAGCCACCTCGTATGTTTTCAAGGTGGATTTACGCCAGGAATTTTTGAGCAATAACTGTTGTTCAGGGATCCATGTTTTTATCGCCTCGGACCACCCCCACATTTCCATACTTCGAGGATGATTTTGTCGACTTGTGGTGGTGGCAGCCCCGTCGATGTGTTGATCAGGTGCGTCTGTAAGTTTTTTAGAGTTAGCAGCGGAGCTAGTGCTCGGGCTTTGAGGTCTGCACGCCAAAATACCTTCTCCCAACGTGGAACTATTATTAAGAATATGCCGGTCGATTGATTGAGATGTGTTAGGACTTTTGGAATTAAGAACGGAGGTGGGAATATCCATGCGAGTGGATAGTTCCATGGGACACTGAAGGCATCGTGAAACAGAGCTTGTTGGTCTTTCTGGTCTCGGGATACATAATTGTAAACTACGTGAGCTGTCTCCGAGGCAAATAAATCTATTATTGGGGTTCCCCACTTTGCAAGCACCATCTCCGTACACGCTGGCATTAGGTGCCATTCCGGAGGTCGGCGAAAACGTGACAAGTGGTCGGCATGATTGTTGTACTTGCCTGGGAGATGGTGTATGCTGAAGTGTATTTGGAATTGGTCCAGCAAATTCAGAATTTGATATGTTAATTCTATTAGGGGTAATGATTTCGTACCTCCTTCGTTCCTTAAATAGCTGACAGCAGTCCTGTTGTCGCACTATATCAGGATCGAGCTGTTGCGTAGTAGGTGAGTGTTGTCTCGAAGGGCGCGAAATATAGCTAACATTTCTTTTTGATTGCAGTGCAATGTCTGTTCCTCTTGAGACCAATTGCCCGATACAGTCAGATTGTTCAGTTGCGCTCCCCAACCCTGGTTTGATGCATCTGTTGTCAGGAAGTTTATTGGCGGGGGATAATGTATAAGTGTTGATGACTGACAATTCACAGTCCACCTTTCCAGCTCCTTTCGAACATTTTTTGGTAGTGGGTACGATTTCGATAAATGGTCTGGGAGCGAGTTCATGAAAATTACTAGTTGCCGGTGATTGAGTCGGCCTTGAGGAACTACGTAACTGGCAAAGTTCAAGAGTCCTATTATTTTCTGTAACTCTTTTCCAGTTACCATTCCTTGATCGAAAACTGAACTGACTTTTTTGATTAGCGAGAAAGTCTTTTCTTTTGGCAGGGATTTTAAGTTGTCCCAGGGACTCCACAATATCCCTAAATATGTAATAGTTTTTTGAGGACAAAGAACAGATTTCTCGAAATTTACTTGCCAACCAAGATTTTGTAATGTATCTAATGTGAGCTGCACGTGATCCCGAAGAACGTGTACGTTTTTTACGATCGATTTACGATCAAATAGTCGTCGAGATACACTATGATTCGAATGTCCCAGCGTTCTCGTAATATTTGGGCAACCCAATTCGTTAGTATTGAGAAGGTTTTGGGTGCAGTGCTTAAGCCGAACGGAAGGCAGGTCATTTCCAACAGTTCTTGGTTGTAGATAAGGCGAAGGAAGCGCCTGTGTGACTTTGAAATTTTCTGATGGAAATAAGCCTGAGATAGGTCCACTTTGCACATCCAGTCTTGTGGTTGCAGAAAGTCCGGGATGCGATACATATTTATTAAATGAAATGGTTGGGACTTTACAAATTCGTTTAACGCTTTCAGGTTGAATATGGGTCGGGCTGACCCGTCGGGTTTTGGTACCAGAAATAGAGGGGAGATGAAACTCGGTGTGAGTTGAACACTTTTTAGAATGCCCTGAGATTTCATTTTGCTTATTATTGCAGTCATTTCTTTTGAGACAGGCGTTTGAAACGGCCCGTTTATAACATTTGGGTATATGAGAGGAGGTTTGTGGATAAAAGGTATTCGATACCCTTGAATTAATTTTAGAACAATTTCTGGCGCCCCCATTTTCTTCCATTTCGAGTGGTAGTGCGCTAACTGACCCGCTTAAAAACGATTCGAGTCATTGTTTGTATCGTTTTTGGTTCCCTTGAGAACTTTTTGAATAGTTTGAACGTCCTCGACTTCGGTTACTTCCACGATCGGGCCGCGAGCCACGGTTGTGAAATGAACCTCTATTATTAGTATACTGGTCGGGTTGAAAGGATGGTAGACCCTGACCTTTGTTTGCATGGTTGTTGCGAAAATATCTACCCCGCGAGGGTGAGTTATCATAGTTATGCATGTGCATCGGTATGCTTGGTTCATGACAACAATGTTGAGCTTCACGCGATGAAGCTATTGGTTTGTGTACGCCTAGCCCCCGCGAGGGGCGGCGATTAGATTGATTCGATCTGTTCTGAGACTCAGTTTTGATGGCCAAAAAGCTTTGCGTACACCGCCGGCTTTTTCTAATGCTGTTGTAAAGGAATCAGGACAAAACAAACAAGACGATGTTGGGGGTATTCTGTTTAAAGATGCTTTAACTAATGGATCTCGAATTTGACTAGTAATTGCCTCTCGACGCATTTCTATACGAAATAAACGAATATCGATGGCCACAAACTAATTGTAACAGGTCTGAGGATATTTTATGTAAATCACCTTTTTGAAATAATTCTTCAACCTTCCCGCTTAAGTTATCATAATTCACTTCTGTACTTTTAGCCCACAAAAGGAGATAACGAATAGCTTCTTGTAAAGATTCTTTTTGTTTAAGGATGCAAAAAGTAATTGCTGCATATGATTTATCGGCATGCGCTAGGTGACGTAAGGTATCATACATCTTGATCTCTTCATTTGTGTACAAGTCTATGAAACCTGGGCTGTGGTTATGGAGCTTTTGAGTATCAGAATACCTTACCTCCGACCAAGCAGTGCTACCTAAGCGCTGGACATCAAGTAGCATTTTCAAATAATTGTCAGGAGTTTTCGGAACAGATGGTTCCTTCAGCTTTGTTTCGATATCAAAGGTGAAGTCTAAATTTGAGTTTTGACCTTCAACGTCAGGGCATTCAGGGCATTGTTCTTCAATATTATGTTGGTTATATAGTTCCCCGCTGACCTCAGAACAAACTGATACGCCGTCATGGCAAGCATTATGCATATTATTTGCAAAAACTTGTTCGCGTAGCTCATGAAATTCTTTTATAAGCTTGTCCAATGTCGGGTTAGACTGTTGGGCGCGCTTATTCTTTTTGCGGCGAGAGCGGCGCGACCGCTTGCTGCGTTTTGGAGAAGACGAGCTTGAAGAGCTACTACACGTCGTGCTGCTACTAGAGCTGCTAACGTGTCTTTTTCGGGGCCTTCCACTCGGGCCGGCCACAACTTGTGGCTCGGTAGCCGAAACATTTGCTTGGCCATCCATTATCACAATAATAACTATCAAATAAAAAAAGAAAAATGTCAGCACACACAAATATTAAAAATAATTAGCAAATAATAAATGTTAGTAGTGATCCGAACGGAAAATACCGTTTAAAGAAAGTATTGATCACTTACTTAAAAAAGGAGAGGGTACTTACAGTTTTTCTTCTTCAAAAACTAACTCACTATTAATCAGCACTATAATATATATTTTTAATATTATTTAACTGGTATTTTTTTAAAAGAATAATGTAATTTCTGGCATCGGTCGTGAACCGATGCGCACAAGTTGCTTCGACGGAAAACGAAACGCCAATGAACAAAATGTAGCTCGGGCATTTTACGAAACTAAAAGACAAGCAAACACCAGGTGGCGCCACTGAGTAGGTCAAAAAAGTACTAAAAACTGATAATAAATCGACGGAAACGGATATGCTCTCTCAATAATAAAGCTTCCAGTGACGGTCAAGGATTTAATCAAGTGTTGCTGGAGTATGAAAATAAATACCCAACATACATTACCATTTTGATATTATTAAAAATAATATCATTATTTTACGTTATTCATGACTGTCGTCTAAAAATATATAAAATAAAAAAAATATAAAAAAATATCTACGTAGTTTCAGGTTTCGGCAATCGCTTTAAGATGTGATTTTGTTGAAAACTTTTTAACGATATTTTCCACCGATTATTTACAAGGCAACACAAACCAGCCATTCAAATAGTCCATTGAAGTACCCACACGTTTATAATCAAATGAAAGTATTTTAAAATCCATTATTATTATGTGTTTATTTCATACTACTGGATAGCGATCAAAATATATATGAAAACAAAAACTTTTAGTAATTTACTTTTTTAAGACGACTGTTCACGTTCAAGCCTACTTTGGCCGGTCTCCTTTGCTAACAAACCCAGTGTAAGTTCAAAATACATAAAATAGAGGGGTACATTTTAAATATTTCCGTTTTAAAGTAAATAATAGTATTTTTATCTAAAATACACAATGCACGAGACTTAACTCGTGTTTTGTGTATTTTAGATCGGGAATTTTATTGGTAAGCGCTAAAGAATGAAAGTCTATTAATGGAGACTTGTTTTTCACTATTTTCCCATATATGGTGTTGTACTTTAATCCTGGAGTTGTTATTAGTACATTTTGATAGAGGAAAAAACAATGTGGAGATTTTGAGAGTAAAATAACAGACACTTGAGCTGCATTTCTTCACCATTGTATAATTTCAATGAAAAATTTAAAAAAATGTATAACATGCATCCTATGCTACTTAGAGTGCTTACTACTTACACAACGTACTTACACAAAAACATTTGAGAGAACATTTTTTATATTCAACAACTTGAATCTTGCCTGGTTAAACTTCTTTAATTTCCTAACAAACTAAAGCCTGCTATAATTAGCAGTTATTGTATGAAGCAGTCCACATAACAAGGTCTATAATGAGCCGTAACGTTCGATCGCTAACTTGGAAATAGTTTGAGCTTTCGTGTTACAATGCTACTCAATATTGGGGTTCACTAAATTATTGCTCCATATCATATTGTGTGCAATTAGTGGTGATATGAACCAAACATGATTTATATTATTATTAGCTGAGGGTTTGTGTGCCGCACGAATTTCCTCTTAGGCTTTTATTACTGAGATTGTATTATGTACATTGTTAGTCTCATGTAATTAAAGCCCACTTATCCTTGCTTAGGATAATTACACTGTTTGGTTTCAAAATAAAATGGAATGCTTTGACACATGAAACTGTCCTGAAATAAATATATTAAGTAGCGACTGACATGGATGAAACTGAAACTTTTTTTACTCTTTGCCTCCGGTTATAATTGTTTAATGCCAACAATGTGTTCTTCATATTTATAACCTTTTTTAAAATCTTGTTTAGGTATTTATGTCTGTCTTATTCATTTGTTAATCCGGTTAGAAACTGCACAATTAGAAGGACCTTCGCAATCCAACGTAGTTAACCCCTCGCATGCCCCGCTCCAAAATGCATTATCTCCGGTAGTGTCCAGCCATTTTGAGGATGTAATGTTTATAGGATCCTAGGTTATAAAACTTTAATTTTCTCGCATTTGGTGTAATTATATGACGTAAATTTTAAACCGTATACAGTTCAGAAGTTACTCTGTATGAGAATTATTTTAAAATAGCTTACCTTCATCCTTTTCATGTCGAAAAAAAATTATAAATGCAGGTCACATTGTTTTTTCTTACACCATGTGAAACATTTTACCAAATAAATTATTCATGAAATTCACTTTCTCATTGCACTAATATTGACACAGGTAGACGACGCGACGCTTATATACATTAATTTAGCACAGGCCACCGATATCACTTCACAATAACCATTTATTCATAGCAGCGAAAAATTTGCGCCATTTTGACGATCCGACGGAAAACATTTCTCACTCACAAAACATATTTATACCAAAAACAATACGAAAAGTCTAATTAACAATGGATTCTTAGACAATTTTGTGAGAAACTTATCTTTGTTTAGTAAAGTAATTAATAAATATTTACATACATTTATGTGGGATATGGGGATCAGAGTAAAAACAGAAAAATACTTATAATAAACTTTTTTTTTAAAAAATACTCCTGCAACGTCTTACACCTTATTGCTATATCCACCATCTTCCTTTTTTTTATCCTTCTCTCTTTCATCCGTCTGCCCTTTCACTCACACTTACGTTCCGTTCACACATTCGGCCGTCCTGCTCATCTGTCTGTCCTCAGACATCCATCACTCAAATACATACTTACAATATTGTACTTAGTACTAAAGTTACAAGGTACAATGAGCAAATCTTACAGTACAGTAACAACACCTTAACTTAACGGATGTACGAGATCACAAACAATTTTAGTTATACTAACCAAATTATAGTAACTTAATACTAACAATGGTGATACCTTACTTAGGGTTTACAATTTTGAACTCATAATACTAACCTATTCTTTCATACTATTCCATACATTCATCATCAGCATACCAACATCATACTGACCTAAACATGTTATCCCCCTGGCCACCTCTTCATTTGATCAGCTGAGCTAGAGGTGCGATTCGGACCTTTAGTTGAACTGTCCGACTTCTCCACATCATAGCGATCATTCAAACAAATTTTTGTAACTCTATAAGGTCCTAAATATTTGAGTTTCAATTTGAGTCCTGATCCAAACTGAGTCCTTTTTATAGCCACCAAGTCCCATATTTCATACTTTTAGCTTTCTTTTCTTTTTCTATTAAAATATCTTCTGTTTTCTTCCTGTATAGCCAATATTTGTTCTTTCGCCTTTAAAGGGGACTCTTCTCTACTCTCTTCAAACTGTCTGGTAGTTTCTTCTCGCAGTAATTCCAAAATTTCAACATCCTCTTTGCATCTCATCTTGGTACCAATTAACAAGTCATAGGGCGTAGTATCAATACTCCTTTGGTAAGTACTATTCAAAGCTCTTTGTACTCTACTAACCTGTTTATACCACACTCCTGTGACTTCTATGCAAAGCTTAGTCATTAAGGGAATAATTATCCCATGGATTCTCTCGACTTGTCCATTCCCTCTAGGAATGCCTGTGGTAATGGTAACATGTTGAATACCTTCCTCCTTACAGTAGTCTTGGAATTCATTGTTTGTGAATGCAGTCCCTCTATCGGTGACAATTCTCCTTGGATTTCCAAATGTTTGCTCTTAACTTGTTTAGTATCTCGGCACTTGATGTACTCTTTGTAGTGAATAACCACACAAAGTTGGTAAAAGCATCAATCATAGTAAGAATATAGTTGTATAACTTCTTGGTTTCAGTCAATGGACCCACATGATCCAAGTGCAATGTATCTAGAGGGATACTTTCCTTTTCTATAGGATTAAAAAATCCCTCCTGCTTTCCTGCCTTCTTAGTAGCCAGTAAACATGGTATGCAAGCAACCACAAAATCATCTAACTTTTTATCCAAATATTTTATAAAATAATCTTGACAAATTAATTTCTTCCTTTTTTTTCTAGAGAAATGACCTTTCCCATAAATTCTTGTTATGATGTCTTTCTCCATAGCTTTGGAACAACAAGCAATTTGTTTGATCCTTTATATAATATGTCTCCATCAATAAGGTAATCTTGATAAGACTTCTACTTAACATACATACATACATAGACTCACGCCTGTTTCCCCGAAGGGGTAGGCAGAGGCAAATTAAACGCCCACTTTTCGCCAGAGTTTTGATCCCACGTAATAGGTGGCGAGCCTATTGCTTCTACTTAAGTATCTCTTTAATTGCCTTGAAACCATCATCAAAATCCTGAGCTTGCCTCATCAGTTCATGCATGGTAGTTATTGTAGCTACATATGGATTCCGCTTGAGGACATCAGCATGTCTCAACTTTGCACCAGCTCTATGCTCAACCTCGAAGTCATAATCATTCAACATAAGCACCCACCTTCTAATGAAGAAAGACCTGACACCAAAAAGTATTTGGTGTCAGGTCTTTCTTCATTAGAGTTTGCTGAAAAGTTTTACAATCAGTTACTAATTTGAAATGGTGGCCATACAAATAATGACGAAAATTTTTAATGCCTTCAATTATAGCCAAAGCCTCCAATTCGTAACTTGAATATCGTCGTTGCACCTCAGTAGTCCTACAACTCATATAATGAAAGGGATGAAGTCCACTATCAGGGTGATACTGCATTAAAACAGCAGCTATGGCTATACTTGAAGCATCTGTGTGTACTTCACTTTTTAAATTAGTATCAAATATTTTGAGCACTGGGGCAGATGCTAACCTATTCTTTAGTGTAGAGAAAGCCTCTTGCTGCTCTTTACCAAACACAAAGTCCACATTTTCTTTCATCAATTCATTAAGTGGACTTGCTATAACAGCGCAATGCTCTTTGTACTTCCTAAAGTAAGAAGTTAATCCAAGTAAACTTCTCAATTGCTTACTTGTTTTAGGTTCCGGGAATTTAATAACTACATCCGTCTTTTCCGGTGTCGGTTGTACTTCACCATCCTTGATAATATGACCCAAGTACTCAATCTCAGTCTGTATGAGCTTAGCCTTCTTCCAATTGATTCTAAGTCCATACTGTTCGGCTATTTCCAAAACTTGCTGCAGCTTCTGCAAAGCCAGGATTTCACTGTCTGCTGGAATAATAATATCACCAATAAAAATCATCATAGTTTTCTGGGCTAGTAGATCTCTGAAAATTGTGGAGACAAATCTCATAAAGTACTTAGGACTAACCGAGAGCCCAAAAGGTGCTCGTAGAAATTCTCACTGACCATGATGGGTGACAAATGAAGTATACCCGATAGAATCCTCGCTGGCCCTCAAATGGAAAAACCATTTTTGAGGTCAAGAACGCTGAAGACCTTAGCCTGTGATAATTTATCGATCATGTCATCGATAACCGGAAGAGGATATTCATCCTTGACCATTTTAGCATTAAGCTGCCTATAGTCCACACACACACAGGTTGTGCCATCTTTCTTCTTCACTAGTACCAATGGGCTAGAGTATTCAAAAAAACTTACCCTTATGATTTTATCTTTTAACCATTCGTCTATTTGTTTTTCTACAATACCCTGCTCACACTTGATAATCTTCTAGGCCGCTGCGCCATTGGCATATCGTCTTTCAATACAATCTTTAACTCCACAGGTGCCTCCTTAACTTGAACAGGAATATAAGCTTCTATGCATCGGTACGCTTCACTAGTGGGTCATGGACATGTTCGAGCAATGTTTCAAATTCACCTGAAATGTAATTTATGTTAGCTAACCACTCATCCTCATCTCTAAAGATAGACACAATTCCTTCATTCATCAACACTGTCACACTCTTCAAAAACTCATGACCTATAATTATATCATAAGGCATACAGTCTCTAGGAATAATATGAAATGTAACATCACTGTAACACTGTCCATCTATTATAATCTTTGTCGTTATCTTTCCCAGAGATTGCACGTGTGAACGACCTAGACCTATCAATGTAAGACCGCCAACATTGCATTCTACGTTGAATAATTTAGTGAAAAGTTCCTCTTAGATTAGATTTACGTCACTACCGGAGTCTATCAACGCATGGGAATAGTAATTTTCCGCCACTAACACGGTTAGACCTATCAATGTATGACCGCCAACATTGCATTCTACGTTGAATAATTTAGTGAAAAGTTCCTCTTAGATTAGATTTACGTCACTACCGGAGTCTATCAACGCATGGGAATAGTAATTTTCCGCCACTAACACGGTTTCCACTGGTTTACCGAAAGTAACGCTTTGAGAGTCTTTGTTTACATTTTGATGATTTGACACCACTGACAGTGACGTCCCGATGACGCTTTCCGCAACTGTCATAACCGCTACAGCCACACTGATTGGTTGCCGGCGCCATCTTGGTAGTTCCGAACATGGCCGACCGCTGCTTTATCGACGCTGGCGCATCACGAGTGCCAACCGCACGAACTTGCGTCTGATTCGATGCCTGCTTTACCGACTTGGAGCTGCTGCCAATCAGAGGGCATTTTGTCCCAATATGGCCTTACTCATTGCACCGGAAACACTTGATGCCGTTTGCACATTGTGAAGATATATGACTGGTTTCTCCACAATTGTAGCAACGACGTTTGGATGAACTCGACGATGCTTCTCCCCTTTTTACAGGTTCCGGACGCGCCGCTTTCCGCTTGTCCTCCTTCATCTTCTCGTAAATTGCCAACTTGTCCATGAGCACGCTATATGTAGTCACGCCGTACAATATCGCTTTGTTCACAGGCCGATCCTCAACGCCGTCGATGATATACTGTATGGCTACATAGTCCGGGAATTTGGCCCTTTTCCCGTACTCCTTCATGATGAGCATATACTGGTAGTAGGTCTCATCTCTTCATTTCTTTCTTGCAGCCATCATTTCGTGTATTTCTTTGGAATTTGGCGCCTCCGGAAATTCCTTTTGCAGAGCATTTTTCAAATCTTTATATGTTTTAAATACCTTTTCAGACTTCAACGACAAGCCCGCCGTGCCACACAAAGTCCTGCGCGCGATCACCAACTTTTGCTGTGCTGTCCATCCGAATATTGCCGCGTTATTGTCTATATCCTGGGCCCACTTCGTCGATGAATATGATTTATATTCACCGTTAAATTGTGAAATGCTTCCATCGAAGCTGTTCAACATGGCCGCCGCTGACGCCGCCGCCGAACTCGTGCTAGCCTCATCTTTTTTAGCCCTGCTGCCGTCTTCTGCCATCGTCGATCGCAATGATCTACGAATTGCATCGTTACTTCTTTATCGTCTTTGTTACCTCGTGCCCTCTTGCAGTAGGTTGGTCACGCCGCCGCTCGCTGGTGACTCTCGTCGTAACTGTATTTCTGTAGATACTTTGAAGATATTATATCCCGGACGAGCCCCCAACTTTGTGGGATATGGGGCTCAGAGTAAAAACAGAAAATACTTATAAAATGATAAACACATGCATTGCCACTCTTGATACAGTTTTTGATAAGCATGACTTGATTTTACACCTAGGATTGCTAGAACTCTTAGCAGCTAATAACGCGGACTGAAAATGGATGTTTTTAAAATTGCTTAACTTTAATTGGTACTGTATTTCCTGTCCAAAATTGTAGAGTAACAACATATTATATGTTTGAAAAAATTTTATTGTTTTCCTCGCCAGACAGTACTTGTATAATTTTTGTCATGAGGTAAACTGACATTTTAGTCAAAATATCACAAAGTCTATCAAATTATATATATAGCAATGGGTTATAATGTATTACATAAATGTGACTCGCAAAATATTGGTATGACCTCCTCTTCTATTACATCGATATCATCCAATCTTGGTCAGTTTGGGATGATATCGAACTACGAAAAGGTTACGAATACATCCAGCAGGTGTAAAAACTTCATATACATGTAGTACAATTCATTGTGAATCTGAAAGCAGCTGCTATTTTTATGAGAGCTATGAGTATGGGCAACGTTTATATAACCGTGGAGTATATGCAATACTTAGAATTTAATAACAGACATATACATTAACGAGTTAACACCCCACCCCACATGACTGCTAAATGAAACCCAAGCTTATTTCATGGTATCAACAAGTCAAGCTGTAGTTGTTGATATAATGTATATATATTCTTCAAGAATTAGAACAATAACTGTTTATCATAATTTACATATTTAAGAACTGTATGTACCTAGCTTTGGAAAACCATCAGTATATTTCAACACTCATTACACATTCGCTTCATTTTCATGCGGGAAACTATGTGTTTAAGGTTTTTATGTGTTTGACAATGAAATTTTAGACCAGCTTGAAATACTTGTAATCACATATGCATATTCATTCCAGTTTAGCGTAGCGAACACAAATTTCGGATATTTTCCCATGGTGTTCGTACCTATGATGTATGACGCTTCTTCAAGCAAATGAAGTAATGAATATTCAAAAAAGAAAGCTTATATGCGAAACTGCGAGAGTACCTATTGCTTTTCGCTTACCTCCGCTTACACAAATGGCTCGGAGAGACACTGACATGGTTCTTGTTTTACCGACTTAATTGCTGCTAACATAGACATGTGAGATTTAGCGCACAAATCCATCTGTCTATAAGGTTGTAGGCTGTGTCGTGTCTGGGTTAAGTATTGTGAGTTTCTGTAATGTAATAATACCGCGCTGTGTGTGTATGTTTTTTTACCTAAACTATTCATTGACATATTTTTACAAGCGCAATCATCTGTTAAATGCATTTCAGATTGCCAAAATTTCACGTAATTTTCTGCTTATTATATTCACAATAAGAGATGCATAAATTAATAAAATTAATTGACACGCTTAAGTAACTATATCTGTATTGACAAAACAAAATTCAGTATTTTGGGTGGAAATATTTCCGTATATTCCTCCTTCAAGTCTGTTTAATCCATACGCATACGACTGCATTGTCTTCGCTAGACATTTGTCACAGGTGTTGCCTAGGAGCAAAATAAGGTTACTCTTTTGCCAAGATTCGATAGAATCGATACGAAAAAGCATAAAATATATGTTCAATTTATAACTTCACGTAACGAATAGAAACAAAAACTTAGAAGCCATTACTCTTATCTTCTTGCATTGATTTCAAAATACGAAAGAAAAGTAATAAATTGAAACGCAGTCCAATTTGAACTTTGTTTCTTTAATTTAGTTCTGACATAAGTTTTTTCTTGAGTTGCTTTATTGTTGTAGTATGTGCGTTATATATAATTTTACGAGCAAAGAGTAGCGCTATAAACGTGGGAAAACGCACACGTTATTATGTGAGAGAAACAGTACATAACTCATCTAAAATAAATCTGACAATCAGAAACACATTACAGCAGTAAATTATTATCATTTAGCCCATTTCTGTAAGGATGATAGGTAAAAAGCAGTTTTCCGGTAAATGTGATGATTCTCGTTCCATTAGGCATCAGTTACGATTCGTTCTCGGTCACGCGATGTCAGCATTATCAAGGTGAGCATGTTGTTTCTATTTAGGCGATTTTCTGTTATGTTTCGGGAACAAAGATTGTTAACGGCTGGTACTCGCCATGCGAAACTTATAATAATGATTTGACTGTGATACGATTCACGTATTATCTGCCTTTTTCGTTTTCCTTTATTGAGGCGTATACACGTGTACGTTGGCGAGTTATTCAACATATCTACAATTGTTTGATGGGTAAAGGACGAGCTTATTACTTTTTGAAGTGGGATCCAAACGTAATTAGTATACATTAAAACAAAAAAATCATTTAAATGTATAAGAAGATATATATAGTTCTATATTTGCCTTAGATAACTGGCGATAAGCGAGATTGCCTTTGACGTAGGATATTTACTTCGCATTTATAAGTTTATCTCGTAGTATAAACGTTACGCACTATATCAGAAAATGTAACCAATTGACTCCTTTTGAGCGTAAAAGTGTTTGTGTGTACCTGGAGGGGAATAACAAGTAAATATGGTGTGATGCCCGTAAATGAGACGCCCGATATGTCAATCAGTGTCACGTTTACTTATTTCAAAAGTGATATTTCATACTTCTTCTTCAAATATCCTCGCTTCAAGGAATTTTTAATCATTGACTCGGCGCGTCTCTCCTCAAGTTTGTTTTGTCGAATAATCTATTTGCAGTTACCAGAAAATGGGTTATATCGATATTCGAACGAATTCAAATTTCCTTTTTGTTTGATATAAATTTGGTATTTAATGAAAGTCAAATTATATGTTTAATGTTTATCTTACTGTCGCAAGTACCTAACGAAATATACAAGTAGCTACAGAATTACATAAAATCTCTATAGTAATAATAAAGATCAGATTATGAGGATTTTCAATGAATGTACGGGGGCGGTATCTCGGAAAGTAGATGAAAACGCTTTAATCCTAAAATAGTAGCGGGTTATACCAACTAAATCATATTTAATTAAATATTATTGCGTTCCTCGTTGATGGATTTCCTATTACGATCTGTAAGCCTTGTAATTCGAAGAAGTAGATAGCAAATAGCTATTTTAGGCTCTTTCTTACGAATAAATTTAGAGGCTCATTGGTGATGAAGAAGTTACCTCAAAACTTCAAAGCCTCGAACACCGACGACGAGTTGCTGCTTTATCGGTATTTTACCGTATACATTTCGGAGAGTGTGCAGCGGAACTGCACTATTTAATCCCCTCAGCCCCTTTCCACTATCGGACAACTAGACGCACTGCCCAGCGCCATCGTTACATGGTCGATATTCCAACCATACGTACAAAACGTTTTGCTTCCTCGTTCATCATGCGCGCTGCAAAACAATGGAACTCCCTGCCAGAATCTGTGTTTACCGATCAGTACAATTTGGGTGTCTTTAAGACGCGAGTGAATAGGCATCTTCTAGGTAAGCGTGCTACATCCTAGATCGCATCATTGCTTACCATCAGGCAAGATAGTGGTCAAACGCGAACCTATATTACTAAAATATATATATATATATATATATATATATATATATATATATATATATATATATATATCTGAATTGTGTGTAGGCAATATGATTTTTTCTGATCAATTTGATTTTGAAAGCTTGCCAATCGCACCGCTTGAGCGATACTGGTGAAGTTGGAAGCGTATTAACGGAGAACGTTTTCGATTAAGCTAGTTGTAAAAAATATACTAGGCTTTTGGCTTTTGTACCCACTACGTATAAGAACTTATCCTACCAGTATAAATAGCGCATGGACGAGCGGATTGACAGTTCAGTTGAATAAACGGAGCTATAAACATCGAGCGAAGGATCTGAAGAGTCGGAAGTGTTTTCTAGTTCGGAAATTGAGTTTTTATTGGTGTTTTGTAGTGTGAAATTAAGTTTGGTGTATAAAATAAAGTGGAGTTTTAGTGGCATAGTGATTTTAATTTATCACCGAACCCCAGCTCGTAACAGTATAATATAATATCCTGGGATATCCCACGCACGTTCATAAATTCTGATTGTAAGCCCGTTTGAAGAAATTTTAATATTCTTCAATTCTATTCATAAATTATATCCACATACAAAAGGAATCATCGTCCTTAGCACACAAATATTTAGGTGAGAGCCCATACGCCCCTCAAGATTCACCCCTTTTCACGAATGTATGCCTATACACCCCATGGAATAACACTGGTGCCCCTTACGATGCGTATGTACTGAAGCTGGCGAAAGTACGGTTGCCAAAGAACCTAAGCAACATATTTTTTATAATACATTAAGTAATAGAGAGAGTGAAGCAGATACTAAATTATTCCACTAAGCGCAATCACGTCAAAGAATAGTGCAGGCGCATAATAGAAGCAAGGTTTTTTTACTATAGAGTCTTTCAATCATCCGTCCGATTTTTTTATTTATTATAAAACGAAGTACATGTGACTAGTGTTTTGAAAATTACCAGTTTAACAGAAAAGAACAGAGATCAGGCGTTTATAAAAAAGCTGGTGACAAAGTTATCAATTCGTAATATGTTCTGAAAGGTACCAGGGTAACATAAATTAACAGAAGGTACTTGCCTACAAAAACCTGGTTATGAAGTTATCAATCAGATTTTTTTTAATTTCCATATTATGAAATACCTAATCATTACAATTTTAAAAGTAGTAGTGTGTAATAAGATCATAAAATACCTTACTAAATTGAATATTAAATAAAACAGATAACTTCTTTTTTACAATCTTTAGCAATAACTTCAATTAATACAACGCAGTATGAACAATATACTAACACAGATACGACGTATATATTAACTCAGTATTAAAATGTTATAAGCACTAAGTTAAATTATATTTTGTCTAACCGTACTATTTTTATATAATAGCATAGATTATAGGGAAGGGGCGAAGATAGTATGGCTCTTCAAAACGGGGCGAATTTGCAACCTATATTCACGGGGCGAATTTTAAGGGGCGTATGGGCGCTCACCCAATATTTGTCCTGGTGAGAATAAAGGTACGTCGTACCGGGCCAAGTATTGTGGTTTTAATCTCAGCATTGGACAAAATATGTACCTGTGTGTAATCCACCAATTATTGATGTTCTTAATTTCAGGCTCTCCCTTGTTCAAGTTTATAATATACCTACACCGTGAATATCACACGAGGAAATTCAAGGGGCAGTTCTGTTCATGTATGTACATAGAAACCAGGATAATATACATTCTTTAACAGGACTTATGATGCTTTATGGTGTCTTACTATAGAAACGACTGCTTTACCAAACAGGCAGTTAGTTACTAAATTTGTGATCAGGACTAGGTATTTGTTTATATTTATCAAACTCAGATGATTTCTCTGATGTCTATGCAGGCCAAATTACACCGATCGAATAAAGCTTATATCACTCTTAAACATTTAGGTATGTAGTTTATGTAGTCGAAGTCTCTAACAATACATGATCATGATCATGATCATGATCAAGTGTTAACATCAAAATGTCAAAACGAATATTTCGTTCCGAAATGCACAGGACCTGTAAGATCAGTGCAGTTTTATAACTATTTTTTACCTTAATATAGGTTCATAACAATTATTTTAAATAATTTTTATTGTACTCACAGTATGCTGCAATTGAGGTACATAGCTATTTTTATTTTACATCTTTGTGTTAATTACGTTCTGTGATTTCATCTCGTACAATTTCTGAACGCATTAGGTATCATGATACAATCCAATAAACCGCCATATTGAATATGGCAAGAACATAAAAATATTTATATTTTCTATGCTCTCAAATATGTGAGTCAATTCATGAAATAATATTTTTCCTTGAATTCTGATATTTTTCCCTATTTTTTAAAGTATGGTACGTTTTGTAGCCAAAAATGAAACATCTCCTTTGTAACGAACTGATATTCCCATCATTATGCGGTCGCAGTCAGAGAGAAAACTAGTCAACTATGTTGTTGGATTAAAATCGGGCATTGATTATGTCCGATGTTGCGTTACATACACATACGTTGTGTCAGCCATGTTTGTGAAATTGTTTTTACATAAGTGAATGTATACACATTTTATAAATGTTCAGTAGAACCCCTCTTTAAATCTTGGTATTTTATAATAAGATTAAAACTCCAGGCATTTTATGAATTTGCATGTGCTTAGTAACTTTGAGTACCATCACATTATCGAACATGTGGTCGTTCCCACATATGCACGGCGAATATTTTATGACTGGCGAGGAAAGAACATGCTGTATTCAATCTTCTCTCACTGTATTAACGATGTACCAACAGTTTAGTGCCCCAATCGCATTATCGATATTTATATGACCGCTCCCGATCACCAGGGTTGCTCTGATATTTTTAACTCTGTGTTGAATTGCCAATACCAAGACACGTTTTACTCTTCTAGCAACGAATTAAGTCTAAATGGCAAAAGAATAAACCTAATATTAAAACGATTTTGGATATAATAGGTACCAATTCTGACATTTATGATCGCATGATAACAATAACTAGCATGTTACAAGTTAATAAAATACAGATATATTCGTATGCTAAGCCATGACTTTGTTTCGTTCGGTGAGTGAGAGTGCCGGAGGCCCCATCCCCTATTCCTTTTCCCTCATCTCACTCCTTTTCCTATCCAAACCCCAGGGAGCAGCAGCGCACCTGAGAACCGAGCGGCCACATGACAGCGCACATGTGGTGTTGCTTGTGTCCATGGGCGGTGGTAATTGCTTATCATCAGGCGATAGGTCCGCTCGTTTGCCGCCTATAAAAAATGAGATTTTAATTTTCAAGTTGCGGAGTTACGTTGCCTTACTGTAGGCAGTGCCCGGCCGATCGCTGTAGTAGCATCCCCTTATGGAAGCGTATCTTGAAGTGGAAACACTGCACGCACTCATTGTACAGTCGTTTAGTGAGTGAGAGTGCCAGAGGCCCAAGTTCTCTCTCTCATTCTTTCTTATCTTTTTATAGGAGATGAAGAAAATTAATGAAGTGCGAAAGGGGACTTGAGAGAACGAAAGCAACTTACTTCTCTTTCTATATTAACAACAATGACATCGCACAACAACAATAACGCATCCCGAGAATGATATTATTTAAGTTGTCCTTACATTGTCATCGAATAGCTATTTGACAGCTATACGCTTTTATTTCATAAAAATGTAAGAACTATGACTGCTGTCTGTTTCGCACAGGAGTTAACCGTTATAAAATACATGCGGTGTAGTTTAAGCACAAGTGTTAAAAAGATTTGTAAGTCTACGTAGAACGAACTGTTAGGAGGCCGTCCCTGTTTGTCTTTAAAAAAAAAACTAATTTTTAAACTGCACTGACTTTATTACTCAAGGCAACACTTTTACAGATACAGTTCTACTGGTACTGATTGCCGAATTCCGGGAGCGAACCGCTTTTCGCGACGGACAGAATCTAACTGATTTTTAATATGAAATAAATCATAAAAGTAAATGAAAATGCTGACCAAGTAGAAACAATAGAATGGAAATGTACTAGAATACGTGAAATGCTGATCTAGCGTTATTAAGGAACTATCTCGGGTTATAACATCTCCCCCCTTAAGATGAAGCTTTATCAATTTTAAGATGAAGCGAAATTAAAGAAAATAGAAAATATGGAAATCGATTGGAAGCTTAGAAATCGGTTTACATCAAAATTAAATTAGAATATAGTTTTAAGATATAGAAAATAACAATAGTACAATATGAAGTAGGTATATTAAATTCATAACCAAAATAATATTTGATAACTATGCGAGTGCTTGGCAGTTGTTATGTAACAGGTACGACAACAAAAGGTTACTCGTAAATAATCATGTTCAGATTTTATTTAATATTGAACACATTCATAAAGAATGCTCTGTAGCAATTCGCCAGCTTATAGACGTCACTAATAAAAACTTTCGTGCTTTGTCCACTTTAGATCAGCCTACCCAGCATTGGGATACATTAATAATTCATATGATGGCAGATAAGCTTGATACCACCACTCGAAAGGAGTGGGAGACGTACAGGAATACTTTGGATAACCCACCGATATATGACATTTTTATAACCTTTCTCAGCAATAGGGCGGACTTATTAGAAACATTAAAAGAAAGTAAGATATTAAAGTCACAAAAATACGAAAACAATAAGAATAATTCATCTTATCATTCAGATTTAAAACATAATCAAAATTTAAATTATAATACTAATAAGAACAATAATATTTCTCAAAGTACATAGTCATGTAGTCTTACGATAAAATCAATTTACAATGATTATACAACTACTATCGACTGTCACATTTTACCTCAGTTAACTAGAAATTTACCGCCTTCTTACATAAATATTGAAAATATGCCTCTTCCTTCAGGAATATGTCTAGCTGACCCTTCTTTTAATGAGCCGACAACTATTGACATATTAGTTGGGGCACCTATATTTTGGTCAGTCTTAGGGAAAAATTCGATAGATTTAGGTAAAAATTTACCTAAGCTATACGAAACGAAACTAGGTTGGTTAGTGTCTGGTTATGTTGCCCGTCCTAAGACACGCACCTCTAATATCATATGTAATTTTTTTAAATGAAGAAACCAAGCCAGAATTATCTCGTTTTTGGGACCTAGATATTGTTTCCGATAAACATTATCTGTCTTCAGAGGAGCGTGCCTGTGAAGAACACTTTTTACGTAATACGAAATTTAATACTGATGGCCGATTTGTAGTCTCAATGCCACTGAAGAACGATCCCTCAGTCTTAGGGCCTCCGCAGACTAGCTTCTTTTAGCATCGGCGACCGGCGATTTTGCAACTGTATCGATGCTGCATCGCGTTTTAGCGACTCTCTGCGTTCGGACGCGGCGACCGTAGTGCTGTAGTGTGTTGTTCGTAATCGGCCGAGTCGACTATCGATAAATTGATTTATTTTTTCATCGTTGTAATACAATAATTGTACAATATCAGTAATATAGGTTTCTATCAAAAAACACAAATAAACCAGTATAATTAAATGAAGTTCGTTACAATGATCTTAAATTATGTTCTATTATTAATAGACTTATACTAAGGAAAACTGGCAAGTTATACTCTACATTTTATGCTCTAAACATAGATGGCATGGACAGTACTGCACTCATTTCTTCGTATTAATATTAACGTTTGAATTGATAGATGATGCTCTCTGAAAGTAATACGAGAACTGGTTTTTAGATGTAGGTAAACAATACTGACTTTAGCTTGCTTAATATTTTCATCGGTATAAAGAAAGCAGTAGGTAGTGTAGCTTTATCATAACCTATGATAAGGGTCGCCTCGTCAAAATCTAGTACATCACCCTAGGTAGTGTACAGCCTTAATAAAAACTTAAATATTTATTATAAGCGCTGTCATAATTTTATCGAAATTAATAAAATTATTCTGTTTAAGCCAGTCACTAGTCAAACCCTATAATAACATCCTTATTTTCGGTTACAGAATAATAAATAAAACTTTGGGATAAAATTACCCCAAACGGCTATTAAAAGTTGTAGAGTACAAAATAAATTATTTTTGTAGTTTACATGGGGATATTTTTAACAAAGCATCAAAAATAACACTAAAGTGCTTCACGTTAAAAAACTTCATTATTTCATTAAATTACTAATTGTACACCAAATTAACGATCGTTTTACAAAATATCATTTAATATGAAAAGTCTCGTCCGCTCCGGAAACATATCCACTCAGAAAACTTAATTGGTTATGTTAGGTTTTCTTGTGACGCTGCCACCCAAAAAAGGAGCTTCGCAGGGCTCTGTAAACTTAGTTTATCAAACATTTGACTAAATTGATGAGAAATTAATGCATGCGTAACTGACACCCTGGGGTAATTTTCTCACATAGCTAAGCAGACTAGATGGAAGTTTTTTTTAGGCCACGTGACTGACAACTTTAGGAGATGAATCATAATAATCGTAATCATCGTAAGAAAAAATACAAGTTGTGCCCCTGGGGTGAAGAATTTTATTACCCCACGGTGTTATTTAAGGGTTAAAAAATAAGTGACAACCTATGGTAAGGAGTCGTCCTTTAATCACGTGAGTCTTGATAGGTGGAAGGGACAAATAAGTGTAGACAGATATCAAGTGTCCTTGTTTTTCTTGAGCCAGAGATTTTTATCCTATACGCATCATAAAACAATGATCGTTCGTTCGATTGGCAGGGATTCAGAAAAGTCCTGAATTAAGATCTTTCGTTGCCTTTGGATGCTCTAGGATGCTTTAATCAATCCACTTCAAAAAGGAGGATGTCCTCAGTTTGGTCTGGATATTTTGATTTTATGTAGGTGCACCGGTCTCTGAATTTTCTGATCCATTTCTGGAATTCTTTATGTTTGATATGCTTATATTTTGCAAGATTACTATATTTTGCAAGATTGAATTGCAATTATTGCAAGTTAAGACATAAATGAGCCAGTATACTTTCTAAAATAGCGTTCTTAAAGGTAATGATGCATGATATGTATATTAATATTTTTTTACAATGCCAAAATAGAGAAAATATCAAAGTAGTCTGCAAGTAGCGTCCATGGATGAAAAGATTTGCATTTTAGAAACATCTTATGAGAAGAGTGGATGATTATGTATTTAGGTAAACAAGTGATAAATAGGAGGGTAGAAAGGAAAAGGCAGGGAGCGACCAAATAAAAGATGGAATAAGTGTGTGAGAATAGATATGTAAGAAAAGGGGGAAGTAATCGGATGACTGGTGACAGAGAAGTATAGTAGAGAATGTATGTCCATACAGCGCCAACCCAAACAAATTGAAGTCAGGTAAGAGATGAAGAGAATAATGAGTGTTTTTTTTATTTTTTTTATTTTAGCTTAAATTTTGACACCAGTAGCTCGCAATGTCTGTTTTGGATAAAATATTTTTTTATTTACTTTGTATAAAAAAAACTTTTTATAAAGAATGAGGAGAGGTGGTAAAGCCTCCAGCCTACCTATCATCATCACAGAGTAAGTTTAAAATTGGAAAGACTAAAAATCACGTTATTAATGGACGACCCCTACGTTATTATTTTAAGTGACAAGTCGCCACGATCGGCATCTTCCAGTGTGCGGTGTAAGAATTCGGACGCTGCATCTGGATGCTAAAAAGCGACTGAATCGCCGGTCGCCGATGCTAAAAGAAGCTAGTCTGCGGAGGCCCTTAGGCGAATCATATTACAAAGCAAAATGTCGTTTCTTATCATTAGAGTGTTAAAGGAACCTGAATTTAAGAAAAGGTATCTTGAGTTTATGAAAGAATACGAAGATCTAGGTCACATGACTGAAAATAAAGATTTTTCACTTAATAATAATCAACAAGTCAATGTTTTTTTACCACATCACGGGGTCATCCGTGAGTCATCTTTGACAACAAAACTTCGCACAGTGTTTGATGCTTCAGCGGCCACTTCTTCTGGCCTGTCACTTAATGACATCCTTATGGTCGGTCCCACAGTGCAGGATGACCTATATTCGATTTTAATTCGTTTCCGACAACATAAATATGTCATAACTGGGGACATAGAAAAAATGTACAGAGCGATTGAGCTCAATGAATCTCAACGCTGTCTTCAACAAATAATTTTCAGATATAGTACAGATGAGCCTTTAAAAACTTACACTCTTAACACTGTAACTTATGGTACAGCTTGTGCTCCATATCTTGCAACCAAATGTTTGGTTAGTTTAGCATCTAGGGCTCCCAATAACATAGTTAAAACGTCTATAGAAAAAGATTTTTTCATGGACGATTATCTAAGCGGATCGTCATCGATCCCTAATACCATCGCTCTTTGTACGGCAGTAATCTCTACTTTAAAATCAGCAGGATTCAACTTAAGAAAATTAAAATCAAATAATAACGAAATTCTTGCGAAATTATCTCCTTCTCAATTAAAAGTAAATGATACGCTTAGTTCTTCAGATACTAATACAAATGTCAAATACTTTGCCTTGTTTAAATAATTTAAAAATTCCTGGTTGGGCTTTTACTTAGTGATAATTGCATTAATCATGAATTACATATTTTAGGTGCATAGGGTTCCCACCAAGATCTTAGGGTCCCAAGCCAACCTCACCTGCAAGTGGTGCACCTGCCGATCAACGGACGAGGCTCTGGCAAAGAAAATATCCCGATAAGCGGCAATAGGCTCGCCACCTATTACGTGGGATCAAAACCCTGGCGAAAAGTGAGCGTTTAATATGCCTCTGCCTACCCCTTCGGGGAAACAGGCGTGAGTCTATGTATGTAACTATGCCTATTACTACTTGTCATTTTTGGTGTGACTCAACGATCGTCTTAGGATGGTTGAAAACACCAAATAATAATTTAAAAAGTTTTGTTCGAAATCGAGTTCATGAAATTATGGAGAGCACAGAGGGTCATACGTGGCGCTACGTACTGTCGAAAGACAACCCGGCGGATCTAGTTTCCCGCGGAGTGAAGGCTGATTGCATCAGTCATTCTTTATTGTGGTGGTCAGGTCCTACATTTTTAGTTAAACCTGAAGATGAATGGCCAAAGATGCCTAACACTATCAAGGAAACCGAGTTACCTGAATTACTTCCGTGTGCCATTGTGTGCAACCAGATAATAAATAATGATATCATATGTACATTAATAAATAAAATGTCTAAATTTAGTTATTTACAGCGAACCGTAGCATATATGCAAAGGTTTATTTATAATTGTCGAAATAAAACTAAATTACAGGGTTATTTAACAGTTACAGAGTTTCAAAGTTCATTGAATTTAATTATTTACAAAGTTCAATTAGAGATGTTTCCTGACGAGTACGATATCTTAAGGAATGGCAAAGCACTCCCGACAAAGAATAGACTTTCATCTTTATCCCCATTTTTAGACGCCAAAGGTATTATTCGAGTTGGTGGCAGGCTCAGTAATGCCCCATACAGCTATGATACTAAATATACTATTTTAATTTGTTCCAAACATCACTTTAGTAAAATGTTATTTAATTATTTTCATTTAAAATATTTACACGCTGGTCCACAATTGCTTTTGGCGAACATAAGACAAATTTATTGGCCATTAGGTGGTAGGAATTTGGCTAAGTCTATCGTTCATAGATGTGTGCGGTGTTGCAGATACAAAGCTGAAACTATTCAACCTGTAATGGGTCAGCTACCTACATCCCGAACAGAACTAGAATTCCCTTTCTTACACTGTTCGGTGGACTACGCTGGGCCAGTATTGATAGCGGACCGAAAGGGTCGTGGTTGTAGGTTAAGTAAGTGTTATTTGGCAATTTTCATTTGCAATGCTGTAAAGGCCTGTCATATCGACCTTGTTACAGCACTGTCGATAGCAGCATATATGGCTGCCTTAAGTCGATTTATATCTCGTCGTGGAAAACCTGCAAGTATTACTTCTGACAATGGTACAAACTTCGTGGGTGCCTCTCACGAATTAACTAGATTTCTTGCTCAGTCAAATCTTAAAGGTTGTATTGCGCAGGAAGGTATTGAATTTAAATTTGTACCTCCGTGTAGTCCCCATTTTAATGGGTTAGCAGAGGCCGCAGTGCGTTCTACCAAGTACCTAGGTTACTTCAGCTTACGCATTTTACCTATGAGGAGATGGCTACATGCCTCACTCAGATAGAGGCAGTTTTGAATTCACGTCCTCTTACTCCTCTCTCTTCAAATCCTCTTGATTTCTCGGCTCTAACTCTTGCACATTTTTTAATTGGACGGCCACTTATGTTTACTCCCTATCCACAGATATCGACCGTGAACATCAACGCATTAGAGCGATTTAAAAGGATAGAGCTTATTAAGCAGCATTTCTGGCAACGATTTGCCTTAGAGTATGTGTCCTTGCTGCAGACAAAGACGAAGTGGCGAGCTACAAGGGCTGATCTCAAGCAAGGCGCTCTAGTTTTAATAAAGGACAAAACATTGCCTCCTCTCCTTTGGGCACTAGGAAGAGTCACACAACTTTACCCAGGAACTGACGGTGTAACGCGAGTGGTCGAGCTGAAGACTAAAGAGGGCACTATTCATAGGGCATTTAATAATATGTGTCCACTTCCAGATTTTGAAGTCTCCAGTCTTCAACCCGGGGAGCATGTTGCAACTCGTTACACGCAGCACTGAGATGCGCGGACGCCGCCGGCGCACGAGCCCGGCCCCACCACAATACAAGGAGCGGCGAACGAACGAAGGACTCGCTCACAAACCTTCGATAGCGGACGGTCGACCATATTTCAATTTTAGTAAAATATTATTTTATTCTTCCAAATTTGTAAACCATTGTAAAACGGCGATTAAACCAGCAAGACAAATACAGTCCACTTATTTACGTCCACCAGGACCCTAACTAAATCACTCATGAATTGAATAGTGTTTACGGTATGAGTTACTAAACGTTAATTCAAATCCGGTCAGGATGCGAACTTGTTTGAGACTCGAATTGTAAAAAAAACTTTTATTCCATAAATGACCTTGTAATAATATGTTCCCATAAAACGGATCATAAGTTTTAATTTGTAGTTCCATAGTAAAACAAATTAAATGTCAATTCAACATGTAAATTATTTCTCCTATTCCTTTACAATTCTTCTTAAAGCTCCTTTTCTTAAAGTTTCTTCTTTAACCCATTATATTTTGTTTTTCTAGAAGATGAGTGAAATGTAGTGAGGTGAGGAAGCTTTAGAAAGGATAAATTCGTCTTGTTCTCTATTCATCTGAGCCGGCTGAGGCTCCGATTATATATTAAACCAAATACAAAATTATATCCAAAAACCTGTATCGCAACAATGTAATATTTCGTAGCTACGGTTAGGGTTTATGTGGCAATGGAGATATAATTTATAGATCAAGGAGAACACTTTAAGACTTCGATCCGATGGAATGCCCAAAATATTTTATCTCGTTTATGTATGTATCCCAAGACCTTAGAATATCGTAACTGTCTTCAAAACTAAGCGCAAAATACCATGGGACCAACGAATCAAGTGTATATAAACTTGCTTAGTATTAATCGATTTTTTACGAGTTTCTTACTACTACGGCACATAATGTCGTTCTGAGAAGTATAATAGGTTCCAATACAGCTTTGACTTCCCGCAATCCGAACGTTACTGCGTACTTAAGGTAGTTATTGTACGGTATAGGGAAATGATTAATAATAGAGAGGAGTCGCATCACGTTGGACTCGGTATGAAAATGGAAAATGAAACATGTGTATTAATCTTATTGCTAAGCTAGAGAAAATTCTCTTGTTTTATAAGTGCGGATCTTATATTATTGAAAGCGATCGTTAATTATCGTTTTAGATATTCAAGTGAATAAGAGAGCTTTTTGCAAAGATAATACTTACCTTCTTATCAATCCTATGCCAGTCAGTGCCGTACGAATTGAAGTACGCTGACGTGTTGTACGTCTAAAAAGGGTTAGTCGCCCTGAGTCAACCAATGACATACGTAGTAGAGACAATGAGACTGAAACTTACAATGTAAACTATATTGTTTTCGCTTGTAGGTGCTATCTATACTTGTACGTGTTCTACTAATCGGCCAATCTTGTACGAAACTAAACTATGTATATGTAATTACTGACCTATGCAATTATATTGCATGCATCTCGGCTAAAGGATTAATGTTTGCTTTGAGGCTCGGCTGAAAACAGACTTCATAAATCGGTCACCCATCTCCCCGAGACTCGGATCAAGAGAAGCTTAACTGTGCTAACCTAACAGCATGCCTGACAGCTATGACGCTCTTTGCACATGGTCTATACGTATACGCATAGCTAAACATGTTATAGTATCTAAGGAAGACCCAACCTTGTCTATGTATGTGAGTATTATTTATGTGAACTGTACTTTGATATTTCTTATTCATTTGGAGCGGTTACAGATGTGAAATGTTCACGTAAGCAGTACAATATCTCCACACGTTGTTAGCGCAAGCAGCAGAACGCCGTAACTACTTGTGAAATGACTTCGTATTATTTTAGCCGTAGAATATTTAGAACTTATGACGTCTGTCCAAGGGAAGTATTTCTGCGTCAGCTTGACGCTTGGTGCTAGCCAGATACAGTTTCACGCTGTACCAACTTGCAAAATTCGTTGCGAAATTCTAATTTCATACAGAAAACGGATGAAGGCTTGAAGCTTATATTTAACGGTGTGTCACGTGTCTGATGGGTAAATGCTCTACCTGCACTAAGTGGAAGTGGAGTGCTTAGCTTCACAACAATTTAGAGCCATTAAGTAATTGTTTAAATGCTTGTATACTTGAATTTTCTTGTAGTGGTAGGGGCATTATCCCCTCGGTCGAGTATGTCGTGGTCTTAGCGACTAATTGACGGCTCCAAGGCGAAAGTGATTTGTTCGACCGCTAGCAGGAACTATCTGTGTACTGATAATATACTGCGGACATCAATCTGCCAGACAATAGCGGGGATTATTGCATTACAAATAAATAACGGATATCCATTCATTGTGGTTATATATGGCGATGAAACTATTTAGATTCAAATAATTGGTATGCGGTGGACTAGCTTGTTTACATTGTATAAATAATAATATAAACTCATAGTTAGCTCGGAGGCTTGCCATGACCTCTTATAGCGATTCAGTTGACGACCTAAACTGAATAGAACCGCAATATCGTACTATGACCTCATTATAACGGCTCAGTTATGGTTTTTACATTTCAATACGACGCAGCTGTGAGTTGGATAGCGTTTGACCCGAAATCTTAAGCCATTCGACCATTTGCCGTAGGATACCGTACCATGACGTGCTTCGTCAGCTTAAACTGAACCGCGTATCTGTCAGATTTAGCGATTCAATATAAGTTACAATGTGTAGTGTATAAACTGGATAGTTAGAATTATAATTGGGTTTTTAGACATTATATGTGGATTTAAATCAGTTTAAGTTAATTATAGATCGGTTTCTGTGTCAGAACTATAATACTGTGTTAAATCTTACTTATACTGCTATTGTGAAACTTGTGAATCGACGTGCCAAGGACTCTAGTTTTATTCGGTTTATTGAATGTGATAATGTATCTAGCACTTCATGTCGTAAACAAAGGCACTAAGCTGGAGAACAGTCGGATCCATACATACCAAAGAGCATTTGATGAAACCACACGATGAAACAGAATTCATCAAAAGATTTCGCCTCACTAAGCTATTGGCCCTAGATTTATGAGAAGCATTGAGACCATTGTCTGTGTAGCCTGCGACGTCCACCGATCTCATTATTATGCTTACGGTAAGAAATATTCTGTACCAAATATGCTATATTTTAGTGTGGCTGCAGTATAGACACAATATGCTTTTTAAAGTACATAGTATCTTTAACTTACAAGTCAATAGTTACTTGACTTAGAGATATCATTAATTGTTACTTTATTTGTTGTAGATAGTGACTGCACTGACATTTTATGCTCCTGGGTGAAAACACAGGAGAAAATGCAGCTAATTCTATGACTCAACAGACAGTGGCAGCGGTTATAGCAGAGGGGACTGCGGAAAAAGATTATTCTCGAATGATAAAGAATTATATCTGCTTGTCCAAAATATAAGAAGAGCTTACTAAAACTGAGGTAAAGTATGCTTTTGTTAAAAGTTTAAGTAATCAACAGAATTCAATAGTAGTGTATTAATACTTATTTTTATACTTATTTTTATACTTGTTTCAGGTTTTATCAAGGTTTTCATGATGTTCTGGGTGGCACTCACACTGCTATTGCCAAACTAGCACTACCTACTAACTTGAAGAACATTTTTTATTTGTAGAAAACACTATCACTCCATAATGTCAATTTTATTGGTACAATACTTTTATATTACCTATATGGTTTTGATAATATAAGTTTTATGTGAACTAATAAAGTATTTTTTTAATTTACTGAACATACTTGACACCATCCTTTCCAATTGTACTGTACCCTTACAATGTGCATTTAAAATAAGGGGTATTTCTTTCCAAATTCTGTGTGAAAGTTCCCTAGCTTGTGACGATTTACTGAATCACAGAACTATATCCCTACACTTATCTTAAAAATCCCACAAGTGCACAAGTTGGTTGTTAGTTACTCTTCGACGCAAGGGTTCACTGTATACAAAAAAAAACCACTTAAAATACCTACCAATGCCGATTTCGTTTAGCTGCGAAATCTTTGTATGAGTGAATCTATTAATATTTTATAGAAAAAAAGAGAGATAAAGATAATAGTGATCTCAATATAGTTCTCTAATTTACGTATCCCATTTTAAGAAAGATTTATTCTTGGGATCAGACTAAATTAAGCATTAAAAGCAATAATTAATAAATATGGAAACAATACTTCTAAGAATCAAATAGGCCTTGATTTTGTATTACTTGTTAACCTTGGAATGCGAACAAACAAAACATACGTTCGTAACTTCCACCGAGTCAGTATTTGTAAGATTTTGCTAGGTATTTTTGTGAGAAAAATTAAAGTAACGTACAGATAGTTCAACTCAGTTGTGCGCGCTGCCCTATGTGTGCGTGGGCAGTGACGCGGCAGTCGTCGTCCGAGCAAGACGTGTTCTTATCGCTTTTTCTTACGGGTACAGTCATTTACGAAAATGTCTAGTTCTTCACTGAGAAAATGTTTAAGGAGTCTGGTTTACTATGATTCTATATACGAAAAAATTATCCTTGTTGAAGTTTACGTATTATTGTTTTAGACTCGAGAAACCCTTGCTAAGGTATACGAATTTCTGAAAATAGATGCGAGAAATATATTAGAACTAGCAAGTGATCCAGTTTGCAGTGCAAGTCCAATTTTAATATCGAAATTAAGTGAACATTTAAATAGCGTACGGAAAAGAACAGCAATGGCAGTGGAGGTATCAGAGAGAACAATTACTAATATATTGGCTGAAGGAAAAGAATCGGACTCTAAATTTAAATCTCCGCATAAAGACCGTAAAAACATTTAACGAAGTTAGAATTAGACAACTTTAACGTTGATGTTATACGTTCCACTATTCAAAATTACCATTTAGAACATCGCGAGTTAAAGTTGAAAAGTTAGTTGCTAAAGTTGAAAAGAATATTTCAAGATAAACTTAACTATGATGGAAGTATTTCGACTCTGCGTACAGCTTTGTTAAAGTTGGAATACAAATGGCGAAAAACGTGTTATTATAGAGCGGCATGACATCCAAAAACTACGATTTTCCTACCTAAAAAATTTACTCAGATATCGTCAAGAAAATCGGTGTATCGTATATACAGATGAAAGCTACATCTTAATCATATGCAAAACAAAGGATGGGGTGATAAAGATGGACCACCTTTAAGGAGAAACCTGTCGAAAGGACAAAGAATTATCATTGTGCATGCTGGTTCAGAACAAGGTTTCGTACCTAACGCACCATTGACATACAAAGCAAATAGTGTTTCTGGTGATTACCACTCTAACGTGAACGCAGAAAACTATGAAAAGTGGCTAAAAGAACGTCTAGTACCGAATCTTCCACCTAACTCTGTGGTTGTGCTTGATAATGCCTCATACCATAACGTTCAAAATGACAGAGCCCCAAATTCTAATGCCAAAAAATAGAAATGCAGAGATGGCTGACAGAAAAAAATATAGCTTTTAATCAAGATATGAAAAAAATTGAACTGTATGACTTGATTAAAAAAAAAAAATATATATATCTGTTACAAGATTGACGACATACTTCAGCCATATGGCATAAAAGTTTTTCGATTGCCACCATATCATCCTGAACTTAACCCCGTCACATAATGTCGACCAAAATGTGACGGAAATAATGAAACTCATAAATGAACGTTTAAGTCAAATTGATGAAGGGATGTGGGGTAATACTTGTCGACATGTACAAAAGAAAGAATAAAAATACTATAGACATTTTAACATGGAGTCAGAAATCATAATTAACCTGGTGAGAGCAGCGAATCCGAAAATTCATCATTTGATTTTTCAAGTAGCGATTCAGAATAATGTTCAATAAATATACATTAAATTATCAAATAACTGTTTTTTTTTAAACCCGTATATAACCCGTAAATAACTGTATTTGTATTTGTACCCGACTGTACCTCTTGCCACGCATACAAAGTCACTGAATATGTACAAGGTTTACCCACACATAGGGCCGCGCGCACAACTGAGTTGAACTATCTATAACGTATTTAACTAACCATTCTTTAGTGTAGTTATCGTTAAAAAAAACTTTAATTTAGTGGTAGCGTACAAGTTATGACAACATACAATGTTGTAACTTGCCAAAAATGGCCGACTGAATATCAGTTTCAAAACGCAAACGAGGGAAAGAGACCACATTATATACGAATTGTATAGCTTAGTCTCTTTCTATCAATGTGATTAAATTGCGTCATTGCGATGCAGCGATACCTGAATGGTATCATTCTAACAATCCAAACACGATCCAGTTTAAACAACGTCATGGTACGTTTTAAAACGATTAAATTTAAGAACCTACACTGAATTGCTCCAAAACTGAATCGCTTGTTAAAAGTTCATGGTAGGCCTCCTGTACAGTAGGTACGTTGATTCCCACATGTTGACTAACACTTTTATATGATGTAAAATAATTCATAATAAACGCATATATTTTCAAATAACTCAAGCTTTAAAGCCAATCCCATTGACATATACACGGTCTGTTCCTAATGAAGACAATACAATACTAAGGGATTGAATACAAATTACACGCAAGTTCGAGACAACTGCTTGTGAATCTCGCCACATCAACAATATATTGTTCATGTTATCGACAAAACCATTCGGCATATCGCCAGAACAGTCCATTCTTTATTGATTTACCAGAAATATTTTATTTAAATACATAAAATAAAAAGTGGTAAGAAGTATCATCTGAATATAATGAAAAGCTAGTAGAGCCTTGCTCATGACAGCATGAATGGGCCCGATGGGCAGGCTTGACTGGGGAAGTAGTTTGAAGGTAGAAGAGACTTGCAGATTTCAGCATGAATGGGACTGCTTGAACGAGGAAGTACTACCTTTTTACAGACAAATCGATGTGATAGTATCAAAGGCGCCATCCCCTTTTCACCCTCAGCCCACTCTTCCTTCTATGCTTTTTACCATCCAGGTTTGCACCCCATTTGTGACTCCTCTGGTGTTGTGGGTGTCCATTGGCGGCGATTACGATAACCGCTTATTTTTATTATAACCGCTAGCTACTCTATAGCCCGCTATAAGATAAAAATAACACAATATTACAAAAAAAATATAACTAAATCAAACACGTTCATGAAATTGAAAAAACAATTTATATCATTGGAGCCTCATTGTCAAGCTATATACGTTAGTATACACTTTACTCAACCGTTTCTGTCGAGAACAGAAAACATCAATTAATTGTTTAATAATATTGTTATGTACATAAAGTAAATCTATTGTAAAGAAGTTTTCTTTAGCATTGATGCTAACAAATTGATAAGAACAACCACTTAAGTTTTAATACCCTTAAAGAACAAGCTTAAATTGAACATTAGAAATTTTCGTTAGAAATGTCTCATTAAAAATGCTAAAGCTGGCGAACAAAAGTGGATAATCTGTTTGGCGTCCGGCGAATATTAAAGAAGCCGACCAGTCCGAAAGATCTTTTGTTGAGATCAAAGCAATCTCACGGCTTTACTAATTGACCTTTGCATTTTGATGGAGTTCCCCTATATTCACCTTTGTGCTTATACAAATTTGATGTAGGTTCGCCGTGATGCCCGATACCGTCCATCCGTTTTGTTACAGACCTTGTTTCGTCTAGTTTCAGAATTGTCAGTTAAGCTTAAATCTGGATTGTCAAACACAGACTACCTAATACTGAGCTCTTCATATTTTCCGTTAATGTTAATGTTCTAACTCAAGGTGCTTTGTTTTCGTCAGGTGTATACTCTTTCATAAAAAGCGTCTTTGTCGTAATCTCACTATTATTATACTTAGGAAATTTTGTGAGGATGAATGTATGGCAAGATGGTGTTTGTTACTATTTCACGCCGAAACTACTCAACGGATTTTGATGAAACTTTGCAGTAATATAGATTGCAAATCAGGGTATCAATTTTGTCCTATTAATTAACCCCACGCGGGCGATGTCACTGGCAAAAGGTGTGGTAAATTCCATTATTATAATGAAATATTCTGTATTACTATGTTTATGTATATTTTAGTCAGTAGCTTAAGTATAGGCTTATTACAGTGTAATACAGTTTGTTTACAACAAATTTATGAATACTATGCAAAAAGAAATTGGTAAAGAAGTGACTAAGCCTGTGTCAATTGTGCTTTAACAAGCTAAAAATAAATTAGACAGCACTCTCTGGCTTTCCGTGCAAGTCATGAAAAAAACGGCAAGCAGTACTATTTGTTTATATCGGCTTATTATTTTAAGAACTTTATTTTATCCCGCACTGAATCATTGTGTTTATTTTTTATGTTTTTTAAGCATTCTGAACAACATTATCTATTTAGCAAAATTTATTTCATTTATTTCAATACGGATACCATTTCTTACATGATTTACTTGTCATTGGTGTGTGAAAATATTTAACACCAAAGTAAAGTTGAAGGAAAAAGTTGGTGGTGAGGTAAAATGTAATTTTCTTGCAGTTTTTGTAAGTGGAAAGTTATTACAAGAATGTGAAGCGATTGAACTCTGTTTCTGCAATACCATTCTTGCTTTTTAGTTGACGATAATGTCATAAGGAAAACAAAATTTCCATAGCTGTTTATGTGTGAGTTGAATGAAAAATTTGGTGAATAAAAAAGCAAGGTATAGAGAAGAAAAACAAAGGGTCGTTTATGTTCTGGGTGTGAGTGTAGTTGCGCGGCTAGCTAGCCACGCCTCCCGACGCGAAGGCACCACGAGGCCCGTTCCAGGAACTTTCTAATAGTTTCCCCAAGTTCATTGCACGGTACAATGTGACTTGTTTTAAGTTTTTATTTCTAAGATTAAGTTCATAGTTTTAAAGTTGGTTGATATGTACCAAAATTAGGTTTTGCTGCAGTTTTTAAGTGTGAATACAGTGTTACAAGAACTTTCTCACGATAACCTTCAATAGAATATAAGAGAATTGCTTTACGAAATTACGTCAGTAATATCTTGCAGTTTTCTGTGAAATTTATTTGCAGCCAGGTGTCAACCTGCAAAAAGTAACCATACCAGAATCACGGTGCGAATCAAAAAGGACACTCAACCTCAAAACCTCCCTTGTACAGATCACACTGGCTTTTGTCTCTTGTGTTCCATCGAATGTGCAATATTCAATGCATCGACTATAGCGATCACTTTTACTGTATAAAATGCACCATCCGTAGGTACAAATACAGTGTAGGCAACACACGAGCAGAAATAGAACTCAAAGCGAAATTCCTTCACCTGTAATGTTATTATTCCATACACTGCGTATATACTTTCATACTTAGCAGAAATAATACGAAGAAAAGAACTACCGACGCTCATATAATTACTAAATTAATTCGAGAATGCCCATATTCTTTTATGAAGTGGAGAAATAAAGGATCTGTAATTATGTACGTTGATTAATAAGTGATATTGCCTTGTCTACCTTGAGTTCAGATATTACCACTATGAAGTTGGCTACATGTAATGAGTCCAACCGTCAGTAATTATACTAAAGTACTTAATTAAACATATTTTGTATGGTTTTCGATTTTTCCTTTTAGAATTATTGAAAGATGTAGATGAGTATAAGATTGCTTTACTGTTATGTGAACATTACTGCCTGAAATATATGAATTATATGGAGCATGGCATGCCTGCAAACGCAGCCTGCAGTATAACTGAACGAGTGGCGTAGTGGTGTAGGTGGCCACCTCACCACCCTTTAAAACTGCGCCGAGTGCTGTGGGTTCGATCCCCACCGGTGATCTATGACACATTGTGTGATATATAATTTGTTGTTTCGGGTCTGGTTGTATCTGTTGATTGAATGTTTGTAAAGTTCATCGCGACATAGAATTGATTCCCCATTCTAGTATATTCTTAAATATTATTGTAGCGGAATGTGGATGACGTCATAAAAATTACAATTGCGACTATGAGAGTTCGCACTTTGAGTCATTTATACCTACTCATTGCCAAATTCTTTACAAAGTAGTTTAGCATTGCATTCTGCACAGTCGGGCTTAAGTACTTACTTTTGTTAGTGTTCGCTACTAAACTGGTACTGAGCCGCATTACGTTAACTTACCGCGAGACCGAACCGCGCAGCAACTATGGACTCACTAATCTGACAACCAAAGTTCAGAACCTAATTGATAAATTAAATACATTTATGAACAAAATTACATGCTAATGAAATGCAAGACGCAATTTCAATGCCTTATGCGTCAAACTAATGAAATGCAAGACGCAAGTGTCATGACTTATTCGCCAAAGGCTGATTCGTTCGGACTAGTCGCAAGATAAGTATAGAGATACTTGCTACTATCTACATGAACCAGTATAGCTACCTCTTTCTAATTCGTGATTTTCAAAGCCTTCGGCTAGTTCTTTTTAAATTAAAAAACTGTTTTCACAATCCGATCCTTTTTATGACAAACAAATAAACGAGTCAAATAATTCTATACCCTATTCCAAATAACACTGTATTAAGACAAACTGCAGCGTAGGCAGTTCCATCATTATCCTAATTGCTGCTTATTTATGATGCCTGAACAAATATATGGACATTCCGAGTAACATGAGATGTATTATTATATAAGTATTCATAGTAAAGTAGACATAGATTGATCTTTAGTTACAAAGAAAAGATTTGTTGGGTACACTGACCAGATTAATGGGTGGGAACCATACAGATCGGCTAGGTACTGTTTAAATTTCGATGTAATGGTTTTTGTAACTTAGTGGTATTGCTTTACAATCGCATTTTCTGACAGTATTTGCAAGAATAGACTTGTATATAATTTTTTTATATCTTCACACCTGAATCCCCGAAGGGGAAGGCAGAGGTGTAATATTACACCCACATTTCGGTGAGATAGAGCTTCAGGCCCTCCGATATTTTTCATTCTGCATTTTTGCTGAGGCAAGAAAGGGTGGATGTTGCAGAAAAAGAGACCTCTAGCTAGTCTAAGATGTAGAAGGTTTCAGTAGGGTTTTGTTATGTGTGTGGATCGATTCCATACTGTAGTTAATAGTGAGTTTTCCAAGGAGATAACACTTTCTGGCTGGTAGTGTGTTATAATAAATAGTTTTAAATCATTAAACCAGTTTAACTATGATTTAAACAAATAATTATAAATTAAAAATCAAGAGCAAATTTTTTATGTTGTCACCACAACTACCCACGTGAAAAAAAGCAAATTAATATGGCTCATTAGCGTGTGCACTCACTCAACTATGTTTCAAAAGATAAACAATAATTACAACTTTTCTAACAAACCATAATATATCACTGGAAGCTAAATAAACTACATATCAAATACTTACTTGATTACTATACGATTGAGATTAATATATGGTTGTCACTTAATCATTCGAAACTTCTGAATAATTAATCGGTGTTTGCCGTAAAGTTTGAAACGGCCAAAAGTATTGAGCACCCATGTCACCATTCAGATTTTTAACAGGGTCAAACCGAAATGAAGTGAAACAATTTTTATATGTTTATATCATTACTTATTAATACATAATCAATATTTTGTGGGTCCACCTTTTGCTTTAATTACGGCAGAGATTCTTTTTGGCATCGAGTGTACTAGTTTTCTACAGTCTTCAGCCGTTATCGCGTTCCACTCCAGACGCAAGCAGCGTTTTAGCTCTTGTTTGTTGTTAATAGTGTGGCGCCGGACTCTGCGCTTTAATAAACCCCATAAATGCTCTATGGGATTAAGGTCCGGGGACTGGGCAGGCCAGTCCAGAAGTTCAATTGAATTTTCATAAAACCATGTCAACGAGTGAGCAGACTTGTGGCACGGGGCGTTATCCTGCTGGAATTTAACGCCATCCATATTTGTGTCTCCAAAAAGTGTGGTGAATGAAGGCAACAACGCAGATTCTAGTACATTTATGTACTTTTCAGAGTTCATGCGGCCCTCACACACGAACAATTCGCCAACTCCACAATCAGTCATGCAGCCCCAAACCATTATGCTGCCGCCACCGTGTTTTACAGTTGGTACTACACACTCTGGTTTAAATTCTTCACCTACCCGGCGCCGCACAAAAGTCACACCAGGTGTCCCAAAAATCTGCAACAACGAGAAAAATATTGAGTCCCGAGAAAAATATTAAATAAAAGTATAGAGGATTTTTTTCAAAATGTTTATTAAATATTGTAAGGACATTAAATTAACTAACTTACCTCAAAGTTTGATTCGTCTGACCACACGACATTTGACCAATCTTCTGCAGCCCAACTTCGGTGTTTTAAAGCCCATTCATATCGAGCTTTCTTGTTGTCATTCGAGAGCCATGGCTTCTTTCTGGCTTTACACCCTCTCAAACCAGCTTCCTGAAGTCGTCTGCGAATTGTGCGAGCAGAAATTGATTTCCTAATTTCTACTGACAATTCAGCAGCAAGCTCGGAAGAAGTTTTTTTCCTATTTTTTAATGACTCTCTCATTAACTGACGATCTTGACGGCCTGTAGTGATGCGTTTGCGCCCGGTTCTAGGCCTATTCCGATGAGATCCGGTAGCAGAGAATCGCTCAATAGCATATTGCACGGATCAGCGCGAACATTTCACAGTTCTGGAAATCTCTACTTGTGATTTCCCTTGCTCATGCAGAACCTGTATCTGCACACGTTTTTCTAACGAAAGTTCGTTTCTTTTTGGTATATTATAACGATATCACTCCAATTTTCCGCAAACAATCACCAAAAGCAAACTAAACCACTGGATGTGTCCACAACGAAGGGCAGTAGCGAACTGATATATAAAGTCAAAAATTGCAAAAATACCAAACTTTATGGCACCCAGGTGTTTTATTGCTTTTTGCGGCACAAGTACTTATTTTTAATCCTTTTTAGATGCCGACAAAAGAATCCTTAAACAATAGCTTTGTTCTTTCCAACACTTGCTGTGCACCTGCGAAATTTTTAGGGTGCTCAACAATTTTGGCCAAGGCTATATTACGACAGTAAACTCGTCTCCTATTGTAATCGGAGACACTCATCACTAATACTAAACTTTTCGACGAATTTTAACACCAACAATATCCAAAAGTGGTATGACAATATTCATAGGGCATATTTTGTACAGCCTAAGATTCATACAATTTTTATAAAATGTATGTCATGAAAACCATTATCAGTACATTGTTTGCTTACGTAATATTTTAAATTAGTATTTTATCACAAATTTATACCGAAAAAACGCAAGCGGGTATGAGATTGATGTGATTTAGCCAGCAGGTTAATATCGGATCTAGGGATGATACGTATATACTGGTACAGGTATAAATACTCAGTATGAACATGGCAGTACGCACACCGGGTATGTACGGTAGAGACCTGGATCGCACCCGATGGGTATTGTACGAACTGCCCGCCGAGCGAAGTTGCATGACAGTACGGCCCGTACTTACCTATACCTGGTCATAAGTTTTTACCCGGTCTCCGTTCGACACCGCGCCCCGAGCCGCTAGCGCCCGCCTCGATTTATCATTCCGACGATCTCGTTACGATCGCCGGAATCGGTTGAGGATGTGGGTTGCGCAAGATCGGTCTGTGTGGAAAACCTTGAGGGAGGCATATTTGGCTGATATTAAAAAATAATAACAACAAAAGTCTTTCACACGGAATCATAATATGACAGCGCGGTGGCGAGTCTACTGATTTATAATTTATAGTATTTCTACAATAATAATAAGTACCTGGTGCGGCCGAAATTTTCTCGGCGATTCTTTTTTTTTGTGGCGTTTTCCCGGGAAATCTAACTAATGTAGATAAACTTACCAAGCCAAACTCTATCTAAATATATACGTAGATATGTATTGCTCGTTTAAATTAATAAAGTATAGTCTGAAAACCTAAATAATTGGAAATAATTGGAATAAGCGGGTCCCTCGTGTCAATTAGACCTGGGTGAGCCAAAAGAGTCATCAAAGTGATGAAAAAGTCTATAAAAACCTCCAAAAGGAAGCCGTCAAAGACCTGCCCTGAAAATACCTATAGGTATTTTAATAATGGGTTTCTGTACTATGTGCATGGCCATACCCGTACCCGTGAGGCCGGGTATGGAATCATCATCCTCTTAGCGTTATCCCAGTTTCAATCTGGGGTCCGCTTTCTAGTCTAACCGGATTTGGCTGAATATTAGCTTTTCCACAGAGCGACTGCCTGTCTGACCTCCGCAACCCGAAGGGATAGCGATATTCCATGGTTTAGACTAGTGTCAGTTTATTTAGAAGGTACTGACCACGTCCGGCGACGTGACTGAGGCCGGGTATGGAATGTTACAGGTATATCTCGTGCCTAATCGGATTCCAGTGGATTGAACGGACCTCCATGCAGCTCGCTTTACAATAAGATTGTTAGTGCAGTTACGGTGTCGCGTATACGTTGAGTGATTACGTAATACAAAATTCAATACTGTTAATAATGCATCAACTCAATTCGTTTGTCACAGTGCACCTAGATTCATGCACATTGGGGAACTCGTGAGTGCCTCTGTTAATGTAATGAAAGTGGATGTATTTGTATCAGTAAATGATACGAAAATGTATGAGCCATCGATACGAGATAAAAGATTAATCACTGGTAGTCAACGAGTTCATTTGAACTCATTAATCATTTTTGTCTATGCTTACGTAGTTGAACCTATAACATGTAACCTATACGAACTATCATACATATATGAATTTTACGATTTTGTTTGTGTCACAGTTTACCGACCAAGCGGCTCCATAAAACGATGCATTTCCAAATAATGTCAACGTAAACCGTGCTGTTTTATGTAATGACTTCAAAATTATTTTCAGAAACATTAGGCATACTTAAGACGGCGAGACGACATAAACAAGTTCTGACAAATGGAATAAATGATAATGTAATTAAATAAATATAAGTCGCTCGGGGACGGTACATTCAACTTAACATTGTAAAACTTGGAGGTATTTACGTCTTGACACAACGATTCATTACTAATTTAAACATTATTCGGTACTTCAAACCGACCGCCTCTATTCAAGGTAGCTAAAGCTTTGAGCTATTAATCTTATATAAGCGCTTAAACTATTAAAGTTTTCGTCGGATAAGCTCCAACACTAACGGGTTAGACACGGACAGCTGTTGATCCCATGAAATCCATTATCATTTAAGACATTTTAACTTAAACATACCTATGCTTTCCACCCAAGGGACCCTTTCACAGATCATTTGAATATAATCAGATTACTTAAGAATAAAGTTGATAACTAAGGTAAAACTAAAAATAAATTGTTTTTTGAGCAAAGTACGAAAATTACAAGCTTGTTTATTGAAATGCTGCTGGACACAAATTGTGTCCCAATATATTATATTAATATAATAATTAAAATAGTTTACATAAATGCGGCTGTGTTTACATAAACCAGATACCAAGCATCACAAATCTTGGTCAATTATGCAGAATTGTTATACAAGGAGGCGGTTATTTAACGACTTAATTGACTTTTGTAGCATAAATGGCTATTTATTTTATTAACACCTATTGGCCAATACATCTTATGTATATGGGTCGAAACAGTCAAAGCCGCGTATAGTCGAGAATCATATCTCCAATTGTCTGATAATATAACTTTATCGTAAGTTTTCGTCAATGTGGTTCTTGAATCGATGTCATCAATTTATCTCAAAACAGTACAGTATGGCAGTTGTCCCACCGCCAGCGAGGAAGCGACGAACAATTGCCTATTTTTTCGATATATGTATATTCAGTGTAAATAGAGGGGATGCGTTTTAATAATATTATTATATTAATGGTTGATCGCTGAGTGTCGTCAAGGACGCGCTTCATTAATTTTCGCATAGCGACACGAGCCATGCAAAGATGGTATTCACTCAGCGATGCTCGCTTAGAACATGTGCGTAGCGCGAGCTTGCACCAGACGAGTACCGCAGTTTTAACCACCCCAAGCGAATGCGAGTGACCCGTCTCATTCGCACTGTTAGATTATATTATTATTGTGTATGCAAAAATTAAATTATTACATTTATATTTAAGTGTAAAACAATACAAATATTATGGCAACATTTGACAGTTAGATTTTTTATAAATAGGGTATCATTATTATAAGGATTGCTCACTCTGTTAAACGCTCTCAAAGTGAACGGATATTTATATACTTCTTAGTGATATTCAAAGTGAATAAATATCAAGTGAATATTTATAAAAGTGTTTCTCTTTTAGTCCATAACCTCTAACAGGTTATGGGCCCAGTGCCGCGTTTCTAAATTCAGTAAAAAAAAAATAGTTAGAACTACCGACTGTCTATAGTGTTTAAATCGTTATTCTATCGTGTGGAATAAAAAGTGCTGTAAACGTGAGTAATGGAACATTTAAAACAAAAAAAGGAATATTAAACCGTTTGCCGGCGATAAATATAAAACATTAACCGAAGATAACCTAACCCTCGCATTCGTCAAAACCAGATTATGAGACCACGAAGTTAAATTGAAGAATGAGGGTTGTGACACAAGTGTAAAAGTTTTACATGTTGAAAATAAAAACGGAACGACTTATAAGCGGAAGTTTGAGAACTACCCGCATCAGTATTTAAAGTGCAGAATAATACGAAGTCTATAAAATGTCATTTTTGTGGACGCAAGGGACACATTAAAAAGGATTGCTTTTATTTTAAACGGACGAATAAACAGAAAAATATGGCGGACAGAACGAGAACGAAACAAACTGTCGGATTATCGCAAGAGGCGAAATCTGATGACTTTTCAGGTTATGCATTCATGACTGGACAGTGTCGGCAAGAAAATAGTCCAAACAAAATTACATTCTTGTTGGATTCGGGAGCTTCGGATCATATTATAAACAGGGATGATATTTTTATTACATATGAATATTTACGTAAACCAATAAATATTTCTGTTGCTAAAAATAATACATTTATTTCAGCCACGAAGAGAGGTTCAATCAATGTTATAAGCAACAACAGTGTTCCAGGTGTACTGGAGAATGTTCTGTACTGCCCTGAAGTACCGTACAATTTATTGTCAGTTTCAAGGCTGGCCTGGACATAATTTTTGATCGGAATGGGATACTCATTTTGAAGGATGGTAAAATAATCATGACAGGTAATGTTTTAAATAACTTAATTACTTTAGATTTTGTGATACCTTTTAATAATGTGAGGGAGGGTCATTCTATTTGCCAATTACGCCAGGATAATATAAATAATTATGATTTATGGCATCAACGCCTGAGTCATATTAGTAACACTAAATTTATAGAATTAAAACGTAATAATTTGATTGAAGATGTACGTCAAATTGAATCCATATTACCTACCAATAGTTTATGTGAAGCTTGCATAAATGGCAAACTGGCTAGACTACCTTTAAATAAAATGAAGAATAAGGAATACATAAAGCGACCTCTATATGTTGTACATTCAGATGTATGTGGACCTACCACTCCTTCAACGTTTGATAATAAAAATTATTTTGTTTTGTTTGTCGATCAGTTCACCCATTATTGTGTGGTTTACTCTTTGACTTATAAGTCAGATGTATTTTCGGCATTCGAAGATTTCGTTGCGAAAAGTGAGTCAAAGTTTAATTCTAAATTAGTTACTTTGTATAGTGATAACGGTGGCGAATATTTATCAACCGAAATGAAAGATTACTGTAAATCAAAGGGTATTAGTTATCACTTAACGGTTCCTAGAACGTCACAATTAAATGGTGTAGCTGAACGTATGGTGCGAACCATAACCGAAAAGGCTCGTTCAATGTTGATTGGTGCAAAGCTGGATAAGCGATTTTGGGCGGAAGCAGTGTTAACTGCTGTTTACTTAATAAATATTTCGCCAACAAAAGCCTTAAATGTTTTTAAAACACCATATGAGATGTGGCATGATAGGAAACCGAATATTAAAACCCTTAGGATTTTTGGTTCAACTGTGTATGTCCATAATAAAACCAGTAAATGTAAATTTGACGACAAGTCATGGAAAGGCATACTGGTGGGCTATTGTCCAAATGGTTATAAGGTATGGAACACAGAATGCGAAAGGTATATGACTGTTAGAGATGTTATAGTCGACGAGGTAAATTTTCTGGTATCCAGGCCTACAATAAAAAAGCCTGAAGGGAATAATGTGAAATATTCTCATCACAAAAGTGATATCTGTATTGAGTCTCAAGACTCTCAAGATACCAGTATACCTAAATCAGATAATTCGAAATCTGATGAACTAGCAAGTCATAACGAAATTCGCAACGTGCTAAATGAGGTTCCATGTGAACCTGTGATCGAAAACGATTCTTTACCTGTAAGCGAAAAATCTGATTTACCTAGAAGGAGTGATAGGCTCAAAGGTCGACCCCCTATTTGTTATAAGGAAAGTGATGGTGACGATGATTGCTTATTTGGTGCACAATCATTTGCATGTATTATACCTAAATCATTTCATGATATAAAGTCACTTGATAGTGTGTCTTATTGGGAGAAAGCTATCGAAGATGAGCTAGAATCCCATAGAATAAATAATACATGGACTCTGGTGCCAAGACCAGAGAATAAAAATATAAAAGATTGTAAATGGGTTTTTAGTATTAAAAATGATGAATTTGGAAAACCTTTAAGATATAAAGCTCGTCTTGTCGCTAGAGGTTTCAGTCAACAGTATCTTACTGATTACAATGAAACATTTGCGCCTGTCGCTAGAATAGCTAGCTTTCGATTTATAATTAGTTTTGCAAACCAACATAACTTATTAATTCACCATATGGATGTTAAAACTGCATTTTTAAATGGCGTCTTAACGGATTTCCTGAAGGCGTATGTAAATTTAATAATTATGTATGTAAATTAAATAAAGCATTATATGGATTGAAACAGGCTGCACGGTGTTGGTTTGAGATATTCGAACGTTCTCTTAAAGATAAAGGTTTGCGAAATTCATCAGTTGATAGGTGTATAATTATATATGTTAGATAAAGGAAATATCAAGAAAAACATATATGTTGTATTGTATGTCGATGATTTGGTTATCACATGTGCTGACATTCATACAATGAATGAATTCAAAGGTTATTTAATGACTAAATTTAAAATGACTGATTTGCATAATATAACGTTTTTTTCTTGGTATCAAAGTAACAAGGTATTCTGATAAAATTACATTAGATCAAAGTGCTTATATTCATACACTTTTGAATAAGTTTAATATGGTGCAACCCTGTTAGTACCCCTACTGAAGCTAAGTTGAATTATGACTCATTAAATCTGAAAGATAAATATGATGCACCATGTCGTAACCTTATAGGGTGTTTAATGTATGTTATGTTGTGTACTCGCCCTGATTTAAGTATATCGGTCAATATATTAAGCCGTTATACACAAAATAATAAAACGGAACTATGGCATTGCTTAAAACGTGTATTAAGATATCTTAAAGGTACTATAAATTTAAAGTTAACCTATAAAAGGAATAACTATGACAATATATTATGTGGATATGTTGATTCTGATTGGGGTGGTCATGACTATTCTGATAGAAAAAGTACTACCGGTTATTTATTCAAATTGTTTGAACAATGTACTATAACTTGGTGTACAAAGAGACAAACTTCAGTGGCAGCTTCGTCTACTGAAGCTGAATATATGGCCCTGTACGAGGCTGTTAAAGAAGCTTTATGGCTCAAGTCTCTAGCAGAAAGTATTAATATAGGTACAAATAAATAAACCTATTATTATATTTGCATTAGCATTGCTAATAATCCATCTAACCATAAGAGGTCAAAACATATTGATATTAAATATCATTTCTCAAGGGAACAAGTTGAGAAAAATATAATTAAATTAAATTAAATTATATTCCAACAGGTAACCAACTAGCTGATGTTTTGACTAAGCCGTTACCAGCGAGTTCTTTTCAAGACCTCAGATACAAAATGGGTTTAGAATAAGTATTATTCCTATTGTATAGTTTGATTTTTTTTATTAACCATATTGTGTTGCACAATTAGTGCCGCATAGATTCGGCTAATAAGTTTATGTCATAATCATCAACAAATGATTGAAATGGTCTGATTAGGTTTTTCTGGGTTTTCCCTAATCCTAGCTACAAATGTTGGACCATGTTTACGCATATGTACTCCCAGCAAACACTTGGAAGTGATATATATGATCTGTTGTTTGAATTGTATAATTTAATTTTTTGAGGGGGCGTGTTAGATTATATTATTATTGTGTATGCAAAAATTAAATTATTACATTTATATTTAAGTGTAAAACAATACAAATAGTATGGCAACATTTGACAGTTAGATTTTTTATAAATAGGGTATCATTATTATAATGATTGCTTACTCTGTTAAACGCTCTCAAAGTGAACGGACATTTATATACTTCTTAGTGATATTCAAAGTGAATAAATATCAAGTGAATATTTATAAAAGTGTTTCTCTTTTAGTCCATAACCTCTAACACGCACACGTCTCATAGCTCAGCGACAAAACAATCGGCATTACACACTCGCCGGTCGAAATCTCATTTTCTGTTGCTAGCTCTACTCGCTAATCGCCTGCGGTGAGATAATTGCCTGAGACTCCTCTGATATTTTTAGAATTATTCCACACTTGACTCGTTTTATGACGAAGGGGACTGTCAGACTCTTACTGACTAAAAACCAACCCGTGCTCCTCGTGTACCCATGTGTCGGAGGGTAGGGTTTCCCCCCGACGACGGGTATTGGCCCGCCAGATAGTCAGGCGGGCCCCGAACAAAACCCCCTTGGCGGCGGATGAAGGTGTTGGGCTCCGCCGCCAAAACACCCAGCGGCCGCAGAGGATAGGGAGGACGGCAACGCAACACCGCATATCCTCTTCCTCTGCGGCCCCACCGCAACGCAACGATGGTGCGCCCCCATTTGGTCGCGGGAGATAGGGCGCGCGGCAACGCAACACCGACACACCTCTCCTCCCGCGACCGCACCCGACTGCGAGGGACAGACAGAACTGTCCCCCGCACCCGCACCCTGGGACGCATCCTACGCAGGCCCCACGCAAGCCTACGTGGAGCGTCCCCTCCCGGGATCCCGCTTAGCTTCACCGTGGGTGTTGGACCTCACCCACGGTTACTGAGCCCCCCCACCACGACAAGGTGAAGATCCTATGGGGAGGACTAGTGCGTACCTGGATTATCAAGTAACTTTACATAAATTTAATATTACTTTGCAGCTTTACTGAATAAGCTGATTAACTCATTGGAATTTATTTTCGGACTTACTTCATAAAAATGTATTAATAATGTACATTAACGGCATAAAATGTGAAAATTCTTTGCGTATTTCAATATGAAGTTATTTTATTATATTATTTATATATCACTCTATTTGACCAGTCAATTGGCATCTAAGCCGAATTACTTTTGCAATAAATATCTCTTAAACTTTTTGAAATTCACAGTAAGGATGACTTACTGTGAATTTCAACAAGTTGCAAAAACACAACACAAATGCACAAAGAAATGTCATTTAGTTTTAATTGTGTTTCTTTAGTTCTTTTAAAGATCACTTGACATTCATTCAAGCATTGTTGTAATCTAACTGTCCCGTCAGATAACGAGAATGCTTAAATATCAAGTGTTTTAGACAATTTTCAACAAAATAGTTAGAGTGCACGCCGAACTTAAAACCGGTTGTACTACACAATGTTGAAAGGTCAAACGGAAGTGCGTCATGAAAGCTTGGCATTGTAAGTAAAGCCTTTGCAAAGAAAAGCTGTCTTTTCAACACCAACTTGATGGTTTCTTTGTATCGAGACTCTTTCTTAATATAATAAATTATTTCTTTTTCATTTTAAGTCTGCGTTATACAGTGTAGTCTTTTGTTTGTGACATAGTATTTAATAACAACTGCACGATAAGTGACATTTTATGATGTAGTAATGAATTCTTATTTACTTCCTCTTGAACATCCCTAAATTGGTAATTATCGCTTGCACCGTGCCCTGCAGAGCACGTTAAGCCGTCGGCCCCGGATGTCATGAAGATATGATGTCATTTATCTATTAGGGGAGTCGGTGCCGTTGTATATACTGACACTGTTCGAAGCCATAAAATGTCTCTATCTCTTTAATTGGATTGCGAAGATCAGACGGCTGTAGCTTTGTAGAAAAGCTCATATTCTGGTTATACTGGTAAGAAGAACCCGATTCCAAGGTGAAAGTCTTGGATGCAATCGGGACAACATCATCATCATCATCATCAACTCTTTATACTGTCCATCTGCTGGGCACGGGCCTCTTCTCACTATGAGAAGGGTAAGGCCATAGTCCACCACGCTGGCCAAGTGCGGGTTGGCAGACTCACGATGTTTTCCTTCACCATTTAGCAAGCGATAATTAACAATTTAATACGCACTTAACTCCGAAAAAGTCATTGGTGAGTGCCGTGGATTCGAATCCGAGACCCTCTGCGTAGCAGTCTGTCGTTCTCTCCACTAAGCTGTCGGTGCCTTTTTCGTCATCGAGATAACGCTATGGCAATAATGATCAAACATCATACAAATTTTATAATTGATTTTCACACAAGGAAGAGAATGCGATGAAGCATTGAAATATGTCGATACAGAATACTTTATCTGCATCACAATTTATAGAATCGTACATTCAGCCTTAATACACATCAACCAATATTTACCTGCTTCCCCTGTGGTTTTCTTGGGTATATAGGTATGCATAGTGCGTTTTGAACAATTAAATTAATTGTCCTGTATGGGGCGGACTATGCGTATGGAATAACCACTCGTGATCATTTGAATTACACATCAGTGGCTTGTAGCACCAACGTGTTTTAATAGATACGTGTTGACAATAGCCCCGTAATTGCACTCAGCCTATCCATGTGTATATTAACAAGAGTTAATATTACACTAAATGACCGACAGACCTTGACAGCTGATGATGGAATAGCTTTCTAGGTCATTAAGCATAGTTACATACAATAGTTATGTTTGTGTTTATCAAATCCATTCATGTTAATACTTTTTGTATAATAATATAAGAAAACTACACGGGGTATTGTTTGTGGACGAAGATTCTGTAAAATCCAGTAAGGGAAAATATTTATATCATGTTTTATATTTAGGAAATCTATGACATAAATTATGGGTATAGAATAACTGACACCGTCATTTATTTTGCAAGTAAGGCGAGTTTCGAGAGTCACAGTGAAGCATTCACAGAGTTAAAACGGACAGGTACGTAAAGAAACAAAATGAGCTGCGAAACATAGAAGAACTAATAGAGTCTTAAAATATACCAAACAGGAGCAAAGTGGCAAACTGGACAATGCCTTTACTCATCGACAAGAGATAACATATAAACTTTATAATACTAATTATACAGACACATCCCAAAAAATAAACAGTTTGCTAAAAGACAACGTTTTCTTTGATATTTTTAGCTTTGGTACGAGTTTTAAAAGTTTTTTCCATGGCCAAGAGTTTCACTCACAATATTTACAACAAACTTGTTACAGCACTGAACACAAGTCATTCTTGGAATGTAATTGAACCGTTTAAACTGATAAATATCGTTCGATAGGACAACATGTCAAGTTTGCCCCAGTCCGGTGTATCGAGACCGAATCTAAAAGGTATAAATCGTGGCAACATTAGATAAGACCACTCCGAGGCGTTAAGTGGAAAACTTGCGCTATGTAATTAACAATTCAACGGACTTCACTCTCTACTAGGAAAACTATTTAAGTACGTTAAAATTACTGGACTATACACCCAAACCATACCGTAACAGTACTATCTACCACCACGTAGAAACCAAACTAAGGGAAGGTGACCTCAGGGGAGCGTCCAGACTCCTATTTAGCAGCGATGTGGTGGCGCCTTGCTCTGCAGACACACTCGCGAGTCTCCAGAGCAAGCATCCAGCGCCAGGGGATAATCTTTCCTTTCCTGACCCACCTGACTCTGTTTCAGATTGCCTCAGTATTACCAAGGACGTGGTTGCAGCCGTTTGCTCCTTCCAAAGCGGGTCTGCTTGTGGCCTCGACGGCTTAACACCACAGCATTTAAAGGATCTTGTGTGTGCAAGCGCCGGGTCGGCCGGCGACGCGCTTTTGAAGGAGCTTACGGCTTTAATTAATCTTATGCTCTCCGGCAATGTGAACGATGCCATCGTCGATATTTTGTATGGCGCAAATCTGTGCGCCTTGAGGAAGCGAGACGGTGGCATTCGTCCCATTGCCGTTGGGTGTACGTTCAGGCGTATGGCAGCCAAGATTTGCTGCCGCCATTATAACACCTCCATTTCTTGTAAATTTCAGCCACAACAGCTGGGATTTGGTTCCAGAGGGGGCTGCGAGGCTGCCATACATGCCCTGTCAACATACCTTGGCTGTAATAAGGGTGAGGTTATCCTGAAGGTAGACTTAAAGAATGCCTTTAACTCGGTTAATAGGGACACCTTGCTGACACAAGCTAAATTAGAAACACCCGAAATTTTCAGTTTTTTTTTGGCAGTGCTACAGGCACCCTTCAAAATTGATATATAAGGAAAATGTTTTGGAATCCGCCGTTGGCTGTCAACAAGGTGATCCGCTTGGACCACTACTCTTTAGCTTGGCCATTCACCCAATTATCAAAGAGCTACATTCAAAATTTAACATCTGGTACCTGGATGACGGGACCCTTGCAGGTGACGTAGACTCAGTTTATCAAGACCTGGCACTTCTAAAGTCGAAATTTTTATCCATTGGCCTAGAACTTAATCCCAGTAAATGCGAAATTTTCATTAACGATAACTTAGACAAATCCAATATACTTTCAAAATTTCAACATCTTGCTCCCAATATTACTCACGTTGAAAAAAGTGCTCTTCGCCTCCTTGGGTATATTAGACGAAGGTTTCGATTCATTTATACAAGAAAAAATACAAAATTTTAGTGATATTTCAGACAGGTTACTCAAAATTAATATGCATTCGGCTTTTACTATTATCAAGTATTGTCTTTTTGTCCCTAAATTTACACACGCTCTTCGATCTTCCCCTTTTTGGAAAAACCCATCTGCACTCGCCCAAATTGACAAACTTATACAAATTACTTTAAGCAAAATTCTAAATTTGGCCCTGAACGACCGAGTGTGGCTACAGGTGTCCTTGCCTGTACAGGCGTACAGGCAAGGACGCCTGTAGCCACGGGCGGCCTTGGCGTTCGCAAAATTACTGACGTAAGCTTACCAGCATTCCTGTCCTCGGTCCACAGCACTGAAGAATTGACCAGGAAAATTTTAGCACCCACACTGGTCAATTCTGAGGTGCCGTGTAAGACCGATGCCATGAATGCATGGAGAATGGCTTGTCCAAGCACCGAGTTACCCCGAATCCCATCTTCTCAGAGGCAGTGGGACGGGCCGCTTTGCAGCGTGGTACGAGAAAATCTCTTAAGTACGTCGTCCAGTGCTGCAGAGCGTGCTCGTTTGCTGGCTGTGGGAGAGTGGTAGTCAGGGCTTTGGCTTCAGGCACTGCCATCGTCCAACATAGGTACCATGTTGGACGATACGACCTTCCGCATTGCTTCTTGCCTTCGTTTAGGTGCGCCATGTGTTTCTCCACATCGCTGTCACTGTGGAGAGGCTGTCGACAGCCTTGGTCACCATGGTCTGTCATGTAGCAGGAGCGCAGGTCGTATTTCACGACACGCCAACCTCAATGACATACTTCGTCGGGCTCTTGCCACCGCTGGCGTTCCAGCCCAACTTGAACCTCAGGGCTTGGCACGCGACGATGGTAAGAGACCAGACGGTATGTCTTTACTGCCATGGAAGCTGGGTAGGCCTTTGGTGGGGGACGCAACATGTGTCGACACCCTTGCGCCATCTCATCTTCCTAGCACAGCGGGTTGTGCGGGCGCTGCTGCTGCTTCAGCGGAGACTCTCAAAAGGCGCAAATACATAAGTCTAGTAGGGGATTATGTATTTGAGCCGTTTGGAGTTGAAACGTTGGGACCATGGGGTCCAAGTGCGAGATCTCTTTTTAGAGATCTTTCAAAGAGACTTGTTGACGCCTCGCGTGACCAGAAGGCTGGCCTGTATTTGGCACAAAAGATCAGCATTGCCATACAACGTGGTAATGCTGCCAGCATTCTGGACACGCTTCCAATTAATGGCGATGTGGAGGATTTCCATGACGCCCTTTAAATTCTGCTTTTACTTTTTTTATGTATTTTCTTTTATTAGTTAGTTATTTAAGTATAGAAATTATTGTTTTAATTTATGTGTAAATAGCCACTTAGTTATAGTTAGTTTTAACAACATTTATATTTATTTGTAGATTACCTCTTGTTAAATAAAAAGTACGTTAAGACTTGAAATCACAGAACTCGCTTTATAAAAATTATATTTTACAAAGCTATAACTATTAGACTGTAGAACTAATAAACAGACATATATGCTAGAAGATATTTAATCCCCTTTGAGTACCAGAGTCGTTGGTACGGACGTTTCATTTTATAAAAAGCAAATGTGAATTCTGCCGAGTAGGTTTCGATTTAAAAAAAATATTACAGCACCCATACGCCGGGTACGAAGTGGTATTAACAGATTTTTGCCAACTGTATACGTACTGAGCTCTATTAGTTTAGATAGATAGATAATATTCTTTATTGTACACCAAAATAAAGTACATTTCTAAAATAAATTAAATCTACAATTTATGTTTGTACAATCGGCGGCCTTATCGCCAACGGCGATTTCTTCCAGGCAACCTTAGGATGGACAGGAATGTTGTTAAATGTTTTGTGTCGATGGTGTAGCTATGTAACTAAATATATAGGTAACTAAATATTTCAATAACATACTTAAAATACACATAAGGTGTATTCGGGTAACTCCGAAAATCGGGATATTTCAATAATTGCAAATATCTCCCTACTACGGTCCTGTATTTTGCTCCAGCCATATTTACCTAGCCAGCATTGTAATCCCCTCCCGCCTTTCAGCAGGTTCCTGGAGCTATGAGCGAGCGTTTGTGTGTAACGTAACGTTTTTGTGAACATTGTCTATTTCGCGCATTTTTGCTGTTATTGGATTTACCCGAAGATCTATAACTACGAAATCTGGTAAGTTATTTAACTGGTTGTTTTTTTATTCGATACTTTTTCGTTTTTGTGCACTATTTCAGAGGTAAGTCAACCGAGGAAGCTATCACTTTACTGGCCTCTAAAGTGGCGTATCAGCTTGATAACAATAGGTGCAGCATAGGAGTATTCCTAGATCTAGCTAAAGCCTTTGACACCGTTTCACTCCCTATTCTTCTACAGAAACTGGAAAGGCAATATGGCATACGAGGTATTGCACTTGAATGGTTTAGGAGCTACCTGTCGGATCGCAAACAATATGTGGGCATTGGCATTCATGAGAGCGATATGCACTCAATTAACTTCGGCGTCCCACAGGGTAGTATTTTAGGCCCCACTCTATTCATAATGTATATGAATGATATACACGATGCTACCTGCTCAGAAATAATCTGTTATGCTGACGATACAGTTTTAATTTTTGACGGTTCCAATTGGGAAGATACTTTTTTAAACGCAGAAGAGGGTGTGAAGCGTGTGTCAACATGGTTAAATCATAACCTGTTAACAATTAACATCAATAAGACTCAATACGTGTGTTTTCACAAAACAACTGCAACAGCTCCAAGTAATGTACTTAACATCAGGTTACATAGTTGTACAATTCAACAACACTGCAACTGTAAAAAACTACTTAAAACAGATTGCATTAAATACCTTGGTGTTTTTATTGATAAAAATTTAAACTTTAAATCCCACATTAATGCTCCCTCAAACCGTGTTCGTAAAACAATAAATATTATAAGACTTCTTCGGTCATCGGCATCAAGTAATACACTGCGAGCTGTATATTTTGCGCTAACTCAATCACTGATTACATATTGTATAGGCTGCTGGGGAAGCGCTTCAAAAATTTCTAATAGCTTAAGAAAGAGCCCAACGTTCAGTACTCAAAATTATGCTTAAAAATCCTTTTAAATATCCCATTACTCAACTTTACAGGGAAAGCAAAGTACTGAACGTGCGTCAGCTATTTATACTATTGACATTTCTCAAAATACATCGTGCAATCATCAAATCTGAAGAGTATCAAGACCTGCTCAAACGCCGTGTATACAGAATTAGTGTCCCTAAAGTCAACACTTCCTTTGCAAGACGTTTTAGCCCATTTAAGGACTACTACATATACAATAAGGTGGTCTCATCTTGCGATGTAAAACAATGCCCTTTAAACGAAGTGAAAATAAAGGTGAAAGACTGGCTTTCCTCGTTGACATACGACTCCACTGAAAACCTTTTGGTGCACTTAGTTTAAACAACTATCCTGAATTTTACGCACAAAATGAACACCGATTACTTACAGATTAATAACACTTACACTACACAGATAATAACTAATACTTTATTTATGTACTCGTATCACAAAATGTATGTACTAACACTATAATTATATATCTACACATACTCAATACCATTATACTATATATTATTAATTCATTATACATTCAATATTATTAAATATATTACTAACATAGTTAAGTTAATTTAAGCAATATTTAGTATAAATCTGTCCGAGCAACAAAATAAGCAAATCTGTAATCGTTGTAGGTTCCCACAGGACAGGCTTGCCTAGTGTGGGGCCAACGGACACTGCGTATTCATTGTATAAGCTTTTGGTAATAAATATATATATTTTTTTTATTTATCGGGCTTAGAAAACAATAGGACTATATTCGTGTATAAAAATACTTCCTGCAGCGTTTAAGTTTCGCTACAATGGTTTAACTTTATGAAATATGTGCACCTCAGCTACACTTCTGACATAATCTATTTGCGTGAGTTAGGATTAATTAAAAAAACATATCGTCCCCCTTGACCTATATCACTTACATTTTGGTTTATTGACTTTTCCGGTAGACAGTAATCGGAAAGATTAAGTGATTATCAAATTAAGTAATAGTTATCATCCGGTGTGCATAACTATTAAATGTAGCTTACTACACATTTAGGTACATTTTAAATATTGTGGTTTTTGATACTTGTAGTAACCTCGTTACAAACATTTCTTTACCTGGAAATTATAAAAACCAAAATATAGTTGACTGTCTCTTTTATTTTCCATGTTCTGTATTTAAACATGTTATAAAAAGGCCATTTTAGCTCTCAAACTTTGTTATTTCGAATGTTTTGTGGTTGCTAATTAGACAACTTTCCATCTCTGCGCTATGGCACTTGAACACTGAAGAGTACTACAGGCTGACTACAATTATAACAGGTCTGCCTGTTAGGCACCCATTAAGTACTCCCAACGATTGAGAATATTGTAATTATTCCACTTTATAAGTTTCAACAGCTTCTTCTACTAAATATTAATTTATTTCAATGTTTGATGATCTTGACAACGTATTTGGCTTTTCAATCGGAATAAATTCTATTCAATTCGATTGGAGATGTCATAAAAGGCAGTTATTTCTAGAGAATTAATTTTATTCCGTGATAATATCCCACTGCAATGCAAACCCAATCAAACTCGGCAAACTCAAACAGTGAGGGATGTCCTCGTAAACGAGTAATCGAGTGTTCAATTAAGCAAGATCTCGATTATCTAGAAATTGAAATCAAATGCGGCTGGCGAATTGAAAACGAATCTTCAATGAGTAGTGGTTCTTTTTTTCTAAGCAGAAGGAAGTTCGTTGAAAACAGTATTGTCTTTTGTTCGTCCTTTTACACGGGAAAGAAGAATCCTTTTATTACTTACGTAATAAATTACCTTTGAAGTATTCTCTTATAGAATGATGATACAATAAGTACGTCGTTAATCTTTTTCATTTTGCTTTAACATAGGGTTATGAAATGACAATGTATACAACTATAATTTATTTTAGCACATTCGTGGAACTATGTACTTATGTATGTATTAATTTCGGCGCCGATATTCGATATAACTATAAAAATAAAATACGCAGGATATAAGGCCTGTCCTAATATTTTCAAAATCAAATTACTCGCTGTGAAAAGTTAGCGTAAAAGCAAAGTGCAATCTAAATCGAATATCTAGGTTATATATTCACTTGAAACCCTTTCACATTTGTTTCAACGCTTTAGTATGACGGTACTCTCAGAAGATTTTCAGATTCTATTTGATTTCGTTATCCAGTACTATTGTAGTCTTGCTAGGGTTTTTCTGCTAGATTTTTCATACTTCAGGTATAAACAACGATACAAAGAGAAACGCATAACAAAGAATTTTCACGTTCTAAAAACAGTTTTGCTACCCTTATATACTAACTTTGTGGGTTTCTGTTGCAAATGTTCAAGGCGAAGTCTTGTTATTTATTTAAATTTAATAGAGTAAGAAATTAATTTTCTTCTGCAAAGTATTATGTTTACATTTTGTTTCACAAGTGCATGCATCTTTGTAGCAGCACTAGAATTTGGAGAAATAACATAGGTACTAACTGTGCGTTATTTAGGGCAACTGTCCGCGTCGGTGACTCACAGCGTGATGAATTATGAGCTTGCCTCGTTATATGGACGATCTAACTAAAAAATAATCATTTTTATTTATTTATAGACTGTGAGTCTACCAGATTCCTTGCTGCTACTGAGAATCTGGAAAAGTCAGTAACACTTTTGCTCGACCCGGTAATCGAACCCAGGACCTCCGATCAGCAGTCGCATACGCTATCCACTGGACCACGGAGGAAGTCTTAATTTTTAGATATTCAAATCAAGCAAAACATCATTTTCTGATTCATCGGTGCGATTTAAATCTAGTTCCTCAGATAAGCACGTCGAATTAAACAAACAAACTCTTGGGTTATTATTTTAATATTAGTACAGATTTACTATATTATGATTTTGAAGTATAATGTTTGGGAGAAAATTTTCATGCAGAAGATTGATCTCAAAACTGTAGTTACTATATTTTCTAAAAGACTAAAGCACAAAGTATTTATTACAACTATTTATTTGTATCACAATAAATCAAACTTTCAACACTTATTAATCAGTAGCTTACGTTGGCTTCCCTCGCTCGATGTATCGATATCAATAATCCTTAAATGCTCCGGTTATTCTCTGCTTCATGAACGATCTCTACAAAAAATGGCGTCATTTTAAATATTTTAAGTTCATTGGCTTTATATTATTAGGGCCCAGAGAATAGTGTTATAGGATATATTTATTTCATCATCACCTTATCATATCAGCCAAAAGACGCCCACTGCTGGACATAGGAAGGTCTATCTCTACGACTATATATATTTAGAGCTTATCAATGTCTGACCGTATTATGAATTCCGTCATGCAATAATCAATTCATTCTGGTTATGTAGTGTTTCTATTCCAATAGGTATGAATTGTAGTTGACATCGGCAAATCCCGACCTCATTTGCCGTCTGTAGAACTAATGATATAGGTATTCCTAATTTAATAAGCATACCTGTAAAACATAATTTCATCATGGGTCACCTCCAAAAACACTTACATATATTATTATGTATGTTCTCTGAGGAAGTAACAATAGCCTAGTGGAGAGATATAGAGTTATAGATTGCTATTAAGAGGGTCTAGGGTTCAATTTTACTGCGCGTAGCACTGATTGTGTTAAATGAAAACATTAAAAGAGATTCATTTGTATCAGTAGCATTTGTAGTTGTTGCGATTTAGATATATTAATAGTTCTAACTGTGGTTCTCAGAATTCCACATTTGTATAAAAAACGTGTGGCTAATCTGTATACCATAAGCGTATTCTTTAAGCTTACATGTCTTGCTTGACGTTCGGCGAGGCATCCTTGACGTATCTGGCAGCGGCAAACCTTATTAATCTTGGATTTGAGAGTGAAGATGACCACAGCTAGTCTAGGTATAAGAATTTGGTTTCAAGGTATTCAGAGATTAATTCGGAGATTTTGGTTTAATAGTTTGATACTTGCTTAGAAAAGTCAAGTTCTAAGATAGGACGAATTTATACATAGGTTTGCATGACAAGTTTACGATTGAGGTCTCACTGAAGAGTTATTAGGGCAATAAATCAATGGTGCTATAACTCATTTAAACTTGCAAACCTTATTTTACTACATCAAAAAGGTCCAAAAATAAATTCCAGTAAACAAATGCTTCTACCGACTTTTTATATAAGATTATAGGCAAAATTACACTATTAACAATAATAACGAGCCACCTATTATTCAGTTAAAAAAATACGTTTCGAAATTATACATTTATATAGTCTCTGCCAACTGCGGGCATCAACGCATCCGGTGAAATATAAAGCAGGTCTTCTAATTAATACATAGCTTTGCAGCAAATAATGGGAGAGTAGAAATAGAAGGAATCGCATACAAATACTGCGGATAAAACAGGTGGTATCAATCTCGTTAAGCCGGGTCGCATACCCGGGCCATTTGTATTGCAATCGGACAGCTTACAATCACGATACCCTCTGACTATAAAATCCCTCTCGGTTACCTTTTATTACCTTATTTAGGTTTCGGAATGAGTGCCAGAAGCATTTTTATGAGAGTGTATTCACATTCTTAGTGCCTTCTAATACTATAATTTTAAAGCAAAAAATAGAATATTGATCCTTGAAGCGTGCTTTTAGTAGTCGTGCTACTGAACAAAAATAATATGCTTATTAATGATGTAATTATTATGCAACAGAGATTCATTACCACCACTGCTGAAATCAGATGGATCCCTGGCCCACACTGCTGAAGACAAGGCAAATTTATTTGCCTCCATCTTCACGGAATCTTCGCGTCTAGACACTGCGAGTGAAACACCTCCAACATTCCTGATGAGTACAACCTGGGTGTTTTCAAGTCACAAGTGAATACCTTCTAGGTAAGCGTGCTCCATCTTAGACCATATCATCGCTTAACATCAGGTGAGATCATGATCAAACGCTAGCCTATAAGTAATAAAAAAAAGAGAGCTATTTTCAACTATCAATTAACCATAGAACTATATATTTCACAAAATACATATATATCCGAAACCAATTGCAGTCAAATCGCGCGTCTATTGGTAATAATAGCACAGCTTTGTGAGCCTTTGACAAAGGCTCACTCACGCGTCTATTGGTAATAATAGCACAGCTTTGTGATCCTTTGACAAAGGCTCACTCTCACTTTCTTAACCCCTCCAACGCCGGGCGTGAAAAATAAAAAATGTCCGGTAGTGCCGGCTGCTTTACGTCTTGACCGAGCAACAGCTATCCGGCGTCATTGTGTTACCTATATCTCAGTTAGTTTTCATCACAAAAATAATGACGGTTTTGGCATCCTTGAAATATGTTTTACAAACTTATAATATGTATATAATGTATAAATACCTTTTCTCTGCAGTTCGTTGAAATAAAACTCGAAAATACGAAAAATTCCTCTTCAATAATATTTTCAACACACACAATCTCACAAATATTTAGCATATCAGCAATTATTCACAGCACTTTATAAACCTTACTTAATTAATTATTGAATTTAATCAACAGTTAATATCAACTTCACAAATATTTTTATAAATCAACAAAAGTTTCAACACATAATCGGTGTACGAAACGGCCGCCATAGTCGCGCGCGGAACTGTGCCGATTTAGATACACTTTCGTAATTATCTAAATCATAAGTTTAATATTGTATTATTGTTTACTCAAAAGTTTGTGATAAATTAGAAAGGTTATGAATAATAGTACCGACTTTTAACTACCTAATCTTACAAAACTGAAACGCGAACGGTTGTATTTACAACTTGCCGCCATTTTTGGTAATGATATTTTGAAAATCGTTTTTCGTTATAATTTAAACAATGATCATATCTTAACTACATTTTATAGAAAACAAGATTAGTTTCCGAGTATAATGATATATAATACATTTAGTGAAATTACGAGATTGCGTCGCTACACGCTTTTCAAAGAAGAGCTGTTGTCACTTTAACGCGCACGAAGTCAAACTTGTGGTAAACAATTTTCAGTCGTTATTTTTGCAAAAAATGTCTATGAAAATGGCAACCAATTACAATGCAGAATTGAAAAGAATATTCATACTTTGCAATAGTGGGCATAATCTTATTGGTGGAATTATTTTAACGTCATTTAAAAGTTGTGAAATATGGCGCTGTCGTTGCGGGACGTACGTGTTTCCCGCAAGCACAGACACAAATTTGCCTGGGACATACGTATGTCCCGCCGACGTCCCAGAGGTTAATGATTCAAGTTGTTTTATTTTTACACAAAAATAAAGTCATATGTTGATCTATAAAATGCTGCACAGTCACGTTTCACAGCCTAAGAAATACAGACCAAGATCTTTTAAAACCATGCTCAGATCTGGTGCCGTTAACTATGTTACCTCATATTGAGATCATGAGTTTCAAAAAATATTTCGTGTTGTAAGGGTTAACCCCTTTCTGCTTTTTATCAAATTCAGCTTTTGAAATAAAACATATTTTAAGTTAGTCAGAAACTAGCAAGTGCTTACTATATTTTATCAATAATGAATCGTGTTAAGCTTCTGCGTGAAGCATTTTAATTTAACCTCTTATAATCCATTTTTATGAAAACTTGATAAGCTTCTTCAAAATATAAAATACGTGAAATCATTCTAAGCACGCGAGTATTAACCATGTGCTCAAAGCATATCAGTATAATAATTTTAGAATTATTTTAAAGTTTCAATACTGCAGTGCTTAAACAAATAATTTACAACATTCCATGGCTTTACTTGTGTATTGTTGTATTAACAATAAGTATTTCTTTACACGGAACGTTTAATGATAGTTGTTACGAATGGCGATATTTTAAGGATAATGCCATCTATCGGTACAAGAGAGAACTAGAAGAGAAGGGATATATTGATGGTTTAAACTGTTCCACCTATTCGCTACTAGATGGCTTAGCTGCTCGACTAGAAGTTTCGTTTCTGTTTTCGAATAATACGAGAACATTCTAGGAGGTACTCGTATGCGCTAGTTATGTTATCCGGCTAGTATAAATAGCGCGTGGACAAGCGGATTGACAGTTCAGTTGAATAAACGGAGCGATAAACATCGAGCGAAGGATCTGAAGAGTCGGAAATGTTTCCTAGTTCGGAAATAGACTTTTTATTGGAGTTTTGTAGTGTGAAATTAAGTTTGGTGTATAAAATAAAGTGCAGTTTTAGTGGCATAGTGATTTTAATTTATCACCGAACCCCAGCTCCTATCAGTTTAATATATTTTTTTTATAGACTCACGCCTGTATCCCCGAAGGGGTAGGCAGAGGTTTAATATTACACCCACATTTCGCCATGAATTTTTAGGTCCCACGTAATAGGGGGCGAGCCTATTGCCATATCGGGCACATTACCAGACTCCGTGCTGTTACTGAGAATTCCCTAACGGAAAAACCCAATATCACTTTGCCCGATCCGGGAATCGAACCCGAGACCTCCCAATCCCACGCGCATATTTATGCCGCGAGACCAACGAGGCAGTCAGTATAATATAATATCCTGGGATATTCCACGCACGGTCATAAATTCTGATTGTAAGCCCGTTTGATGAAATTTAAATATTCTTCAATACTATTCATAAATAATATCCACATACAAAACTAATCATCGTCCTTAGCACACAAATATTTAGGTGAGAGCCCATACGCCCCTCAAGATTCGATTCTTTTTTTTTCGATCAATTTTTTTTTCACGAATGTGTGCCTATACGCCCCGTGGAATAACACTGGTGCCCCTTACGATGCGTATGTACGTAATTAAGCTGGTGAAAGTACGGTTGCCAAAGAACCTAAGCAACATTTTTTCTATACTACATTAAGTAATAGAGAGAGTGAAGCTGATACTAAATTATTCCACTAAGCGCAACAACGTCAAAAAATAGTGCAGGCGCATAATAAAGGTTTTTACTATAGAGTTTTTAAATCATCTTTTTTATTTATTAAAACGAAGTATGACTAGTGTTTTTGAAAATTACCAGGTTAACAGAAATGAACAGAGATCAAGCGTTTATAAAAAAGCTGGTCGCAAAGTTATCAATCCGTAATATGTTCTGAAAAGGTAACATAAATTAACAGAAGTTACTCGCCTACAAAAACCTATTTTGAAGTTATCAATCAGAAATTTTCTAATTTCCATATTATGAAATAATCATTACAATTTTAAAAGTAGTAGTATGTAATTAGATCATAAAATACCTTACTAAATTGAATATTAAATAAAACAGATAACTTATTTTTTACAATCTTGAGCAATAATTTGAATTAATACAACGCAGTATGAACACTATACTAACACAGATATGGCGAATATACTAACTCAGTATTCAAAATGTTATAAGCAGTTAGTTAAATTATGTTTTGCCTAACCGTACTATTTTATTAATAATAGGATTATAGGGAAGGGGCGAAGATAGTATGGGCCCTTCAAAACGGGGCGAATTTGCAACTTATATTCACGGAGCGAATTTTAAGGGGCGTATGGGCGCTCACCCAATATTTGTCCTGGTGAAAATATAGGTAAGTACATGGTACCGGGCCGAGTGTTGTGGTTTCAATCTCACCATTGGACAAAATATGTACGGTCGCGGTCTAAAAATGTTTACCACTTTTCAAATTACATTCTTTGTCACGCTGGGTTCAGCAAGGTCTATAATGCTATATCTGAGTACTTATTACTTTTCAATTATTGGTAAGGCATCGATTCCAACAAAAAGAGTATGAATATTTTTAGGAAATTATTTGATGAAATAATCTGACATGATGACAGAATTGCATTTATTTTGCTGTAAAAGTTCTGTATTTTAATATTATTATAAAATCACTTACTTACCTATTGTAATAAAATTGTACTATCTAAACAAAAGCTCACTTATGTGATCAGCATGCGCTTTAACGTGACTAGCATACCATCCACTATCATTATAGCTCACAGTCTGACCGCGCCCTGATTTTCGCTAGACGATATCATCATCATCATCACCCTAGCATTTTCTTAGTTGCATCCCAAGCTTGTGCTTCGGAGCCCAGGGACCTGCTATTACTGGTCTACCGAGATTTGACTGAATATCAGTTTTTACACGGAGCGACTGCCATCTTACATCATTCTAAGGTAGACCAGTAGTCAGAAGGTATATTTGAGAGCACTGACTTCTCACTAATGACTGCCATAGATCATGACAGCCGGGACTGCTTAACGTGCTTTCTGATGCACGGGGGTGAAACACCGCCAACTTCGGGCTAATTATTAAGAATTTCTTGACAGAAATTCCTAATAATTTGTCACTAAGAAATTTGTAACAGAAAACCTTAGCAACATTTTCCGAGCCCGGCACGCAAATCGAACCCAAGACCTCATGATCAGCTGTCGTATGCACTACCGCTAGACCAACGAGGCAATCTTACGCTAGACGATATAAATATTGTATTTTTTTCAAAAAGGTTTTATATTCAGGATGTCGTATTTTCGCCATCCCTTTCATTATAATCTGTCAATGTAAAAGTCATTGATAAACTTATTAATTACAAATACCAAAATCGTAAATAACAAGTTTAAAATTACATTATTTGAAGACAACAAATATTTTAGTTTCAGTGTAAATATCACGCTTGTAATTAAATGAACGTATATTATAAATGTGAAATAATAAATCGTTATTGACACCAGTTGCTACGCAATGCATGTTATCATAGATTGGTTGCCTAGTACAATATCGTCGTCCTTGTGTCATTGATGTGTTCATGCAATTATAAGCCTTAAGGTGGTAAACACTTTCAGACCGCGACTGTACCTGTGTGTAATCCACCAATTATATATCACATGAGGAAATTCAAGGGGCAGTTCTGTTCATGTATGTACATATAACATACATTTTTTAGCAGGACTTATGATGTTTTATGGTGTCTTACAATGGAAACGATAGCTTTACCAAACAGGCTGTTAGTTTTTCCCGCACAGAATACTCTAGGTTCTATCATATACGTTAGACAACATAATATGAACATCATGATTTTTGGTTAAGTAGTTTTAACGTAAAAACATAACAAACGCATTCATAATTTTAGTTTGGTTGATGCTACCGTGGCATGCTGACGTCTAATATTATTTACAACTAACTATCGCTAGAAGCGTAACATGTGCACCGCAAACTCAATTTAAAAAAAAAGTGTGCAGTGTTATCGCACTGTTACATGGCGCAACACTATTATTTTTCTTCGAAAAATATTTTGGAGAGAATTTTTTGACGATGTCTATATTTATTTTTTACTTTTTCTGATAACACGATATTACACAGTTGATCAGAATCTGGCTAGGAGGGCTGGAATTGTTTGCAGACGATAGTGGAAGCGTGATTATATTCATCAGTCCTTGTAGCCACAACAAATCTCTGACATATTATATGCACTGTGTTTTCAGAGCGATGAAATCAAACTAATAGGTACATGTGCAAACTTACCTGATATCTTCAGTGATGTCAGGCTTGAGCTAAATTAGACAAATCATACAAATATATTGGCCAAAATAGATGAATGAAATATCTTATAGCTACCGCAGGGTCCAGTTTGGCGTCTGGTCCAATTCCAATGATGTTTTCGGGCAGGATGCACGTGGGCGGATTCACACAAGTTTTACAATGTTCAATATGTTACTAGTTTATCTTTTATCACAATAATTTACCGGTGCCGGTTATAGATCAAAAAAGCGACATTCACACGGGTTCCAAATTTAGTTCAATTACAAACTACGCGAAAGTCAAACGGCGCGAGCGCAAGACAATTTTTTTTTCTATACCGGACCCGACAAAGAATGAAAGTGATTGATTTGACAGTTCATAGTGTGACCAGTGTCAGAAATATTCAATAGATAAAGTAAAACGCAACTAAACTGATATAATCGATTTAACTTATCATAAACAACATTTCTATTTCAAACATCCACCCGCCCCGGGCCGGCCTACCGGTCCGCTAATTAGTTGGTAGACGCGACAACGTTGCAACCGCTCTCCTCAGAATCGAACCATCCACAAAGACCTCAGCAAATCGGGGAACTCCATCAGCCCCAGTTACCAAACGAAGAATGCGCCCCCTGCGCCATCTGAGTGTCAGAAGGTTAGCGTCCTTAATCAAAACGAGGTCTCCAATCTTGGGTGGATCGGTCTTGTCGGTCCACTTAACGCGTTGCTGGAGTATGTGCAAATATTCCAAATTCCAGCGTTTCCAAAAGCTCTGAGTAATCTGGCGTACCAATTCAAAACGCGAGAGACGACCAGGTCTCGTATCAATATAGGGGTACTCAGGCAAGGCGACAAGTGGGCGACCAATCAAAAAATGGCCCGGCGTAAGGGCTTCCAAATCATTCGGATCTGAGGAGATCGGGTACAATGGCCTAGAGTTTAAAACGGCCGCAATCTTACAAAACACAGTTGCGAGTTCCTCAAATGTAAGGACAGATTCACCTCAAATATACCACCCCAGTGTGGACAATTTGGTGGGGAAAACAACCAATTTATCCCACGTGGGGCAAGCCTATTGCCAATAGCAGCCTTGTTGGTTTCAGGGAAATTAACAACGTCATTTAAATAATTATAAGTGCCCTTGAAGTTAGTGCCGCAATCAGAACGGATCAAGGAAGGCAGCCCTCTGCGGGATACAAATCTGTCAAATGTGGCTACAAACGCCTCGGTCGTAAGCGAGGAGACCAGTTCCAAATGAACGGCCTTTGTGGAGAGGCAAACAAAAACGCACAAGTAGGCCTTAACAGTCTTGCTGTTTCGAAGTGTCGATGTTTTCACCAAAAAGGGACCAGCGAAGTCCGTGCCAACACCCTCCAACGTCCTGCTCTCAGTTACGCGATCCGCCGGTAAGTCTCCCATCAAGGGCTGCATGGTAGAAGCTTTGAGCTTATAGCAAGGGATGCAGCGAAAGACTACACTCCGAATAATTCTTCGGGCAGACAAAATCCAAAACTCGCGTTGCAAAATGGCCAACAGAGCATTACAACCAGCATGCGAATTTTTAAGGTGACGGTCAGTTACCAACAAGCGTACCAAATGACCGTCCTTAGGTAACAACAGGGGGTGACGTGCCCCGTAAGGGAGGTTGGCGTTCTTGAGACGCCCTCCAACGCCCAAGAGACCCGTATCGTCCAAAAAGGGGTTCAATTTAGATACAGCTCCCGATAATTTCGATCTCCCTGACTTAAGGATAGCAATCTCCTTCTCAAAGTGCGCCAGTTGCACAGAACGAATCCAAAAGTTGAGAGACTCCTGTCGTTCTTGTGGTGGGTGCCTAAAATTAAAAACAAAACGCTTTATTCAAGCACTAACACCTAAAAACTTGTCGAGGGAGCTGTAGCGATTCAACAAAAAATCGGGGTCGAAGGCGCATTCTACCTTCTCAAGAGGGAGTGTTCGTAGACCCGGCAAATTAGAAGTATTCAAAACTGGCGTTCGAGGCCAATCAACTTCTGGTCGACTCAACCATTCTGGACCCCACCACAGCGCATGGCCTATCAAACTAGGCGTCAAGCATCCTCGCGAGGCACAATCAGCGGGGTTGAGCTCACCTGGCACGTGTTTCCAAACAAGCGTGACTTCGGATTTTTGGATTTAAGAATCGCGATTAGCGACAAATACCTCCAAAGTGTGGAAAGACACCTTCAACCAACAAAGAACAATTTGGCTGTCTGTACAGGCATAGGTCCCATTAATACAAATTGTTTACCCAAAGTGTTAGACACGTGATTCAATAAGCGTACAAGTAGGGCTGCTCCCGAGAGCTCCAATTTCGGGATGGTCAGAGATGTCCGAAGGGTGCAACCTTGCTCTTCGCCATGATCAGGGAAACCCTCACCTGACCTGAGGCACTGACTGTACGCAAGTACACCACGGCCGCGTGACCACGTTCCGAAGCATCACAAAACCTGTGAAGGCTTGCCTTGTTCTTCCTGGGAGGAAGGATGGGACGAGGCAAGGAGATCTCATTGACGGCAGGAAGTGAGGATACAAAGCAGGTCCATTCCGCGACAAGAGTAACGTGAAAAGGTTCGTCTTAGGTCAATCCTGCTGTCCAAAGCTTCTGCGAGAAGCATTTTGCCCAAAATATGACAGGACGAATGCAACCGTTTGGATCAAAGGATCTGGCGACAGTAGACAACACGAGACGTTTAGTCAAAGAACAAGACAATTTCAAGTCTACGTTATACGTAAAGATGTCTTGGACTGGTCGTGTAACCAACCCGACAAAAAGAAAGAGTAATAAAATGAGAAAACAAGCAGGGAGGGACTGAAATTCGGTACATGTTGAGCGGGAAATGTTGTTTCCGCACTTTGCAATGAATAACTGTCTCGAAAACGTTGTTTGCTTTGAATTCTTGTAGTTTGTCGAATAAAACAAGCCGCTGTAAATATTGAGATCATTTAGAATTGTGCTCTTATTTTGGACGTAAACATATTTTATTGGATAACTACATCCAAAGAAAATAAGTTTTAGCATTAGATAGTACAATGTTTACTTATTTACCTAAAGTGACCGTATTCTACGATCAAGTTGACAGAGTTAGGGGTGTGTATATATATACCCAGATGTCGTCTATTTACATATGATTTCAAAGAATCAACTTGTAGTAGGAAACGGAGGCGCCGACAGGGAAATTCTCGGCGTACGCATTATAAATGAAGAAGCAAAGCGCTTCATGCTTACATAAGAATGTACTCAGTAACATGTATCGAGTATCTTTTCGACTGTATAATCTTTTAATGAAGTTAACAAAAACTGAAATTGACTACTTAATAACGGTGTAGTTGAAAGTTACTTAGATACACTAAAATTATAACGAAATTTCTTCATTATTTTCAAATTTAACAGAGATTAAACAATAATTTATTTCATAGCAATTGGAAGACACTAATAGTCGAACAATGACAAAGAGTCTTCTTTTAGGTCTTTCTTTTTTTAACCTACACTCTTCCAATCGTTTCTGTTGTGTGCCAGCTTCGGCTAATCCGTGACTAATTTCTTTGCATTAAGTGTCCTTAATGTTCTCCACCAAACCAAAATTTAATGAAACTTAAATGTAGACCCTTACCGTTTTAATATGCCACTTAACAATATTTTCATAAGATTTACAACATGCCGTACTCGTTTTCTTGGAAAATTGGCTTAGAGTTGGTCCCCATACAAAAACAGAATTCCATTATGTGACCAACTTAGTGTGCCGTACTGCTTATTCATAGTGATACTGCTGTAGCTGGGTTAATGTATTTTCGTCATACTGTTATCTTTACTATCGGGTATAAAAATAGATTAGAAAACAGGAAAATTCAGACCCCTATTAGTTATAAATACGAAGTTAAGAGTAGAGATACGTAAGCTTTCGTATTTAGGTTGCCATCAGGTCTAATATATCTTTCTACGTACCACCGATAAATTAATATCAAGCAGAAATCTTTTTCAATTCATTCGTCATAAAAAATTGAAATAACGTTTGAGTTGAGAAGTAACGAAACTAATTTTATTACAATCTCTTCTTCTTCTTAGCGTGTCGCTGGCAAACACTTAAATTTTTGAGGCCCAGAAAGCAGCCACACTGACTGCATGGTCGGCGGCAGCCATCAGTTCTTCCTGCGTGCAAGTATTTGGGCACGCAGGGCACGATGTTAGGTGGGACATCGTTTGTCTTGCACCGCACAGACAAGCCAAATCGGTACCGTCCGAGAGTCCCCATCTGAACATGTTTTCTTTGCACCGGCCAACCTGAGTCCGTAGTCTATTCAAGGACTTCCAGACAGACCATGGCAAGCCATGCCCAGGTGGAGGACTCTCGGCTGGTGAAACGAAAGGAGATGGTAGAAGGCTCTCTTCTCGCCATAGGTCGCACCTTGCCTTTGATGGCTCCTGGGTCAATGGATGGATACATTTCACAAAGCTCCTACGGCTCCTTAATCGTGCTTGCACTGGGATGTGACCATGCAATGGGTGCCGTGGGTCACAGTCCATCTTGGATCTTTCTGCAGAGCTCGCCACGGCCCTACGGACATTTGGTGGTGCGATGCCAGCAAGTGGGTACAGCAGTTTTACCGGGGTTGGTTTTAAACAACCAGTAATAATTCGGAAAGTCTCGTTAAGTGCTGTATCCACTGACCTTGCATGAGCGGATCGACTCCACACAGGGCATCCGTATTCACCCGCAGAAAATGCTAGCGCCAGGGCCGAAGTTCGCATTACTTGCGGTGTAGCTCCGCACTTAGCAGTGATGAGGCGCCGGAGCAGGTTATTGCGAGTATGAACCTTACTTTTTAATAACTCGCAGTTCCTTCTATAGGTAAGAGCCCTATCAAGCGTAATGCCTAGGTATTTGGGATGTTGATTGTGAATTATAGGTATTCCTAACAATCTCTAATTATACACGACGCGGACATAAATCTTCGCATCCAATTTTATGCAAATAAAATGAACCATTTCGCTTCGTTACACAGTATCAAGCATCTGAGGAGGATTTGCAAAAGTTAGCCGGAGGGATCTTGAATGGTTGAATTTATTTTTCATTTTACATAACATTTAAATAAAGTTTAGCCCTATACCAATGGAAGTATTAAATATGTTTTTAGACATCAAAAAGAAAATAAAGGTGGGAAAGAAAACTGTTATCTGACGTTGCTCTCTTTATTTTTATTGTCAGTTAAGTCAGACAGATTTGAAAAACACCACATTTTCGCTCGTAGTAGGTGCTAGAGCGTATCGTCGTAATAAAAGTTCGTCGATCGAGGTACTATTAGCACATTTTCTTATATTTCATCATCATTAGCCTTAAACAGTCCACTGCTGGACTAGGCCTCTCCTTTGAAAGGAGGACTTGGCCTACTATACCACGCTGGCCAAACGGGTTGGTATAGGGTTTGTGTCAAGTTTTCCTTCTCTTACAGTGCTGTTCTCTGCATAATATGCTCCCTCTGTCGGCTCTTACGACACCCATGGGATGATATGGGGTGGTGACAATCCGTATTCTTAATCCGTCACCACACGGACAGTCTTATATTTATCTGTCAGAAAAAAACACTCCTTTTACTTTATGTTACTTTTTCATGTAGCGAGGTCAAAATGAGTATTGAATTTAACGTGACGTACGAAGCAACAGTAAATTATACCTGAAGTCACGTACGTTGTTGTGAAGTGTTGAAGTCATGTGTTTTATTTATCCATCACTGTGTTTATATTACCATTCAGCTTTTCTATTATTCAGTCAAATAAGCATTACTTGATGTTTATAGCCTCTTCCCCTAAATGATAGGCGGCTATCGGATCGATCGTACTTCGGGGAAAAACCATGAGTCGTCGTTATAAATGACAAAGAAACTTAACTTACTTGCCTACTCACGTATATTAGTCAGAAAGTTTGTATTTCGCCATCAGTTTAGTTGGGTCTTTGAGTTAATTTACTTATTCTTCAAAAAGTGTAAATTAAGTTTATTGAAGTATCAATTATAAATAACATTATTAGTGGCTAATTAACAAATACAAAAATATTTGAAAGATGTATTACCTATTTAAAATATATAAGTAATACTTATTGAGATAATTATGGCCAACAAGGAAACGAATAATCGAAATTTACTACTCAAAATACGTTGAATCAAATCACGAATAGAAACTCCAAGAGATAGTTAAAAGAAACAATGGCTAGTGATCCGAATCGGTCTCGAAGGATATCAGTATTTGCTCTCTAAAGCATATTGTCTACTTCTTGTTGGACACTTGACGAAAATACTTAGAAATTGATTCCGAACCTCGGTTTACAGAGCTGTCGAAGAGACGACCGATAGCGGTCTTCACTATCCATATGACAACTGAGTGCTTACCACAGGCGCCGTCCTAGAGAGCGCTATTGTGATCCGTTACGATCGCCGCGAATGTTTCCGACACTGCAAATTGTGTACTTCATGTTATTATTATTGTTTCGGTGAATAATGTGAGCAAGTTTTGTATTAAAATTAAATATTTAATACACAAAAAGCAAGCATGGTAACAAAAATTAACCATTATATTTTCAGCAGATATAATCAAACAGTTCGTACAACCTAGAACATTTTATATTGCCTTAAATGACTGGAGGTTCGTCTTGCCCGAACAAATAATACCGTTGGGATTCAAAAACTGTTTCTTAAAAGATTCTCTCGACATTCATTTGGAGGATATTGCGGAAAGCTGCCTCTGAATGTAGTAATGGTGCAAGTTATTCGTGTAAGCCTAGTTTCGGAGGCTTCTTCACGAATTTTAAACTGGTCCCAAAGTGTTGGTTAACTTTCGTGAATTTACAAATTGCTTGCTTTTCATATTTATGCTTTTAAGATTAAAATCAATTTGTTAGATGATATCTGAAGGCCAATTCTCGTATTTAACAGACACTGACACTGAATTTTGACTGAACTGCGATTTAATTTTGAATTGACTCACAATTGGTATTCTGCTCCACTTAATCTACTTACAGTATAATTTCGATATAATCAATTTATAATCTCTTGTTAATCTCAAAGGTAATGTCAAAAACTCAAAAACAAAAACATGAATTTTGCCATTGTATGGGAAAATACATTAATAGGAATGGTTATTGGATGCCAATACGTTTACATGCCAAATTAAAATTAATATACAACTAATTAATAAAATTTCGGTAAGTAAATATATTGGTTCCTTGGATCGTGTGAATTATTTTCAATAGGTATGCAATAATAAAAAAAAATAATATTCAATAATAGAAATAATTCAGACATTATAAAGATTTTAACGATGGTAACGTACAATTGGGTTTTTTAATTCGTTTTTTCCTCCTGATAATTTTATCTCATTTGTTGAATTTCTCGAGCAAAAGTTTCGCGAATATTTCGATCTTGAAATAAATATTGTCAATGCTGGCAACGAAATACTTAACATGTTTGCATGTTGCCCACCAGGATCTCCTAGCCAGATCCCCCAGAGGATCCTCGTGAACTCATTAGTTGTGAAATTGTATAAAAGCAATTAACGTTTACAAAACCAGTGACTATCAGAAAGTTATCAGCCATCGATAGGGATTACAAAAATCAGGTGCATGCGATTTTCAACCTTATTGACGTAACTCAGAATTTATAATTTTACTATCGTATCAATGTCAGAAAGCAAGAAAATACCAAAAAGAAGTTTATCATGAATTGTCAATAAGGTTGAAAATCGCATGCACCTGTTTTTTATAAGCCCTATCGATGGTTGATCATTTTATAGTCATTTGTTTTGTAGACATGAATTTGTCTTACACAATTTCTTTTTAAACTTATTTTAGATACCTATCCCCGTGGTAAAACTAGTGGCACATAATAGCTAAAGGAGATTCCTATGTTTATTAGCAAAATAGATCATAAATATTACCAGAAAAATATTCAACACTATTAGTGGTATCGTTGGGAATGTCAAATAAATCACGTCATCACGTCGTGTCCTTGGAAACAAATGTATATATTTATTCCGTGCTTTTAAAAGTTTCAGGTGCATGCTTTTTTGGTTCCACTCGCTATTTTATTTACAACTGTACTTCTGCCGTATAGCGAATCGGTCGAGTCCAAGAATCTGCCCAATTCACGAATCTGTCGAGTTGGGAATCTGCCGAATTATGAATCTGTCCATTCCAGATTCTGTCGTATACCGAACAAGCGATTTGTCTTAACCTATTGTGACAACCCTACCAAAATAGGTAACAAATTTACAAGCTCTTAAGAAGCTGTTTCTCTGTTCGGTTTATTTACTCATGTGGTTATATTATGTACGATGGTATCATTGTGAAAAAACTAGAAATACCTTACCTGCTCTACTAATAATTAGCAGAATACCGTTCACACTAGTTCACACTTGGTTCAACTTTCGATGTAGTCCCGATCTCATTCAAGTGTCAGTTAAGTTACGAGAATACCATTTATGACGCCGAGACTAGATCGATATTGGAATTTGAACAAATATAATTACCAGAATTGGCCTTCTGTAATAAGCAGGTGAGTTAAATAATCTTTAGAGAATATTTATGTATTAAAAAGTGGGAAATAAACGCGTACGAAAATTAAAACTATCAATCGCTTAGTCAACTTCAAAAGAACATTAACTATATTTCTGATTGACATTCGCTTTCATCAATAATTTATACACATTATTCTCGTAACACAACTCTCAGGTGTATGAGTGAACGTTTGTTCTACTTAAGAGGATTCAAAAGCCAAAAGCGAATTAGTCTTGGGGCGTTTTAAGAAATCTACAGAAATAAAGACATTCCCAACAAATGTTACAGAATGGTGAATTTATTTGCATAATTCAGCAAACCTAAATCCTTTGTCCGCGGCCCGCTGCTGAAATAATAAATTTACTCCGTGTTCTACACCCCAAATATTCTATCTGAACAAAATTATTTAACTATTTGAATGCAACCTCTTTTAAATTATACTTACATAAAATTTACACGCTGCTGGAGCTTAAACTTCGCTAACCGTTTCTGTCTTACACTTCGACAGAGCTTTAGCGCGGGTTTTATTTGAGTGTGGCTTTATATTTATTTTCGCGTGATAACGCCATAACACACTATCTTTTATGTAAGTGGCATTGTAACTCTAAGTCTCTGATATTTCACCCTATCGCATTGAGTATTTCGATCGTACGCTACTCGGGCGATTCTGCCGCGAGCACAATATGTGTAAATTTAGAAAACGTTTTCGGCACATTATTACGTTTAGGGATTTTCAAGAAAATTTCCTTATTACCTTTTTGAGTTCGATTCCGAACTAGGATTTAGTGGGATTTAGATTACGATTTTTACAAAATATTGTGTTTGCTTAAGTGTTATTACTGTAATGTTATTCCCAATATCATTATCACCAATAAACCTCGACTTATAGTTAAGTAAATTATGGACGAACGGTGTAGTACATAGTGGCAGTTTTAAATATGGTTTGGCTATTCTGTTGCTATTAAGTAAATGTATATTGTAACAGAAATATAAGTAATGTAAAATATTGTCTATTGAGATTTTACGGCTGTAATCTCCATTATAAAACACTAGCCGTTGCCCGCGGTTTCACCCGCGTCCTGAGGGAACTACTTCGCGTACCCGAAAAACGCAAATATCTTACGGACCCCTATTTTTTCTAAAATAAGATATAGCCTTTGTTACTCGCAGATAATGTAGCTTTCGATTGGTGAAATAATTTTTAAAATCGGTCCAGTAGTTTTTGAGTTTATCCATTACAAACAAAAATTTTACCTCTTTATAATATTAGTGTAGTTTGGTTCAAAATGTTAATCTGGTTTTAATCTCGTTCTCGTAGAAGTGTTATACTAGAAAATTGGTAACAGCATCAGAACATTACTTGTAAATATTTATATTTACATATTAATTAATGAAGTCAACATTTTGAGTACATTTTTGGTTCGTCGAGCTTATGAAAAGAGAGAGCTAAAAATTAAGAGAAAATGGTTAACTTTCAATTTTTATTCCAGTTGATATTCAATAATCTTTTTTAAAGGGGAGCTTTTTTACTTTCTTAGCGCATCGTATGCACAAAGAAGTGTGTGACATCTAAACTATCATAAGAAAAAATATTTTGGAGTTAATATGATGGTCTAATTTCGACCACTATGGGAAAATATTGCTAATGCTTCTGCTTACTTGACTCCTCATTTTCAATATCTCTGTGATAGTCACAAAAAAGATCTTCGTTCTTCAAACAATCTCCTATTCTACTGTCCTTTGCATAGCTCTAGCCTAGTTCATACTTCCTTTTACATCCAATCTATACTTCTCTGGAATGCACTCCCTCTCGAAATCAGGATGTCCACTAACCGTCTTGCGTTTAAGACTTATATGGATATGTTGGCTGGATCATCATACCTAGAATTATCTTATAAATCTTTATGTTCATTTTTATATATATATATATATATATATATATATATATATATATATATATATATATATATATATATATGTTTATATTATATCGTAAGTATATTATTATAAGTATGTAGTATATAAGTATATTAGTATGTATATATATTGTATAGATATAATAATATATTTATGTAATCTTAATTTGATGTAGAAAATTCAATAAGTTAAATATCGAAACTTTTAAACACTCGCGTTGCATGTTTAAGAATATATATATATATAAACGGGTCTTTTAGGACATTTGCATGCTCGCGTTAATTCCCGTTTATATATACCTATTCTTAAGTTAAATATCCCTTAACAGTAATTGCACCTAGCTCATTTTATCTCTGCACACCCAAAGGTTGACTGGGAGAAAATGCCTACGGCATTAAGTCCGCTCTGTACAGATATTTTGTGCATAAAGTGCGTATTAAGCTAGAACATATTCACGAACACTTTTGTAGATTACTTTCTGCCTAATGTTGGCGTCTCGCCAATCCGGAAATTCCTAAGTCGGACTTAGAACATTTTGTTTTAGTATACGAATTATTTGTACAAGCATAAGTTTAATGACCCTCCGTTTCAGAACGAGGTAATAAAATAATACATCAAAATGAATAACTTAAGTTTTATTAGATGACCAAAAGTAAATTAACTTCATCAGAATTTTGCTTTTTACTTTTAGGACATTTTCCAGTTTTGTGGTGTCTATTTATGGAATAGTGCGATCGTAGCATAGGCTTACCACTTTTATGTGGGACTTGAATAGGCTACAAATAAAACCTGTAATGTAAATTTTATGCCCATATTGGTTACATGTACAGATGCATATTTATTTGCTATGTATATTGACTATGTCTTTGGTAAGTTTAACAGTCTTTTATACACCAATGCAATGTAAACGTTAATAAATATGTTCCAGGTCACGCTATGCGCACAGATGCAGACTTTTGAAAGCCAGCCTTTCGTTTTAGTTCTAGTTCAACCTCGAGTCAATGCATCTGTAAGAAAGATCTTGCAGACGTATCTCTAATGCGCCCATCAAGTCATGTGAAAGTTCGAGAAATTTAGTCTGAAAGTCTCAGACTATGTTAATATGTACGTCGCGGTCTGAAAGTGTTTACCACCAGTGGCTTATAATTGCATGAACACATCAATGACACAAGGACGACGATATTGCAACTATAATATATATAGTCTAAGATTGCAACCAATCTATGATAATATGCGTTGCGTAGCAACTGGTGTCAATAACGATTTATTATTCCACATACGTTCATTTAATTACAAGCGTGACATTTACCCTGAAACTAAAATATTTGTAGTCTTCAAATAATGTAATTTATACTTGCTATTTACGATTTTGGTATTTGTAATTAATAAGTTTATCAAATGACTTTTACATTGACAGATTATAATGAAAGGGATGGCGAAAATACGACATCCTGAATATAAAATCTTTTTGAAAAAAAAAATACAATATTTATATCGTCTAGCGTAAGACTGCCTCGTTGGCGGTAGTGCATACGACAGCTGATCATGAGGTCTCGGGTTCGATTCGCGGGTCGGGCTCGGAAAATGTTGCTAAGGTTTTCTGTTACGAATTTCTTAGTGACAAATTATTAGAAATTTCTGTCAAGAAATTCTTAATCATTAGCCCGAAGTTGGCGGTGTTTCACCCCCGTGCATCAGAAAGCACGTTAAGCAGTCCCAGCTGTCATGATCCATGGCAGTCATTAGTGGTAAGTCAGTGCCCTCAAATATACCTACTGACTACTGGTCTAACCTTAGAATGATGTTAAATGGCAGTCGCTCCGTGTAAAAACTGATATTCAGTCAAATCTCGGTAGACCAGTAATAGCAGGCCCTGGGCTCCAAAGCGCAAGCTTGGGATGCAACTAAGAAAATCCTAGGGTGATGATGATGATGATATCGTCTAGCGAAAATCAGGGCGCGGTCAGACTGTGAGCTATAATGATAGTGGATGGTATGCTAGTCACGTTAATGCTGATCACATAAGTGAGCTTTTGTTTAGATAGTGTGCGCCCTTAACCAGGCGAATCGTGCTTTATAAAAAAATATGCAGAAATAATCAAAAATATTTTTTTTTATAGACTCATGCCTGTATCCCCGAAGGGGTAGGCAGAGGTGTAATATTACACCCACATTTCGCCATGAATTTTTAGGTCCCACGTAATAAGAGGCGAGCCTATTGCCGTACCGGGCACATTACCTACCATCCCAATAATATTTTGCCCGACCCGGGAATCGAACCCGAGACCTCCCAATCCCACGCGCACTTTTATGCCGCAAGACCAACGAGGCAGTCAAAATAAATTCAGCTCATATTTTTTTGTTAATAAAAGTTTTAATAACGAATATAGCCTCCCTCAGCAGCCACAACGGCACGTAATCTATCACGCATAGATGCAACAAGGCACGCGCACAAGTCTGTCCCTCTGATACCTTCCCATACCTGTGCGTTTATGAACAGTCAAAACGTGTCCAAAAAGGCACGTTTAGCTGTACATAGAGGTGTGTTAGTGCCTACCCTTATGTATGGTAGTGAAAGTTGGGTATGGCAGAAGAGATTTGAAAGTAGAATAAATGCTGTAGAAATGAGAGCACTGAGAAGTATGTGTGGTGTGTCTTTGACCGGCAGAGTAAAGAATTGTGTGATACGAGAGTGGTGTGGGGTAAAAGAAGATGTAGTGACAAGCATTGAGAAAGGCATGTTAAGATGGTTTGGGCACATGGAGAGGATGGATGACGATAGACTGACAAAGAAGATATATCAGGCTAGTGTGAATGGGACATGACAAAGGGGAAGACCTAGGAGAACGTTCTCTGACCAGATTGGAGACATCCTGAAAAAGGACAAGTCTTCTTCTTTCCGACTGGCAATCCATTATGCCCCACAAATTTTCGATGGGGTTTAAATCTGCTGACCGAGCAGGCCATTGAATGCGGCGAATGTCACGGTGCATCTCTAACCACGCCTTAGTAACACGAGCCGTGTGAATTGGTGCATTATCTTGCACGTAATTTACGTGTGGAAAGTCTGCTGGAGGGTAAACTACGCGCACAGTAGGCAGCATGACCTCTTCCAGAAGAGACACATAATTGTTCGCGGTAACCCTATTGTCTAATAATGCTAGTTCTCCGACGCCGTCGTGCCTCATCCACCCCCATAAGTTGACCAACATTCGACCAGATTCACTATGGGGTACTATATATTATGATCTTTATTATATCGAGTGCAATTATACCGCCATAAAGTTAATCTACCAATTTAAAACTTTTTCGTCGGTAAATATTACATTCGACCAATCAAAATCAATATATTGTCTTGCAAAATTTAGGCGGGTAGTCTTGTGGTGAGTTTTTAGCTCGACTTTAATGGCATGGTGCCTGTAGTGAAGCCCCGCGTGGTGCAAAGCACGTCGAATTGTCCGAGGACACACATTATACAGCTCAGCAAAATGACGAGTTGGTGTGAAGCCGTTTTTTTTCATAATTTTGAACCATTTGCCTTACTTGCGTGGCGGTTAGTATTGGCCGACGTCCTGAATTGCTCCTGTGATCTGTAATTTGCCCTTCTTCGCCGTGACGCCGAATCCCAAACCTCACAGTCCATCGAGATATGTTTAATTCCAGTGAAATAGCACTAATATTTAAGCCATCTTCATGAAGCAATATTATTTCAGCTCTTTGTTTCACCGTTAAACTTGCCATTTTATTACAATAAGAAAGTGTTTTATAAAATAAAGAACTTTTACAGCAAAATAAATGCAATTCTGTCATTATGTCAAATTATTTCATCGACCTAAAAATATTCATACTCTTTTTGTTTGAATCGATGCCTTACCAATGATTGAAAAGTAATAAGTGCTCAGATATAGCATTTTAGACCTTGCTGAACCCAGCGTGACAAAGAATGTAATTTGAAAAGTGGTAAAAATTTTAATCCGCGACTGTACCTAATCTGTAATATAATAAAAAACGAGTATTTAAGTCCTATTCCTACTTAAGGCTAACATTATTTCATTTGGAGTAAATCTAGAAAATATATTTGTTAATAGTCGTTTTTAATTTTAATTCAAAATTGGCTCCAACATATTTAAGAGACAGACGCTACACAAAAATGTTGCAATAGGCTACATTCTTATAATAGCGATAACAAAAATAAGGTCATGTTTAAATTTAGAACTATATTTAACGAATGTTTTGGAACACTTTTTTTACTAAAATCGAGTTATAAGTTATAAGTATTTATAGCAATGAAATTCTGACACAAATTTAGATTCCTTTTTTTATTTATGAATGTTTTTCACAATCTCTTTCATTGATATTAAAGTATACTCGAGAAAACTCCGACCCAATTCACTGGTTACGTCTATATTATTTCACCCATACCAAAATCATCACCGTATACTATGCCCGACCACGATTCTCTATAATAAACCGCCCCATAGACTAACACTATAATCAAAACGCTTGTCAGGTGGAGTGCTGATAAATCTCACCCTTTATCGATGAATGCTGATCCTATGACCAGACGGTTATGTGGGGTGTAAAGGCGGCGCGGCGTATACATTGTGTCTTTTATGATACTGACAAATTGTGTAGAGGACTTATACTGTGTATTGGTTACATATCTATACTAATATTGTGAATGCGCAAATATTTTTGTTTGTGTCACTCTTTTTTGTTTGTGTCACTCTAAAGGCTTAACTGCTTGATCGGTTTTTATGAAAAACATGGAGAAGAGCTGAAGTTAAAGAGTGTTTGTTTTTTTTATTTACTTCCGTGGCGCTATAGTAAAAGATCATGGGCGGAATCATTTCCACCTATCAATAAAAATGAAATATAGCTCAATTGACATTTGGTGGCAAGATGATATTTTTTTACTAAGGAGCCGTCCTTGCGCAAATGCATTTGTTCTCTTAGTATCTACATTTTATGAAAAAGCAATTATACCTATACTAATATCGACGAGTTTGTAAAAGGTTAAGGAGATGTGTTGTATCAGACTGGGAGTTATGGAATACTTATAATAATAATAATAATATTCTACCACATACACACATCAGCATCTAGTCCCAAGCTAAGCAGAGCTTATGTTATGGGTACTAGATAATGGATAAACATACATATATACTTTTTTTTTGTAAATACATACATATTATACATAGAAACACTCAGACCAAGACAAACATCCATGTTCATGCACACAAATGTTTGACTTGAGCGGGAATCGAACCCGCGACCAACGGCGTAGCAGTCGTTTACACTCCCGCTGCGCCAACCGGTCGTCAAACGACTTAGCATTTATGACATACAGTCGCTTGGTTACGACACTCAAATATTTCCAACAAGAGATGTTTTTGACGCTACAATCGACGTACGACTAGAAAGGCTCCACTCGTGCTCGGCTCATGTAGCGTAGACGCAGCTCTTCTATACTGGTCAAGCAACACACTCGCACTATACGATGTTGTGCCAATGTCATATCAATTTTATGGGTTATCAATTTGTTATACAGATTTTAATCCGACAACGTAGCTGAACAGAATATACAAGGCCTATATTGATACACTCGCTATTTTCATTTGCCTTCTTTATTAGTTAGTTATCATCATTTATAATAAAAATACAGTCAAAATATTTTGTTTTATTATTAAATCATATTTTTACTACAATATAACCGTAATGTTAAAGTAACTTACAATGAGTGGAAAATTAAATTATTATATGTCATATTAGAGAGTCTATAAATTTTTGCCCGTAGTCCTTTCTTATTTGTTTTAACAATAGCTAGAGATTCCTTTTATAGGCATACCACAAGACAAGCCGCGGGCGAAAGCTAGTTTTTTTGTAAATTATCGTTTATGGTATATAATTATGTGTGTAAGCTATTTCACGTTAAATACGTTTAAAGTAAATAAATAATCTACCAAAAGTTTACCATTTCAAAGTCGTACAATTTAATATGAGTTGCAATATAAATACGATACCTATCATTCCATATGATTAAAAATTCACGTAAGTAGATACTTTTTATTTATTCAATATGTTTTCATGGTATTCGGCGATAGGGTGCGATATTCCACAGCAATGGGACTACATATAAGTATCTATAATTCTTAGAATTCAGTGAATATTGTTAGGCAAATGACCAACTGCGCTTCGAAGGTGAGTGAAGGGCAGAATAAGGTCACATTCATGTCGCTTGTATAGTTAGTCGCTGAAAGTAAGCATGAAAGAAATCTACAGCAATAATATAAGTGTGTACTGGTTGTACATTTATATATAAAAAGTCTATTAAGAAAATTCTTTCGATTAACGCTTGTCAAAATATTTAAGGTAATTTTCTAAAGAACTGATATTCCCATAATGATGCGGTCGTAGTCAACGAGAAAACTAATTTATCATAATTACCCGTTCAACCCACAAATTTCGACCCCATCGACAAATTTTACTCTCTCAACCCACTTTTACCATTTCGACCCGAAAACTTGCATTTTGCCTACCCCTAAAGTGCCCGTTCGACCCTCTACCTAACACCGTGTACCTGTTCGACCTCATTTTTACATCTTCGTATAAAAAGCTTAAGTACAATCGTGTACAAAAGTGAGCTACACTTTAATAAAAATAAAACACAATACTTTTAATCAAAAATACAAAAACAACAATGTTTTATTACGAATAAAATGATTTATTCCAAGTAGATCACGTATTTTTCTTATTTTACTGGTAATAGATTTGGATACTGAATTAATATAACATAGCATACATGCATGTTAAATTAATTCAGTATGCTAATATCCTAGTTTAAAAGCGAGGACCTCAGAGATATCCTAAAATTAAGGCCGCAACTGAATTTGAGATCATATTTGTTAAAATAAAGTAAAAGAGATATGAATCACAGATATACATAATTATGAAGTTGCAGTAATTCAAAATATGGTCATACTAATAATGTTGGAATTTTGATTAAGTTTGTAAATATAAGATAACTTTGTATTTTACATATTTTTTTATCAGTACAAAAAATCAGTCTTGTTTGTAGATATAAAATAAACAATATTAAGAGTATAAGTAAAATAATTTATATAAATCACAGATCACTTATCAAACTCAAACGTTAACTAAACATTTATTTTTTTTATATACGTTTCGTAAATTAAATAAATTTTACAAAATAATGTATATTTAGAGTATAAGTAAAATGTATATAAATCACAGATTAAAATCAGACTTATCCTAAACATAATAATTATTATTTATGTAACTTTCGTAAACGAAATAAATTTACAAAAGTAATATTTATTATGTTTAACATGGTTTAAATAATAAATTCCGTATGTACCCTTTAACAATCCCATAACAGTATTGCCCTAAAATTAGCCTAAAACTAAACATAGTCAAGTAAAATATTGGAAATTATGTATAAATCATATATGTTAAAATTTACTTAGAACCTGGTAAAATCAGTGGAAGAACATGCTTAAAGTTATGACAAAATTAACATACTTAAGTAAGCAGCTTCTCTAAACAATGGCCAATACTTATATGAGGGTGAATTTCCCGGGAACAAAAATTACGTGGCAACAATGAAATCGGTACTATAAAACATAGTTATAATGTTCTAATATTTTTTTTGGTTAGGTGAAATAGTAATCTATGTGTAGCACAAACTATTTAATTAAAAAGGATTAATAGATACTCCAAAAAAAAAAAAATTGAACCTTGAGATCTTTCATTGCTGTGTTTGTCCACACATCATCTTGATGTGTATTATACGTTATTGATAAAAATCTATTGGTTATTTATACAAAAACCTAGTTTTATTTGATACGTGGATAGTTAAAGTATTGTTACCGAATAAATTTATTCATATGTTTAAACAATACAACGAACGGTTAATAAAAATGCATTTGTCCTAGAACTACCTTTCATCGCCGTGTCCTAAATATATTTAAGAATATTGTTTTATCTAAGGACTTGCGTCCCCCAACCCTGTGCGCTAAACATTGCATAATAGTGTCGCTTGGTGCTCGACGTGGAACAACGTGTATACGTGCCTGCGTTTTTGTGCCATAAAAGTAAGTATTTGATTTTTATGTTACTGGACATTTTTTCTTTCATCGCCGTAGATTGGTCTAACTTCTATTTGAATAAGTTTGTCCTTTTGATTAAGCATTCGATAGAATGCCATTTATGTTGTGTTTATTTGTGACGTGTTAATTACTGTGAATTATTAATAGATTTTTGGTTACTTGATGTTTTGGCCTTGATTTTCATCGCACTGCTCTCATTGCCGTGGTTTTCGTGGGCAAAATTTGCTATGGCAATGAAAAAAAGACACGGCGATGAAACAAAATTTCATTGCCGTGTCTTTAAAACAATTTAGTTTCATTGCCATGACCAGTTGTTTCATTGCCGTGACTTATGTTTTCATCGCCACGGTATGATTGAGAAAAATAAAACTGTACTGTACAATCAACTACAAAAGGATATTTCCACGTTAACGTTACAAAATGATATATATTTGGTACCCCCATCACACGATAGACATTGAAACATACACGCATACACACACACACACACGCACGCACGCACGCACGCACGCACGCACGCACGCACGCACACACACATGCACACACGCACACACAACACAATCACACGCACTCACTCACATATGTATACTACCGTCTAATTTATAAACATAATAATGGATTGTTTATTTTTAGAACTAGGCCTAAACCGAAACTATCGGAAGAGGAGAGAGAGAAAGGAAAGAAAAAGTTTGGCTGAACAAAAGTGACGAGAAAAATTAAGAAGCGACCCTTTTATATTATATAAAGTTAATACTTATCTTGTTAGCAATAGCTATTGCATACTTTAGAAAAGTATCTTAATATTTGTTAATTTCTATTCTGTTAATTTTTGTGTGAAAGAAATAAAAATAAATTATTGTGTTGCTTTGATTCTATTAACTTTTTGTTTCATTTTACTCCGATGCGAGAAGGTTATTGAGAATAGGGTAAAAACAGCGTATGTGTGTGTTGTGTATGCCTTACTCTTTCAGAGCCAGGGATGTATCTATTTCAGGTATGTATATTAAATAAAAAATATCATGTGTTGTTGGAATTTTTCATTACCGTGGATTGATTCTATCACTCCCGTGGCACAGTTATTTCATTGCCGTGGAAGCATGTTTTATTGCCGTGCACGCATGTTTTATCGCCGGGGCACAAAAGGACAATGGCAGATCTTCATACATCAAAATGTCTGAAATGAAATTGAAGCGTACAGTAATAAAAAATATATCAAAAAATTTGGCGTAAGTAACAGAGTCTATAAATGATTCTATTTTTACTCAGGAAAGGTGGAAAAAGAAGATATCGGTGTTTGAATTTTAGTTTATTAGTTAAAGAATGAACAATGTAGGTAAAAGGAAAGTTATAGTATGAAAGTTAAACAATGTAGGTAGGTACGTTTGAATTATCAAATGACATATGTCAGATTGACATCAAAACGCGGAAGTATTTTGTAGCATCTAACTGTCACAGCCAAAGACAAAAGCAGAGCTGCACATTTTAAATCGATTTTATGTGAAATCGATACAAAATTAAAACGATGCGGTGATGTTTTTATTTGATTTAAACGTTGTTTTGCTTCAAAAATATTAGCTTATTGATATAATGTTGATTAAATATTAAATAACTGCATTTTAAACCAAACCAACTCTATAAAGGTCGATCGTATCGATTACTTATTTAATAATCGATACGGATATAGCACTCACGTCTATTCCTGTCACACCATTGTCTATGGCAATAATCAAATAATAAAGTATTCTTAATCAATTGGAATGCTTTTTATCATCATAAAATACTCCAGCTTTAACGAGACAAAGTAAAAATATTAAAAATCGTAGAAAAAAAAACCAATTTGTTTTGTTCATATGAAGTTTAAGGTCGCCACAACAAACCCAGACCAAATTCTGCCATTGTTTTTTAATCTGGTATATCTCGTTAGTTTTTTAAGCGATCTGCTAGATATTAAGCAAGAATACATATATTATCAAAAACTTAAGTAAACACAATTTGAAATTAAACTACAGTTTACGGATTTTATCGCGTTATATTGGTTTCACTTGTTTTTACATTTAAACCGAATGATCTAGAAACTACCTTTTTTTTATTACTAGCCAAAACGTTTCGAATTCTTTACAGGATTCATGTTCACGGCAGACTGAGGTGGTATTTGTCTTTGTCTTGAATTTAAAAGTTATCTCAAAGTACCCGAACATTTTTCAACTATTGGTGTTACTATCTACGCAGAATGTGCTCACTGTGTCTTGATGTCTTCTGGTGACTTTGTCCTTCTTGGGTTTCATTAGCCTGATAACAGGGTCCCAAGTTGGAGGAACATTCCAACCATCTTCCCTATTGAAATTAGGATGTTTTTTAATTTCAATAGCTTCTCGTATCATTCTTGGAATAAAGCAGTGTTCTTTTGCGAGTATCTGTGGTTTATCAAATCGCAGGTAATGGTTGGTTCCTTGTTCTACATGTTCACACACAGCAGACTTCGTCGAGCGTTTGTGTTTAATGTCAGCTATATGTTCCTTTAGTCGAATGCCTATGCTTCTCTTGGTTTGTCCAATGTATGAGAGCCCACACTCACAGTCTATCTTGTAAACCCCGGCCTCTTGTAAGGGTAACTGACTCTTGACAGATGGTAATAATTGGCTTATCTTCGTTGGCGGCTTGTAGAAAGTTTTGATTGAAGCTCGCTTCAAGATGTAGCCAATCTTGTCGGTCACGCCCTTGATGTATGGGAGGACAGCAGGTTGTCTCTCTACTGTGGCTGGCTTGTTCTTCGGGGATCTGTGACTTTGGCGCGGCGGTCGGAGCTTGTTGTCTTGCAGAACTTGCTTGACATGTTGAAGCTCGGCGTCCAGGTGTTTCTTGTCACAGATCCCCCGGGCTCTCTGAAACAAAGACATTCCTACGGTAGCTAACTGTTTAGGATGGTGGTGAGATTCACCGTTTAAGTACCTATTTGTACGTGTCTTTTTTCTATACACAGTGTGGCTCAAAGAGTTGTTTTTGTTCCTGATAACAAGTACATCTAAGAAAGCTAAAGAATTGTTTGCCTCTAATTCCATTGTAAATTTTATCCGGTTGTGAATAGAATTAAGATGGTCTAGGGATACATTAACACTATCTGTTGGTAAAATTGTAAAAGTGTCATCTACATACCGCTTGTAGAACCTCGGTGTGATGTGGCAGTCTGCAGGGCTCGCGCCTCGAAGTCCTCCATGAAGATGTCAGCAACCACAGGCGATACTGGAGAGCCCATTGCCACACCGTCTACTTGTATGTAGTATTTCTCATCCCATAACAGATAGCCAGTTGTTAAACTGTGTTTCAATATTTCTGCATATTCCTCAGGCATGTTGTTCTCTATTAGCTTCCTTCTAGTTATCTCAATACAGTCATGTGCTGGTAAGCATGTGAATAATGACTGTACATCAAAACTAACCATAGTTTCCTTGTCAGAGAGATGTAGGTGTTTTATTTCACTGACAAAATGGTAGGAATCCTTTACATGCGCTCTCGTCTTGCCTCTGAGTGGCGAGAGAATCTTTGCAAGGTGTTGAGCCAATCTGTAGGTTGGCGCCCCTATTTGACTGACTATAGGGCGCAGTGGAGCATTTTCCTTGTGTATTTTCGGTAGACCATACAATTGGGGAGGTTGTACCCGAGGTTGACATTGACTATTATTTATGGTCAAAAGTTTGGAGAAACATCGGTCTGGCAGATCGTCTGCCTATTAACAACTTTTACTACACGGAATTGTACGATTGTTACGACCCTTTCGAAGTAACTAACATTCACGCTACTACTCGCAACGATTATACTATTACATTACCATGCTTCGAGAAATTTAATGAGACGAATGATATAACACTTGTATTTTAAAATTTCACGATTACTTTGATGGTATAATTGGCTATGATTTATTAGAAAAATTGGAATCAAATCTTGATTTAAAGAATAGGTTATTAAATACGCGTAATTCAAGCAATCCCTTGTTCATGTATGACTCTCGCAATTGTAATTTATATGAAGAAATAATACCGGCTAATTCAACTAAATTAATTAAAGTCCCTATTAATTCTCGCGATGGTGACGTATTGATTGAGAAGCAATGTATATCAAACTGTATAATAGATAATTGCGTCACTACTGTAAAAAATAACCGTGGTATATTAGAGGTCACAAACCCAACGTGTCATGACGTAGTTTTCTCAATGGATCAACCTGTAAAAGCCGAGTTGTGTAATATTCAGTGCACGCGTACCGAACAACTGTCCGATCGCGTTAACCTATACAGTTAGGCGTTCCACAAGGCTCTATTTTAGGTCTTTTTCTATTCCTTGTATATATTAATGACTTACCTTTTTATTTTAAAAATATCTGTGATGTCGTACTTTTTGCAGATGATACGTCACTTATTTTTAAAGTAGATAGGAATAGGAATCAATTTGATGATGTAAATAATGCACTTATACAGGTTACACAATGGTTTACAGCAAACAACCTAGTGCTTAATTCTAAAAAGACTAAATGCGTTAAATTTGCTTTACCTAACGTTAGACAACTGGGACCTAATATAAGGCTAGATAGGGAGGAACTTGACACAGTTGACTCGACAGTGTTTCTAGGCATTACACTAGATAATAAGTTACAATGGGGTGCACATATAGCATGTCTTGCAGGTAAGCTCAGCTCTGCTGCGTATGCTGCCAAAAAAGTTAGACAACTTAATGATGCTGACACAGCTCGTCTAGTTTATTTTAGATATTTTCATAGTGTCATGTCCTACGGTATTTTGTTATGGGGCAAAGCTGCGGATATTCAGAATATCTTCGTTCTACAGAAACGAGCGGTACAAGCAATATATATGTTAGGTGCAAAAGATACTCTTAGGGAACGCTTTAAGTCTATAGGGTTTCTTACAGTAGCCTCGCAATTTTTATTTGCTAATATATTGTATATTAGGCAAAATATAGGTTTATTTACTACAAAAAGTGATATACATAACATAAATACTCGATACAGGCATAAGTTATATGCCCCTTATCATCGTTTACATAAAGTTAATAATTCTTTTGTAGGGCTAGGTATTCGTATATACAATAAAATACCAATTAGTCTTTTAGAATTGCCATTCAGTACGTTCAAAAGTAAAATAAAAGACTGCCTTATTAGTAAAGGTTATTATACCATTAATGATTATTTCAGTGATAAGGATAGATGGTCACTTACACTAGCCAACTCTTGATTTTTTTAATTTTTATTTATATAGATACCTTACTTGTCAGTTTTTTTTAAATATAATATCTCTAGTTCTATTAATTTATTATTCATGCATTATTAGGTCATTCTTCAACTTACTACATATACATTTTCATTGTTGTTCCACAAATTTTATTGAATTTGCTACAGTGTTAGATGAAGGTAACTCGTTATCATGGGCTGGATACTAACGTTTTTGTAATTTTCGTGTATTCATATACCGTAACTTTCTGTAACATACTTTTCCACCATAGTTCTGAACATGATCGCGAGTTGCCTACATTATAAAGCGTAAGTGCTCCTGTTACACAAGATTCACATTTGAAGACTACTACAGCACTTAATTTAGTAATTACATATTTGTTTAAGTATTATGTATGTTCTTATTTACTATTTACAAGTAATTAATTACAATGTGAAACAGTTGCAGCTCCTTACAAAAACAAGTACCATAACACTGGCGATTAAAAAGAGTGGTCACGAGTTTTATTGCCCGTTCTTTCTCGTGGTTCTACCTATTGCTTTGTGAATGGGCAGTAAATGTAAATGTAGAAGCATTATTAGAAGCATTATTAATTTACTTTTAAAATTTGACGTTCATAAGCGTCACGTTGTGACCTAGATGAATAAATGATTTTTGACTTTGACTAAATGGTCTGCTATTAGTAATCTTCTCATATCAAAAATTTGCCATCGCATACGGAACTTTCAGCTATCACTAAAAAAAACTCCATACTGTAAAGTAATATAATACAGAATATAAATGATCTTACCCACCTGTAGAAATGCTACGACTTTACAAAGAGGCAGATTGAGGTTTGGTCTGGGGAACTTGTTTTGGTCCAGAAGAGACCTGGCCATGGTTAGAATAGAGTTCATGAGCTTCTTATCACTTCGACTCATTCCTTCGATCACTTTCATCACCCTCTGGAGCCGCAGTCTAACTGACGGGTATATTATACAAGAATTGACGTTACCAGCAGCTCCGCACGGGTGGGCTTGACCACTTTCTTTAAATCCTAAGAGAGGGCAATTTCCAAAAATCTTGTCTTAGTGCTCTCCTGCACTCCCTAAGCATAAGCAAGATAAATGCAAAAGTTCAGCTACGCTCAGTAGTTTCAGCTGTAACAAACAAGATGTAGCGCTCATAGCGAGACTTAGCTTGTCGCTCGTAACAGATCGACAAAGTTAAGCAACGCTTGCACAGGTCGCCACTTGGATGGGTGACCGCGTGTGGCATTTACATCTGAGCGCTACCGTGCTTCGGAGGGCAAGTAAAGCTGTCGGTCCCGGTTCTTGTCTCAGGACAAGAACCGCTAGGCCATGTCGGAGGCCTCCGGGCGCTCTGAAAACTCCGACACCAGAGTTGGCCACACACTCACAAGAAAAACAAACAAACAAACAAAGCTGTAACAAATATTTTGGAGATAATATGATGCCGTAGCACAATTATAATTTTACATTACAATCAGTGACTTAATAATTCGAATGTGCAATGTTATATTTATATTCTCATCTATTTTAGCCTGTACAGGTTGCTTAAGATGTTATAACCAATGAACATATAAATATTTCGTACTATAAAGTATTCAACATCAGAACTTTTATTGCTGACTGTACCAACAATTACTTAAAACATGCTCGTCCAATTTTTCAACTATTGTAAATGTGTGACGGCTCAATAAAAATATTCTTCATAATAAAGTTTCGAAAAAATAATAACACGAAAATTCTTTTATAAAATTTTACGCCGATGACAGGACAAGCATAAATGGTAAATTGGGAAAATACAGCGAATAAATAAAACACCGTCATCACAAACGGGTACAATCGAATAGTCGCCTGATTGTATCGAATGTATAATAATAAAACCATTGCTATGAAAAACTGTGTTGTGTCCGATTATGAACATTTAATCATTTGTTACTAGCTCTCTTAATTATACAAAGGCGAAAAATAAATAAATAATCAAGGAAATTAAAAACTCTCTGTAAATAATTTCATATCATGGTTACGTGACTTTCAAGTAATTTTTTTGTGAGAAATGGTTGCTGTTTCGGTAAAATATCATCGACAAATATTTTAAAAGTGAAACTGAAAATCTCTCACCGCTGCAGTTATGTGGTGTGGATATTTCAGCGTTAGCGAGTGCACCGAGACAACTGCGAGTATGTGTTGCAACAAAAACTATTGAGATTGTGACACGTTTGAAAATCAATAACCACTGCACACACCTACCTCAAAATAAATCTTTTTTATTGAAAATAAGCACCCTTATACAATACCTTTCGAGATCGTTGATTAAATAATGATAATAATCTCTCTATAAACTACACCAAAAAATGAATTAGTAAGCCAGGGTAAAAGGGCAGGGGATCATATACTGGGTGAAAACTGATACCAGTGATTTAGTCCAGAATTTTCTGAAATTTTTTCTCACCCATTATATATGTTATGACGGATTAAGAACACAATATGTCACTACCCCATTTCATTCTATGAGAATCGTAAGATACAACATATTTGTAAAGTGACAACAAACTCGACATGAACCCTAAATCGTCTGGCTAGTGTGGTATAGTAGGTAAAATCTTACTATTGACTCACAATGAAATTGTGGTTCCAATTGGGAGATGCCTACATCCAGTAGTGGACTACAAAGAGGTGGAAAAGTGAGCACTGTTATTTTACTGGTTTCCTAAACGAGTGTTTATATTAAGATAGATATACGGTAATCATCATCATTCTAGCATTAGTTCTATTGTTATTCAAGACCTTCTCTCTGGTACCTTGAGCTTGATTTCTAGTCTAACCAGGTTTGACAGAAGATTGTGCAATCAAGAATTATTCAATGTTGTCATTATTGTTAGTACGGATAATCATATCACCTCTTCTTTAGTTGTCGACGTGTCTTTTATATGTTCAACTAATCCATTTTACTCTCAAATTATACAATTATTATTTAATATGACACTAAGGTATTGTTAATACTTTTATCTAACCCTATGATATATCAGTGCTATTCTAAAACGCTAATAGGCTGATAAAGTACCTGATGAAAAATTCTTGCAGGTATTTCGGTATTTTAATTCATTTTGTCTTAAATCACTCACGAAAGTAAATGTCCGTCCGTATCAATGAGTACAATACAGGTATTCATGTATGCAATTTTAACATGCTAATTCGGATTATTATTATTTTTTTTTTACAGTAATGATGACTATGATGGTAAGCAATTACCGCCGCCCTAAACACAAGCAACACCACAGGAGTCACAAGTGTGTTTCCGCCCCTTGGGGATGGTAAAAGGGATAGGATGAGGAGTGGGATGAGGGAGAAGGAATAGGGAATCCGGCACTCTCACTCACCGAACGAAACGCAACAGTTTATGTACTGTTACTTTACGTCGATTTTTCTGCGGAGTGTAGCACTTCCACGGTCGAGCCGGCCCATTCATGCTGAAATCAGCAAGGCTCTACTACCTTTATATACCTTTTGTTCTCTCACATTGAAAGTGTGCCGCTACAATTTAATGTATAGAACAATCTGTATTTCATCATTCAATCACCGAATCAACTTGTTAATTACATTCTAATGTTCGAACAAACCCAAAACGGTCTCTGAATGCAATGGCTAAAATTCCTACGTATGTTTTGGCATGCTGTCAAAATGAGCATATCTTCTTCAAAAGCACAAAGGAACTATGTCGAAAGACATTGGCTGAGTAGAACTTTAAAAATGCTTACTCGAAATCCTATGCAATGTAACTGCATAATAATACAAATATTCGCTTTAACGATAAGATCTCAAGATGCATATCTTAAATGTTTCCACGCGTTACATGTTTAATAGAGAACGATCAGGAAATGAACGCATTTATTTCTTAACCCGCAATAATACGTTCCAAATTCCTACACACTTGCCCTGAAGGAAATTATTCAATTATGATATGATAGTTACACATGCATGCTAATATACATAAAATGAAGTGATAGGTTGGTAGTCGGCGGAAACCAGATATGCTGGTTTAGAATAGGTGACTTTTAAATAATATTTAGTACAAACAAAATTAAGCGTTCGTTATACTTATAAACTTTTTAAATTTGATACTTTTCTGCACTGTTTTGCTGCGGGTTTTATGCAACTTGAACCATGTGAAGCAATTATTTGATATTTTTGTATACATAGGTACCTAAACATAAGATTAAAGCAAAAATAAGAAAGCCTAATCAATTTAAATAAACTATTTTCAGTTCTGACTGTGATTCAGACTGCATCCGTGGTTAACGCTATTCACTGGTAGCGTATGCGACTGCTGATCTGAAAGTGTTACTGGTTTTTTCCGAATTCTCAGTAGCAGCACGGAGACTGGTAAAGTGCCCGGTAACGACAATAGGCTCGCCCCCTATTACGTGGGGCCTAAAAATTCATGGTGAAGTGTGGGTGTAATATTACACCTCTGGCTACCCCTTCGGCGATACAGGCGTGAGTCTATAAAAAAAAAAGAAAATCAGTTTCATTCAGTACTTTATAAATCGTCGAGATGATTACATTTTGTTATGTTTTTGTGGTCGATTTTGCAATTTACGATTTGTATACATTATGTAAGTTTATTTAACGAATGTTAATCGAGAAAAATGACTGGGCTACATAGAGATACTACATGGAGATACTAACATTGGAGAGGCCTACATCCAGTAGTGGACTTCGGCAGGCTGATGATGATGATGATGGACTATCTCGACCACGACCGTTGCTAGTCGGTAGAAACGTCGGAGAAAAGCAGATGTAGTTAAGTTACCTTATACTTTAGGTAAGTTATTAAATGCGATTAATACGCGTTAAATTATACTTTATAATTACATTTTGTGTTTCAATCATAGAAATAGGAGCATGAGAAAAATATTCGATGTCTCCGTAGCCATTGAAACATAGAGCAAAACTATGAAATGAGAATGACTACTACTACAATAAGAGTTACTTTGTATAGAGTAAGAATAGGATTTGCATGGTCACATGGGATCATATTAAAAAAGACTAAGATAAAGAACAGCGTATAGACTTCACGAGTCCTTTCAAATACCAGATCATTCTAAAAGCCTCGTTTTCGGCGGCGACGTTTCCTCGAAATGAATTTTTGATTGAAAAAGCTCGGTTATAACACAAGATAGGGAGCTGCATGATAGATGATAATGGAAGCCCATAAAACTGAAAAGTAATATCGTTGACAGTCAAAGGCTAGCTCAGCAAGTGGCTGTGAGAATGTCACGATTTTGCAGTTTTAGGAATTGCAATCTATACAATTGTACCGCAGAAGCTTTCTCATACGGACTGTAAACATACATATGCTTACAGGACATGTAATATCACGATAAGAGTATCGCTATGGCCATAAACTAAAGGCGTGACGGAGATACATCGAGTATAAAGTTTTCTCTACTGCAAGTCATTTGCTAAGCAACTTCGCAACCCGAGGGATTGTGAGCGGAAGTACTAACTATTACTTTCTGAATATTTTTCGAACCTGTTACATTGCGATCTATTCTCTCTCAACAATATCAGTCATTTAAAGCATAATATGCACTTAATAGAAGGGTTATTATATATATATATGTATCGATACAAGGTATATGGCCTATATGTAGTATTTTAGTCATATTTGTCAATGGTTTGAAAAAGGGTTGTATTTAACTGTTAGTCAAAAATACTAATTGCACCACTAAGCTAAGTTGACGGAGCCCTGCTTCGCAGGGCTCCTATTTTATTGGATAAGTTTCCCGAGCGGACGAAACTTTTCATATCAAATGATATTTTGTAAAAAGATCATCATATTTGGTGTACAAATAGTATTTTAGTGTGCAAATCAGTATTTTAGTGAAATAATAAAGTTCTTTTGCGTAACTCACTTTAGTGTGTTACATAACATTTTTGATATGCTGTCAAAAATATCCGTTTGAAAAATAAAAGAGACAACTATCAATTCTTACTTTCATTTATTCAGCTTGTCACAAGAATAATTATATCTTAGATAAAGATACATTTACATTTACCGCCACTCTTGGCAATTCTTTAAATAGTCATTGTTTATAAAAGCAGAACAAACTATATCATATTTATAATATTGGGTAGCAAAGTTGTGGGTAGTTCAATATATATCAAATATAACATTATTACAATGGATAAGCAACAATATAGTTCATTTAGTAATATTGACCACAGGTATATCTTTTATTATTATTCTAGGTATATTTACTATGGATATATTCAATATTTACCAATTTAATATTCACCACAGGTACATATAATTGATATAGCTTATTTCACAGCATATGAATCGATTCTATTATATGATATCCCAAGTTCTAAACTTATAACATCTCACAAGTGACAAAACCACCCACAATATCAATTATACAATAGCTACACTATATTACATTGCTTCTGCATTATTTATATTGACTATACTCTATATAACACCACAGAAGCAATATAGAATTGTGAAACACAATAATATAATAGTCGGAATTATATCGTACCTTAGCCGTTGCCGGAGCGAAACTGAACTTAGACATAGTCGAGTCCTCTCGCAACCCCCTAGACTCTAGGGGGTTGCGAGCCTAGAGGGTTGGCGGAAGCTGGTTCAGGGCGATGTGCCCCCAGCCAGCGGGATCGTCGCTGCCCCTTAAATAAAGGGCAGGTGTTTGGGGTGGGCTGTTGTGCCCTGTGAGTGTCGTCGTCGTAATTACAGGGCCGCTTCGGTCTTCACGCCGCGCGCCGTCCGGGCGGTCAAAACGAGCCAGGTGAGAACCCCGGCGAACCGAGGGAGGCCCAGCTCCGTGAAGCCAGCGACGCGGACAGCGACTTACTAATGTGCGGCCCTGTGGATGTCTGTGAGTGATGTGTGTTAATGTTCAGTGTGGTGTGTGGTGTGTAGGCGTCTTGTTGTAGGCGTCCGCTGTTGCGGTGGTCGCCCGCGCGCGCACATGATGCACGTATGCTGATCATACGCGCAGATGTCACGCGGAAAGGGGCGGTCACCTGCAACAGAGGGAATGGAGTGTAGTGTTGCGAGGGCGGCGGTCACCTGGGGGTGACCGTGATTTCCGCGGAGTTGACGGGTGATGCGAGCAGATCTCGCGGCAGCTTCTTCTTGTCCGGGGGGCGAGCGTGCCAGGGCGCCAGGTCTCGGACGTGGTCCCAGGCCGAGGCGTCGGCACGCTCAAACATCCCCACGGACAGGCGGCGGATGAAGGCGTCCAGGCTCTCCATACGGGTGTCCTGCTGTATGACGGCGTTGCGGACGGTGCGCGGCGTACCTACCGCGGTACGGAGGGTGAGCGATTGTTGCGCTCGAAGGCGAGCCCGGTTGGTTTCGCTAGAGAGCGCGTACCAGGCAGGTGCGGCGTAGGTGAGCCGGGAGCGTACATAAGTTTTGTATACCCCCAGTTTCACGCTCAGCGGGAGGCGGGATGTGAGCGCTGGACGCAATAGCGCCCTGGTCGCGCGTACCTGCGCGACGACTCTGCGGACGTGTGACTCCATAGTGAGTAGGCGGTCTAATGTGACCCCTAGGTACTTCGCCGTCCTAGTCCAGGGGATGAAGTCGTCCTGGAGCTGGAGTGGTGGTGGGTGATCTCTCTTTGAGCTGAAAAGTATGGCCTGTGACTTACCCACGTTCACCGACACCCGCCACTGTGACAGCCAGTGTGGGAGAAGCTGGAGGGTATGCTGCATCTTGGAAGCGGCGTGGTAGGCGTTGATGCTGGTGGTGATGTACGCCGCGTCGTCAGCGTACAAAGCTAGCTCAGCGCCCTCAGCGACAGGGATGTCGTCGGTGAAACGCGAGTAGAGCACAGGCGAGAGACACGAGCCCTGCGGGACTCCGGCGGCGATAGGATGGAGGTCTGAGACCTCTTTCTCCACCACCACTCGGTATTTCCTGTTGCACATAAACGAGGAGACTGTTTTCACGATGCGGTGGGGCGCTGTCGAGGTCGAGAGCTTATACAGCAGACCGGAATGCCATACTCGGTCGAATGCTTTCTCCATTTCGAGGAATACTGCCACGGCGTGCTCGCGTTTGTTACGCGCCACCGCTATCCGGTGCAGTACCCTCGACAGCTGCAGTGTGGTTGAGTGTTCGGCGCGGAACCCGAACTGCTCAGGTCTGGGCGTGATGTGCGGTGTGAGGTGCCGCAGCAGGAGTTTTTCGAACACCTTCGAGATGGTCGGCAGCAAGGTGATCGGCCGATAGCTCTTAGGTTTCAATATGTTCTTTCCCGGCTTGGGCAACAAAATTATGCGTCCCTCCTTCCAGCATGTAGGGAAGACGCCTGTGCGGACGATCCCCGTAAACAGGCGCGCCAGCGCTGCCACGGTACGGTGCGGCAGGCGGCGCAGCGCTGTGTTCGGTATCCCATCCACCCCAGGAGCCTTTCGGGGCTGGGTCTGCCGAATTCAATTCAAGTTCAAATTCAATTTATTCTGTTAAATAAAAGGTACAAGTTACTTATAGTCCGGTCAAATTAGACAAAAAAATTGGGGTGAGGTTACAAAACTTCCCACTTGGCTGAATTTTGGTAGGATTGTTCAATACACTATTATAAAGGACATGTGAAAAGTCCTCATCGATCCGGCACGTGCAAAAAAATTTACTCGGGGTCAAAGGTCACAAAAACGGGTTTTTCTCGATTTTCAGCAAAATGGTAAGTTTTATCATAAAATTAGCTCAGACAAAAATTGTAGATTAGATAATTATGAGTATGTGTTGCGCCGGAGGCGGCCACCGCTGCTGTGTGTGCCGGTGGCGCGCACCGACTTGCTGCAGCACGCGCCCCTCACGCGCGCGTTGCGGGCGCTCAATTAGATATCGCAACAGGTCGATTTGTTTAGCTGCACACTGAGTGAATTTACACGAACTGCGTATTGTGTAATGTCTCAAACTTAATAACAGTGTCTGCATGATAGGTATTAATATAATAATTTAATACAGCAGTTACTTTAGATATAACTAGATATAGGTATGTACTAGAACAACACTATTGTATTAGGTTAAGACCTGTGATGATAGTGGTATGTGTGATTAAATAAATAAATAAATAAATAAAATTATCTATAAAAATATCTCAATACTTTTTTTCCTAAGAGCCACCGTTTTTGACCAGTATACCTTTTTGGATAGCAGGTAATACCAGGAAGTTATTCCAACACTTTACACAACATGCCACATATTATATTTTTCAAATGATTGCATTTTTGTGGCGTCATTTTATTTTATTTGAACATTTTTGCGTGTTTATTGGCTCTATTTTCAAATTCCACGTTGAGCTAGTAGGTTTATTTTAACTTAAAAGATGGGCCATTTAATTGTCCATTAAATAAGACCCAATTTGCCACCAAGAATAGTCAAAATATTTTTTTACAAGATGTTAATTACAAAAATTTGGTCTTCTCAAAAAATCTTAAAAACCGTTTTATTCCAAAATGGTGCATTTTATATGTAAGGGGTTAAAATATTATATTTTGGCCCTAGAATCACCTCCCAAAGGGAATACGAGCAATTACAAATCACCATGTATACGTGGTGTACTTATACATTTTATGACGATTACAACTCTTTCAACTTTTTGAATCGTTATATCTCAAAAAACGGTGGCTCTTAGGAAAAAAAGTATTTAGACATTTTTACAATTTTTGTTTGAGCTAATTTTATGATAAAACTTACCATTTTGCTGAAAATCGCGAAAAACCCGTTTTTGTGACCTTTGACCCCGAGTAAATTTTTTTGCACGTGAGGGATCGATGAGGACTTTTCACATTTCCTTTATAATAGTGTATTAAATAATCCTAGCAAAATTCAGCCAAGTGGGAATTTTTGTAACCTTGGATGTCTAGATTGACCGGACTATTATTTAGAGTACAAAAGCTTAGTTTAGGATCCTTATATAAGATTATATGCCTGAACTAGGATAAACCTGTGTTTCAGGCGATTAGGGCTAATTAGATACTATAAAATATATAGTCACTTAGTACAATATTACATACGTCATGTTTTAGTACACTAATACTAGATCTATAATATCTTATGAATAATTACAACTAATAAATTGAGGTAAAGGTGTATTTTGTTGAGATAATTATTTTAATACGATTAATAATTTTTCTGTATCTTCGTAGGACATATTCAGAATGATATTGTTGACAATTTTGTTGCATTTGAAGTAGGTGCAAGGAATTAGGTTAGTGAATGCGTTTAGTCTTTTGTAAAGTAGCGGCCCCAGGAATATATAAAATTTGGATGTGAATGCGTGTCTTGTTTGCATTTTAGTCGGAAATATGATATTATGTCGCCTTTTGTTGTTAGATATAGTGCTGTAGGGAAGGGCTGTGTGTTGCTTTAATACGATACTCTTGATAAATAGTTGTCGAACTGTTAATACTTTACAAGCTTGGTATAGGGAATTAGTTGGATATAGGAACGGTTTGGAGGTTGATACTTTAAGAATTGCTCGCTGAGCTCATTCAACAGCCAGTAACAAAGTTTTTCCTGCGCCCCCCCATGTCGTAATACAATATGTTAATAATGACTGGCATAGAGCAAAGTAAACTTGCCTTATTAATGTTGGGTCAGACTTTGCCGCGAGCTATCGGACAGTACGCACGCATAACAGTTACTTTTGTCACGTATTTCGATATTACAATAAATTATTATTTCTACTTTGTATAATGGAAGAGAGTAAAAGTGAAGACGATCTAAGTGATTCGGAGTTTTTGAATAATTGTGAACGTGAAATGAGTGTTATGAGAAGAGATAATGCAAATATTGAATATATGTCAACTGAAGTGGATACAAGTGTTGAAAAACGAAAACAAAGAGAAGATGATATTATTGAAGACGATGGGTTTACTACTGTCATCCGCAGAAGACGCTTAATTAGAAGTGAATCTTCAGAAACAAACAATGTGAGGGTAGATTTGGAAAAACTTGTGAGTCGAAAAGTGTCGAAAAGCATAAAGTATGCGTTACCTCATTAGAGAATCTACCAAAACAAATCGCCTTGGCTAAAATTTTACGCTCGCATAATATAAACAATGTTGATCGTATTAAATACAAGGGCTTAAACAAAGTTATTATAACGTTCACAAATAAAGATGACGCCATGAACCTGGTAAACAATGAAAAAAATAAAGATATAGGATACCGCTGCCATTTAACACAGGAATTTAACTATACATATGGAGTAATAAAATGTGTAGACCTGGATATAAGCGAAGAAGAAATGCTTAATATTTTTGAGTGTGATATTCCGTTCATGAGTGTACGAAGACTGAGAAGAATAAATAATGATGGGTCTTGGATTGACAGTGAGGCTGTTAAAATTTGTTTTAAAAGTAGCGAGTTACCAGGTTACATATATGCTTATGGTTGTCGCTTTCAAGTCAATGCATACAGTTTTCCGGTAACACAATGCACAGGATGCTGGCAATTCGGCCATATTAAAAGATTCTGTAAATTGAAGAAACCACTGTGCCCAAAATGTGGTAGTAATGATCACGATAACTGTCTAATAACGAAATATAAGCGTCTTAACTGTAAAGGAGACCACTTTGTATTAGAAAGAGTATGTCTCTTTTTTATAAGAGAGAAAGAGATAAGAACTATAATGAGCACAGAGCAACTTACCTACAGGAAAGCGCTACAAGCATATATAAATAAGAAGAGCAACGTAAATTCGGCTATACAATAAACCTCGCTGTCTCCTCCCAGTATCCCCCCCCACAGCTTAGTGAACAACAAGGAATCCTATAGCAGTATAGTGACTAGGGCGTTAGTTCACCAACCTACAGAGTCAGCAGAAAAGCTATTAGAACAACCGATTAGCAATAATATTAATGAGACATCATCAAAACCGAAAAATCATAATATTTCAAGACGAGCTAAAAGTGTACCGCAGACGTGGGATATACCTAACAGTCTAGAAGAAAATATGGATTATGAGGCCGTGAGACCTCAGAATACAGAAGAAAAAAGAAAAAGACCAGAAACGCTATGGGAGAAATTGGAATTTAAGAAGATATGGCAGAAAATAAAAGGTATATTTTTATCTGAATGTAGTTTTGAAGAAAAAATATGGTCCATAGTTATTTGTAGCGAATTAAAGAATTTTGTCATCAATAATACATTGGTAGGAGGGTTGTTTCAACAGTTTTTAAATGATTTAAATGGATAATTGTAATAAGGTTATAAAGTTAAACATCGCTCAGTGGAACTCTCAAAGTTTACGGCCTAAAATACTTATATTTTCGGATTTACTAAGAAAAGAAAACATCCATATTGCTATAGTAAGCGAGACTTGTTTAGACACTGAATCACATATAAATGTTAGTGGCTATAATATTTATAGAAAGGACCGCGATGATTCGTATGGTGGTGTTGCAATACTAGTGCATAAAGCCATCCAGTCTTATTTGCAGTCATTTCATTTATCTAATTCAGGCATAGAAGCAGTATGTGTGAGACTAATGAACCGCAAAGACTTAGAGTATGTAATGTCTGTCTACTGTCCATCAAATGTGCGTACTCAAGGTGCTGATTGGGATGAAATATTTTCTTTCTCAACTAGAAAAACCCTTGTAGCTGGCGACTTTAATGGCCACCACACAAACTGGTCGGTGAAGTCAGATGTGCGAGGGGTTCAAATTATGGATTCGTCTTTAGATTACGGATACATCTCCCTTAACAACGGTAGCGCTACGCGGATAAAATTGGTAGCAGGCCATTTACAACAAACGTCACCGGATATATGTTTCGCTTCGTCTCACGTAGCCATCAAGTTTAACTGGCAGGTGTGGAATGAAAACTTAGGCAGTGACCATCTAATCATAAAAATGTCAGTGCATATATCCAATGATTTTATTAAGGTACGAAAACGTAACTACAAACGAGCTGATTGGAATAAATACCAACAGCATATTTTAAATACTTTTGATCATTCTAAGTCTCACTTAAATATACAGCATATGTATAATTATTTTTTACAGCAAATTCAGATAGCCGCTGACGAAATTATACCGTACATTAAATTTTGTAATAAGCCTGACAAAAAATTCACCCCTAAAAATTATTGGACACTGGCTTTATCGCAAATCGTTGCACAACGCACATTAGCACTGTCCACATTCATTATGCTATTAATTCTGAACCAGTATTTGAATCTAAAAATAGTAAATTAGAATCAGATTTTGGTTTGCCAGAACTACTAAGCGTTTTGAGAAAGAAAGATACAGCTCCAGGTGAGGATGGCATCACTTACACGATGTTGTACTACTTACCTATCACAGCTAAAAGGTATTTACTTAATATGTATAATTAAATTCTTAAACATAGCACTGTGCCTTATCAATGGCGAAACATTAAAATAATCCCTATACCGAAAGCCAATAACAATAATTTGGAAGTTAAGTTAAGGCCTATTTCCCTAATATCGTGTATTTGTAAGACATTCCACGCCATGATATTTAAAATATTAGAGTGGTTCTCTGAAAATCAAAATCTCTTATCACCATTAACGGTTGGGTTTAGAAAAGCTCAATCTTGTTTAGATTCATTAACTCGTCTAGTTACTTATATACAAATTGGGCTCTCTAAGAATAAACCAACGCTAGCGTGTTTTTTAGATATACAGAATGCGTACAATGAAGTGTCAATTGATTCTGCATTGGTTTTGTTAGATGGACTTCAAATTGGAGCCAAATTATGTATTTATTTGTGGCATTTTTTAAGTGAAAGACATTTAAAAATAGACTTAAATAGTAATACATTAAGCAGATATACTAATAAAGGCCTAGCACAGGGTGATCCTCTCTCACCATTACTTTTTAATCTAATTACTAACAAAATATGTCATAGCTTACAACATGTTCTTTCATCCCAATATGCAGACGACTTTGTCGTGTATGTAAGCAATGCAAATATAAAAAAAATGTGAAGATGATCTACAAAGTGCTTTGGATACTATAGTGTTATTATTAAGTGAACTAGGTTTAGTATTATCTACAAGTAAAACAAATTATTGTTTGTTTAGTAGAGGACGTAGGAGAAATTTGCCTAATCTTAAAGTTAATGACCAGCCTATCATGTATACTGAGTGTGTAAAATACTTGGGTATGTGGTTAGATAGAGGGCTAACTTGGGGTAAACATATCAATGAAATGACTGCCAAATGTTCCAAGTTCTTAAATATACTAAAATAGTTGGCGGGAAGTAACTGGGGAGTGCACATGACGCACTTACGTCGTTTATATATTTCATTAATAAGAAGCCGCATGGACTGTGGATGTTTTCTTTATGATAACTGCGCTAGAAGCCATATATCAAAAGTCGATAAAATCCAAAATCAAGCATTACGGGTGATTGGTGGATTTATTAGAAGCACACCAATACATGTAATGGAGAGCGAGTTAAACATCGCGCCACTATGTATTAGAAGACAGTATTTAGCGTATAAATATTGCTTAAAAATTCGTTATTGGTTAAATTATCCCTCTACTGACTTAATAAGTGAAATAAGTGTTTTAAGTAATCAAAGATATTGGGAGAACAAGAAAAAGGTACTACTTGGCCAAATATATGAGGAAGTTAAAAACCTTAATACTAATTCATATCATATGTTGCAAATGTTTAGCTTTGATAAGTGGATATCAGCAAATGATTTTAAACATATTATAAATATCGATATAGAATGTGTAACTCTAGCTAAAAACTGTTATGATCCTTGTATTCTCGTTAATAATGTTAAATGGGAGTTAAACATTAAATACAGTCATTGGCACAAAATTTACTCAGACGGCTCCAAAATTGATAACGGACTGGGTGTGGGATTTTTTGACCAGAATCGTGGCTATAAAGCTAATTTCAAAATAAACGCAGATGTATCCATTGTGACGCTGGAGCTTGTGGTAATCTATAAAGCATTGTCTTACGCTAATACACTAAAACTGAACAGGGTAGTTATCTTTACAGATAGCAAAACCGCTTTGCAAGTTTTGGCTCGATGCGCCTCTGGTTTCAGAGGTGCTTCGATAGCCTTTGATATTTTGAGGATGATTATCCTTTTTAAACAAAACGGTTTTGAATTAAAATTACAGTGGGTTCCAGCGCACATTGGTGTACATGGCAATGAAGTGGCTGACGATACAGCCAAATTAGCAACAGTGAACGGTGCTCCACTAAATATTTTACCGGATTACTATGAATATATACCAAAATTTAAATTAGAATGCTTTAAGAGGTGGGAAGCATATTTTAATGAGGTGTCAAAAATCAAAGGCTATCCAAGGCGACATTCCTCATTCGCCTTGGTTTGAGGGAATGCGATTGTCTAGAGGATATGTTATACTAGGTTTAAGGATACGTTCAGGGCACTTTCCATCAGCAAAATTTACGTTCTTAATGAAAAAAGCAAATACACCTAATTGTAACACTTGTAATAAGCTTGAGGATGTACAACATTTGCTGATGGAATGTGTCAGGAACAAAAATGCACGAGATTCTTTTATAAAAGAGTTTCAGTTGAATGTAATGGATGTTGGACTCATTATTACAATTTTGGCTAAGCCTACATCTGATGTGGCAAAGAAACTATGTAGTTCTTTTAGATAAGATTAATGTATATTTAGTTTAAGTCTTGTTTTATCTATAACTAAATTATGTAGAATATGTTACGATGGGGTTTACGTATTCGCATGAATAAAAACCCCCATTCTTATAAAATAAAGATAAAAAAAAAAATGTTGGGTCAGCAATATGTCGCATTTTCTTGAAGACATATATTAACTTACGTATTCTACCGTTTAAACACTCGATATGCTCTTTGAAGGAAAGTGTTTCGTCTATTATGATACCTAGATATTTTATTTTATTTGTGCCATTAATACAAGGACAAGCACAGGGAATTCCAGAAAAGGCGCCACAGTAATGGGCATACAGTGGTGTGTTAGTTTGTTGTGCTGTTAATTTGCGTATAGTAAACTTAACATAGTTGGTTTTCTCTGCATTTAGTGTTAGTAAATTGTGCTGAAGCCATTTATTAACACAATTAAAACCATGTTGCGCATACTCGAAAACATATTTTTCTGAATCAGCGGAAAAAAGTAGAGCAGTGTCGTCAGCGTATGATATGATAGTACCGTGATTTATGTGTAGATTACAAAGGTCATTTATGTAAATGAGGAACAACGTAGAGGCTAAGATGCTTTCCTGGGGGACTCCGAAAGATGTGTTATTTTCATCAGTGCTGTGTTACCGATTTTTACGCATTGCGTGCGGTTCTCTAAGTAACTTTTAATTAATTCTAACTGTTTACCTCTTATACCAATGTTCTCGAGTTTACGGAACAAAATAGGGACACAGACGGTGTCAAAAGCCTTAGAAAGATCCAGAAATATTCCTATTGTGCGGTTACCCTTGTCAAGTTCTTGCACCAAAAAGTCAGTCAGGTGATGTACGGCGTTAGGTGTCGATAGTTTAGGTCGAAATCCGAACTGTGTCTTGGATAATATCGATTTGTCCTCTAGGTACTTTATCAGTCTATTATTAATAATTTTTTCCAGTATTTTTGACATACTTGACATACAGGGCAGTAGAGAAATCGGTCTATAGTTATTTACTTGCTCTTTATTACCGGATTTATACACCGGCACTACCACAGGTTTTTTAAGGCACTTGGGAAATATACCTCTAGACAAACATTTTTGGAAAATGTTGGTCAGCGGGGGAACTAAGACGTGCTTTATGATTTTGTTTGGTATATTATTCCATCCAGCGGCACAGCTGTCTTTTAGGGACATAATTATATTGTTAACTTCAGTTTCGTCAGTGTCAAGTAATACAAACGATGTTAAAGATGTGCTATGAGGAGTGCTAAGGTATTGTGATTGACCTGGAACCTTTTCTGCGAGGCATTTGCATACATTGACAAAAAAAATATTTGCAATATTAGCAGATTCTAGGTGTGATGAGTGCGCGCGTAATAAACTTGACGATGACTCATGTTGTTTATTAGTGTATGTCGTCTTTTTAATACATTCCCAAATCTTTTTGCTATTTTTACCGGCTTTTTCTAATAGACTTTTGTCATAGCTTACCTTTACTTTTTTAAGCAAATCATTACAAAAACTGCGATATCGTTTATAGGATAATTGTATAGTTGAATTGTCTGGATTTAATTTAGCCTTCATATGCATTTTATCTCTATGTCTCATACATCGTAAAAGGCCTGTAGTGATCCACGGCTTAATGTTATAATTTTTGATTTTTAAACATATTTTTGTTGTGTTTTTCTGAATTGCAAGTTGCAGATGGTTTATAACATATAACATAAAAAACTGCAGATCACTAGAATTATAAACTGGGCCAAAGTCAATGTTGCTTATGTCATCTTCAATTTTATTTATATTTAATTTAGAAATAGTGCGAACGTGGTCTTGTTTGGGTAATTTACAATTTAAGGTAAGTAGGCCTTGTGATCAGTTATTGTAGAGTTCATGACTAATGTAAGTGATGGAAACCTTGATTTTAGTATGATATGATCCAAACAAGACCCGCTTTCGTGTGTAGGAAACGTGTGTGCTGGAAGTAAGCCATGAAAGGAGCAAAGGTTGAGGTAGTCTTGGGCATTTGTGTCACAGCTAGATGGAACAATATTGATGTTGATGTCTCCGAGTAACATTATATTTTTAAAAGAAGATAAAGATTGTAAGGTCCAGTTGAGAGAGTCAAAGAAATTGTTAACATTTTTGCAAGATGGTGGTCTGTACATGGCTAGTATGGCAAATTCTAAGCCGATTTTAATTAGCAGTCGGTTACATTCTTCCATGTTAGGCTCCTCTACAGTGACAGTAAGGTGATTTATTACGTACACTATTACTCCATCGTTTTGATTATAATTTACATTACTATTGTACATATTGTATCCTGGCATGGTCGGTACGTCGTATTTCTTAGAGAGCCAACATTCGGTTAGTATTATAACGTCACAAGTTACTTTTAATCTTTGTTGAAAAGTGACAAAATTATCAATATTCTTATAAACGCTGCGTATGTTTTGTGTAAGTACGGTCAAGGAGTTAGAATGGGATGGAAGATATTGTTTACAACTCTCAACTTCGCATATCATCGACTCCGATACAGATAAATTATCTAAGTCATTCATTAAGTTGTTTATCATAAGGGTGTTTCTATGTATAATATGTACGTATTTACAAAAAAAAAATAAAGTATATATGTATGTTAATCCATTATCTAGTACCCATAGTACAAGCTCTGCTTAGTTTGGGACTAGATGGTGATGTGTGTATGTGGTAGAATATTATTATTATTCCTCTTTATTTATTTTCATTCTCATTAATCTTATTTTATATAATTAAATCACTTAACAAAAAAAAAATTAACCATATAAAACAGGACCACGGAGACCCACCGGCATCGGGCACAGGGATCAAGCCACCGGTGGTAAGGGATCCAGGGAGAGGAACCTCCGAACGATGCGTGTCGTGTCCAGCAATACTGCCTTCTGTATAGAGGACTTGATCCAGCCGTCTAACGAGAGCCTCTTGAGGTGGTGGTCGAGGCTCTTGGCAATAAGACCATTTACGGTCACGACTATCGGTACAATGATCGCCGAGTCAACATCCCACATGTCGACAATCTCGTGAGCCAGGTCCAAATACTTAATTTGTTTATCTTTTTCGGCTTTCACGAGATTCTCGTCATGGGGTATGGTGACGTCGATGATCATTGCAAGGCGCTCTAATCGGTCTATCACCACTATGTCCGGCTTGTTAGCCGCAATAGTTCTGTCAATAGATCCCAGTACAGAGTAGCACGACCATTTTCAAGAACTGGGTCGGGCACATACCTGTAGTACGGTAGTTCGGAGTCGACAAGTTGGTACTTTAAGGCAAGTTGCTGATGGACAATCCTGGCTACTTGGTTGTGTCTATGCAAATATTCGCCGTTGGCAAGACGAGAACAACCGGATACTATATGTCTGAGCGATTCACCAGGCTGGTGACATGCCCGACATATGTCAACCGTCCCATCCCTCAGAATATACTTCCGGTAGTTGTTCGTCATGATAACTTCGTCCATAAATGCAAATACAAAACCTTCTGTTTCGGCGAAAAGATCGCCGAAACGCAGCCAGGACACCGAAGCTGGAAAATCTACATCGGGCCCATGCAAGGCCCGGTAAAATCGTCCATGCAGCTCTTTGCCCTTCCATACCTCCCTGCACTCCTCTACACCAAGTACGGCAGGTTTGCGCCAGTTCTCTTTGGCCAGACCCAGCGGGGTAAGTCCGTTGTCTACAGTGACCACATCTCGGTGCACACCCGCGGCAGTGTGGAGAAAGTATTCCCTGAGATTGCACACCTCGCGATTGTAGAGGGTCTTGGCACTTAAGAAGCCATTATCTGACCAGGGAGGATACCATTATTATGAGACCCAGCTTTTCTAGTCGTAATAAACTTAAACGTTACATTAAAATTACTAAATTAATAAAAAAATATCATAAATCTATTAGGAAATATAATGTGCATAGAGTTAATTTTAATCTTAGAAAGGAGCGCATAAACTTAGTTAATCAACTTTCTGAGTACTCTAGAAATTTGGAACATAGCAGATCAGTGTATGATATGGAAACTCATCGCTTAAGGGAAGAGATATTACTTAGGGAAAGAACCTTAAATGAGATCTTCAACAAATACCAAGCTTCTCAACAAGAACTGAGCAAGCGTATAGTGGAGGCAGGTGAGCTTGTAGACTTGGTGAGGTGTAATGCAGAAATGTATGAGTCTCTGACCAATAAGCTCTCGTGTTCTTGTACTCATGCTCTTGTACAAGCAGAGCCATTGAGTACCGTACTACCTGAGAATTTTTCTAACAATCCGCAAAACTCACACTCATTACAATCAAATTTAAATAAATCTGGGCTTCCAACATCTATTAATAAAACTTTTATTTTTTCTGATAGGCTAGGTCACAATTTTGGTAGTCTTCTCAGTGAATATACAAATCAGTGTGTTATAAATTATTGTAGGCCAGGGGATAGTTACTGTAGTTTAGTTAATCAGATTAAGTTACACCCCTTAGATGAGAGTAGTACTGCAATATTATTGTTTGGTAACAGTTTAACTGTAAAGAGACAGGATATCATAGAATGTGTTGAATTGTTGATAGAACTTAATTCTAAATTTAGTTGTAAATTTATTTTAGGTGCTTTACCTTACTCAAACAACTTAACACACACACAAAATATGCACATACACTCATTAAACATGTTATTGTATAACATAACTTGTCGTCATAGTGACGCAATATTGTTTTTTGACGCTAATAAATTTATTAGTAAATTTATTTTAACTAAAGATACAATGTATCTGCCATTTTATATTAAGCGACAAATTGCTAAGTTATTAGCATACAATTTACAGCAAGGCAGTGAGCCTTGTGTTGACAATTTATTTGATAGGGTTAGTACATGTACTAACAACGTTTTTATTGACACATCTTGTGATTTAAACTCCAAGATAGGACAACAGTTAGGCTGCAGTATTTGAATATAGTACATCAAAACATGCAGGGCCTATCTGGCAAAGAGTTAGAGTTAAGTTTATTTCTAGAAAAATATGACGTTAAGGTTTTGTGCTTAACTGAACATTGGTTAAGCACCCATGAGGTTATTGTTATAAATGAATATTACACAGTGCAGAGTTCGTATATAAGAAAGCAGGCTATTAGAGGCGGTTCTCTCATAATGACTTCAAATTTATTAAAATGCAAAGAACGTAAGGATATTGTAAATTTATCTATTGAGCGCACTATTGAGTTGTCCTGTGTGGAACTAGACTTATATATTATAATTTGTGTATATCGACCCCCTTCTGGTGATTATAATCTATTTGAGACTGTTATGGAAGATGCTCTTAATAAAATTATAGGTAGTCATAAGAATATTATAGTATGTGGTGATTTTAATATTAATATTTTAGAGAATTCTTCACAGTGTACTAGATTTCTGAATCTTTTTAAGTCATTTAATTTAAGTAACTTATTCTGTGAACCTACTAGAGTCTCTGAAACATCTTCTACTTGTTTGGATAACATATTTAGTTCTTGTGTTGCTAAAAACCCAGTAGTTATTAGTTCTCTTCCTTCTGATCACCGTGGACAGATAGCTAGTTTTTCATGTACAACATATGATAAATCACATACAGTAGAATGTAGGCCTCAAACTACCAATCGTCTTATACGTTTTAAAAACAATATTATCGCTAAACTCAATCCCTCAATTTTGAACTCAGAAAATCCAAATACAATTTATAATTCACTTTTTGGAATAGTAAATAATGAGTTTCAAGTTACTTTCAAGAGTAAAACTGTCACATTAAAGGGTACTACCGGATCTTTTAACCAGTGGGCCACTATAGGTATATACAGAAGTAGAGCCAAATTGTTTGAATTATATGGTATGAAACAACATAGATTTGACACACCTTTTCTAAATTATGTAAAAAACTACTCAAAAATTTTTAAACAAGTTTGTGTTATGGCAAAGTCTAAATTTATTAGTAGCAAAATTAAGCATTCAACAAATGTAATTAAAGAAACTTGGAGAATTATAAATAATGAAACAGGAAGAGCACGACCACGGGAAAACCAATTTGAACTAAAAGAAAACAATTTATTAGTCACCAATCAAACTCAAGTAGCGCATATGTTCAATAGTTTCTTTGCGAGCATACCTTTAACAACTACTAGCTCTTTACAATCATCATCCTTAGACGCTGGAAATTTTTTGCTTAGCAGTGTACCTGAATGCAAGAGCGTGTTTAGATTCGAGCACGTTACCCCGCGAGATATATTGATCGCATATAATTCAATTAATATTAAAAATACCGGCGACTTTTGGGGCATTTCAATTAAAATTTTAGGTACTATAGTTGAGACTGTTGCGCCTTACCTCTCTATAATTTTTAACCAATGTTTTGACTTAGGCGTATTTCCGGATTTGATGAAATTAAGTAAAATCATACCTTTATTCAAATCTGGCAGTAAAAATGACGTAAATAACTTCAGGCCCATCTCTATCTTGCCGGCATTTAGTAAAATATTTGAAAAGATTTTATTAAAGCAGCTACTAAGACACTTTAATTTAAATAGTCTGCTTCATAAGGATCAATACGGATTTACTAAAGGTAGATCCACTACTGATGCGGGTGTTGCTCTCATAAAACACGTTTATAATGCTTGGGAGTCATCTAAAAATGCTATCGGAGTATTCTGTGACCTCTCAAAAGCATTTGATTGCGTTCATCACGACACACTATTGCGTAAGCTCCGCCACTACGGCGTAGAGGAAACCGCACTTTGTGTTGTCGAGTCGTACCTGCGGCAAAGATTTCAGTGCGTCGATGTAAATGGGACTACATCCTCTAAATTACCTATACAGTTAGGCGTTCCACAAGGCTCTATTTTAGGTCCTTTTCTATTCCTTGTATATATTAATGACTTACCTTTTTATTTAAAAAATATCTGTGATGTCGTACTTTTTGCAGATGATACGTCACTTATTTTTAAAGTAGATAGGAATAGGAATCAATTTGATGATGTAAATAATGCACTTATACAGGTTACACAATGGTTTACAGCAAACAACCTAGTGCTTAATTCTAAAAAGACCAAATGCGTTAAATTTGCTTTACCTAACGTTAGACAACTGGGACCTAATATAAGGCTAGATAGGGAGGAACTTGACACAGTTGACTCGACAGTGTTTCTAGGCATTACACTAGATAATAAGTTACAATGGGGTGCACATATAGCATGTCTTGCAGGTAAGCTCAGTTCTGCTGCGTATGCTGTCAAAAAAGTTAGACAACTTACTGATGTTGACACAGCTCGTTTAGTTTATTTTAGCTATTTTCATAGTGTCATGTCCTACGGTATTTTGTTATGGGGCAAAGCTGCGGATATTCAGAATATCTTCGTTCTACAGAAACGAGCGGTACGAGCTATATACATGTTAGGGGCAAAAGATACTCTTAGGGAACGCTTTAAGTCTATAGGGATTCTTACAGTAGCCTCGCAATTTTTATTTGCTAATATATTGTATATTAGGCATAATATAGGTTTATTTACTACAAAAAGTGATGTACATAACATAAATACTCGAAACAGGCATAAGTTATATGCCCCTTATCATCGTTTACATAAAGTTAATAATTCTTTTGTAGGGCTAGGTATTCGTATATACAATAAAATACCAATTAGTCTTTTAGAATTGCCATTTAGTACGTTCAAAAGTAAAATAAAAGACTGTCTTATTAGGAAAGGTTATTATACCATTAATGATTATTTCAGTGATAAGGATAGGTGGTCACTTACACTAGCCAACTCCTGATTTTTTTAATTTATATAGATACCTTACTTTTCAGTTTTTTTTTTATATAAAATCTCTAGTTCTATTAATTTAATATTCATGCATTATTAGGTCATTCAACTTACTACATTTACATTTTCATTGTTGTTCCATAAATTTTATTAAAATTTGCTACAGTGTTAGATGAAGGTAACTCGTTATCATGGGCTGGATACTAACGTTTTTGTAATTTTCGTGTATTCATATACCGTCACTTTCTGTAACATACTTTTCCACCATAGTTCTGAACATGATCGCGAGTTGCCTACATTATAAAGCGTAAGTGGATGCTCCTGTTACACAAGATTCACATTTGAAGACTACTACAGCACTTAATTTAATAACTACATATTTTGTATATAATATGTTTGTTCTTATTTACTATTTACAAGTAATTAATTACAATGTGAAACAGTTGCAGCTCCTTACAAAAACAAAATATGTACCATAACACTGGCGATTAAAAAGAGTGGCCACGAGTTTTATTGCCCGTTCTTTCTCGTGGTTCTACCTATTGCTTTGCGAATGGGCAGTAAATGTAAATGTAGAAGCATTACTAATTTACTTTAAAAATTTGACGTTCATAAGCGTCACGTTGTGACCTAGATGAATAAATGATTTTTGACTTTGACTTTGACTTTGGCCACGACCCCCGCACTTCCGCGGAATTTACAATCTCATCACCGACGAACGCGGGTGATGCATCCGGTATGTCGTAAGTAGACAACGAACTTTCCTATCCAAGGCGTCCAATTCTGTCTGAGTCCATCTGAGTATGCCGAAGGAGTACATTAAGACTGGCATGGCCCAACCGTTACAGGCACGCACCTTATTTCCGCCTGATAGAAAGCTTTTTAAGACTTTCTTCAAGCGGCCAAAGAAACGCACCTGCAACGCCTGTTTCATGCCAGCCTCATCAATGCCTAATACCTGCGACATACCTAGATATTTATAGGTTTCGGTTGCAGAGAGAGATCTAAGTTGTGTGAAATTTGAAAGTTCTATACCATCAGATTCCACACTCCTGCCTCGCCTTACATGCATGACCGCACATTTATCCACACCGAACCCCATCTTAATTGAATTACTAAAGCTTTCGGTTATCTTTAGTAACTCAGTCAATTGGGGGTCAGTGGGGGCAAATATTTTGAGGTCATCCATGAAGAGGAGGTGAGAAATAACTTGACCTCTACTCTGCAATCTATAGCCTAGCCCTGAACTTTCGAGCAAAGTGCTCAGTGGGTTCAGTGCTAGGCAAAACCATAGTGGACTCAAACTGTCGCCTTGGAAAATACCCCGCTTGATCCTTATAGGTACGCCATACCCGCAAGTCTGTCGACATCCTGGATAGCGAAGCACCGTACTCCACTGCCCCATACATGCCTTCAAGAGGGCGCATAGAGTTGCATCAACTTTGTACAACTCCAGCACCCTCAAGAGCCACGTATGTGGCACAGAGTCATAGGCCTTCTTATAGTCTATCCAGCATGTCGCCAGATTCTTTCGACTACGGCGAACCTGTTGGCTTATGGTCATGTCAATAAGGAGTAGCTCTTTAGTACCACGGGCCCCGCTTCTACATCCATTTTAAGATACAGATAAGATGTTTTTTCTAAATATATGTGCTTCTTATTTCGTTCTCAAAATGGATGTAAAAACTTAATACATTGTAGGCAGGCAAGTTATAGGCCTATAGTTCGTAGGCTCCGTGGTACTACCAACCTTAAAGAGCAGATGAGTTACGCCAGTTGTCATAAAAATAGGCAGCGATCCTGAATCCAGAGATGACTGAAACTGAGAAGCTAAACGAGCATGTGCACTGCGTAGCCATTTTAACCAGAAATTGTGCAGCCCGTCCGGTCCTGCCGATTTCCAGTTGGCTAACTGACGGACTGCACCATATACATCTGTGGTGTCAATGGCTACGGGCTCCATGTGAGGTATTGCCTCACATGATCGTTTAACATCTCTAATCCAGTCATCTTCCGTATGGCTGATGGGAGTCGACCATATGCTGCGCCAAAATTCAATCGTATTCGCATCATCTGGCCGACGTCCATCATCCACACGTGGGTCAGGTCGCTCCCAATTTCTATAAACCAACTTCTCATCTCTTTGGAATGCGCGATTTTGGGAGTATCGGGCTACCCTTTTCTTGTATCGTTTGATACGATTTGCCCACGCATAAACTTTCTGCTTCAGGAGGTCGATGCGTTCTGTGACCCGTGACATACTATATATATATACATATATATATATATATACTCTAGCGGACGGAGTCCCGTTCCTTTAAATGGGCACTAAACGCATCACTCTCGGGCGGGTATTGCCCGACCTGAAGCAGATTAGTTTGCCTATGAGTGCCCTGGTCTCAGCAATACGCCGCTCAATTCTACGCTGCCAAGCCGGGACGGCATCTCGAGGAGCAATATCAAAACTGTTTCCTATTTTAATATTAGCTACTTGACATGCCGCTACAGCCGCACAGTACAGAATTGAGTGCGTATCGCTAAGATTTTCACTATTGCCTAAGTAAATAGGCAATAGTGAATCCAGGGCACACACAAGTGCCATATTCTTTTTATGCATGGGCAAACGCGGCAGCCGAGGTCTGTCTTGCAATGCAACGTACCGATATTCCCCAATGGCACACTCCAAAGCACTCCTTATCTTATCAATGCACTGGGTACTTACTTGTGTATCCCTGTCTACCTCCTCTTCACCTCCTTCTTGTTGTCTGTGCAATATGTTTGGCACTGAAGCCACATTGCGTGTAGGAGGTTGGTTGGCAGGGATAACTGGCAAGTCTGAGCGTAGCCTCTCAAGTGCGTCGTCATCAAGCAGGCGGCAGCGCTGGATGGCTCGCACTTGATCCGACAGTCGCTGTGTCGAAACGTTGACAGCCGGTTCCAAGTCCTGAAACAGAGGCAGCATGCGATCACGGTACGCCGTAAGGTTGGTACCTCCCTCTGTAGCCACAAAATATGCCCGCATGACATTTTCGTTCATGGATTGTGTCCATCTCATGCGGTGCACATCACCACCGGTAGCGGGGGCCCTGTTCGAAACCGGTGGGTCTCGGGGTCCCAAGCGTAAGGGGGCCTCTTCCCCGGCGACGTGCTGGTGTTGGCGACGACGGTAGGGAAAAATACTCGTCGCTCGACGAGCTCGACGCCTCAACACTCGGCGATGCTGGCGCTGGTGCCGGCGGCTGTGAGGCGGAGCTGAGCGACGAGTCCGGGGGTTTAAGGCGTGCTACTGCTGCTCTGGCATAGACAACATAGATATTTCTTGATATTATCATTATTTATTATTGTTTACAATTTTCCATTTGACACAATGTGTTATCTTCGCTATGTTTTTCTAAATGCTATTTCTTCTGATTTTATGGTTTTTATAAATTATGTCTGTATATTTATCGGATATCGTATTTTCTTTTTGTTGTTTTACTATATAAATTGTACCGCAAAACTGTTATACAAAATAAAATGTAAATTTGCAAGAAAATATGCATTCATGTTGATTCCAAGGTGTTGCCATCGATTATTATTATTATAATGTATAACAACACTATAAGTAAATAAATTAAAGAAAAGAGAGATAGAAATAAAAAAGGTCTGAGATACCACATATGTCGGCGCTCTTAGGCGTCTCCATAGTCGAAAGAATTCATGAACCTCTTCTCTGCCATCAGTTTTGCGGGACTGTCAGCATCACCTGTGTTATGACTGCTGGGTTTTTTTGTAGCGTAGACAGGTAGCACATTTGGGTTCCTCGGCTTTCTTCATGCAGTCCTTTAAGGTGTGTCCAAGATCGCCGCAGTGCCCGCATGTGTCGACAGGTTCCCGACAGAATTTCGCCGCGTGGCCATATTGTTGACACTTATAGCAACGTGTGACCAGGGTGAAGTCTTTCACCGGGCAAGAAGACCAGTTTATAAATACTCTGTCTTTCATTATCAGAGCTTTTCGTATGATTGTGGAAACTTCAATTATGTAATTACAGGTCTCAGCGTCCCTTTTCCCTGATTTATGGCTAAGTTTAATATTTGCTAAAAAGGTCTCTAGATTGACGTCGAGGACTTTGTCTGCTAAGTTTTGGTGGTAAAGGCAGTTAAAGACGTCTTGCTCTTGCATGCTTGTTGGTACTCCTATAATTACGACTCGGGGTTTTCGTTTACGAGGCTCGTCGATAGTAAGGTCTGAGTGTTTCAATTGTGCGAATTGCCTTAGCTTTTCAATGTCATCTGTGCTGTCAGTGCTTATGATGACACCGCCATTTCGGGTCTTTCGCATCCCATGACATGTAGCTTTAGCTCCTCGGGGCAGATAATTTTCTGGACCAAGGATTTTGTTTCGTCGCTCGATTTCAGTTTATCTTTGGGATAAATGGCCACTGTGCTGAAATTTGATGTCTGAACAAAATTGTTTGTACCTTTTTTGACCATATCGCCAAAGGAAGTTACTTGGGCAGGTTTTGATGAGTCCTCAATACTTTGCTTGATCTCCTTTAGCTTGCTTGGTAGGTCAGCCTGGTCTTGGAGTGCTCTGTTTTCATAGTGAGCTTGCAATGTTTTGCATTTTAGCGCTTGGTATTGAACCATCACCTTAGATATGCCATGGCTTACTGTACGACATAAAGTGCTCACGCCTAACTTTTGCTCTGAATTTAGTTTGCCCTCAGTTGTGATGGTGCACACTTCCTTCAAACATTGCTCCATGGATGACATCCAGTTTTGTATTTCTGGTGTGGATAATATCCTTACGTTCTCCTCATCCTGGGATATGACTGGTCTGGGATTGGGCGTGGGTGTTGATTCACGTGAGGGCGAAGCGGTAGGGGAGCGAGAAGTCTTGCTACTCCGGCTGAAGGGGCTCTCCATGTTTCGTTTGCTTTACTGTTACACATTTATTTTTATCATAATAACTGCACTTTTGTAGGCACGTGTTTTGTTAAACATATGACCCAGATTACGCTGCTGGAAATCGAGGTCACAATTTACGGAGTGATTATTTATTTATCGTAATATGTGATTGACACGACTGTTCTCAACAACGCACGTATGACTATATCGTAAATAATTCGTTGCACCATGCCGGGGGAGAAGTGGATGGGGTCCTCTTCGGGAGCTATCGGCGTGGCAAAGTAGTCTCGAAGGTGTTTCTCGACTGCTGCGGTGTGTTCCGTGTCTGCAGTCGGGTTCGACGCGAACACGCTCTCTAGATGCTCAGCGAGTATGGCCGCGCGGTCCGCTGCTTTGTACCTCGGCGTCCCGTCCCGGGACGGGATCACCGGGGCTGGGGTGTAAGTGAGGCGACGACATAGCCGATGTATATATATATGATACGGCCAGTCGTCGCTGGAGTCGTCGATAAAGCGCTCCCAGCTCTCGGCGGTGTAGGTCCTCAACTCGTTCTTCACTCTCTCCGCGAGCCGGTTTAGTCTGGCTTTTAATGTGGGGCATCGTGAGCTCTGCCACTGCCTTCTAAGACGCCTCTTGTCCGCGATCATTCGCTGGATGTGTGCCGGCAGAGGGGGTAGCCTCCTATGGTGGTGACGGGTGTTGTAGCGGTCACAAGGGCGCCCTTGATTGCGTCGGCGAGCTCGGCCGCGAGCGTTTCGACGTCGGCCGCGGAGTTGATCGGGCGAGTCGGTGTAGTGGTCTCCATCGTTTCTGTGAATTTTGTCCAGTCCGTTTTGAGACGTGGCACTTGAGGGACTATTTGGCTCAGCTGCTGTTGGATGACGACGAGTACAGGTTGGTGGTCCGACAACACTCGTCGCCGAGCACCTCCTGCTGTATCTGGCAGTGCGTCTCGTTGTGAACGAGAATGTCCAGTACGTCGAGCATCAATGTGGGGTCGTCCGGGTAGTGTGTGGGTACCTCCGGTCCCGCGACCACGTAATCGTACGATTCGGCGTCTTTGAATAGTCGTACACCAGCGTGGTTGGTGTTCGACGAGTTCCACGCTGGGTGCTTACAGTTTAAGTCGCCCGCTATGATGACAGGGTGCGGAACGCTCAGGAGCGATCGCAGCTCGGCGACATCTGGCGATGCCAATCCGAGCTTTTGCTGGGATAATAAATACATACATACATAGACTCACGCCTGTTTCCCGGAGGGGTAGGCAGAGACTACGGAACGCCATTTGCAACGATCCTGACATAACTCACTTGCTTCACTCACTCCCATCAAGTTTCTCATGTATGCTCTTCTGTTAAGGGTACTTCTGACTTGTCCTTTTTTCAGGATGTCTCTAATCTGGTCAGAGAACGTCCGCCTAGGTCTTCCCCTTTGTCCTGTTCCATTCACACTTGCCTTATATATCTTCTTTGTCAGTCTATCGTCATCCATCCTCTCCACGTGCCCAAACCATCTTAACATGCCTTTCTCCCCACACCACTCTCGTATCACACAATTCTTTACTCTGTCTGTCAAAGACACACCACACATACCTCTCAGTGCTCTCATTTCTACAGCATTTATTTTACTTTCAAATCTCTTCTGCCATACCCAACTTTCAATACCATACATGTACTTACAAACGGGATACACATACTTTAGACATACTTACTTTGATATATTTTTGAATATCTTTACAATATATTTCAACAAATCTATTACACTCTTCGGGACCAGCTTTGGTCTAAATATAAAAATCAAATGTGAAACCAAAGTCCAGCTTTACGGATGATTAGTATTTCCTATAAGCGTCTGCTTTGTTGGTCACTTGACATGCATACATTTGCTGATGATTGTGATCTCGAGTTCTATTCTCGGGATAGCTGACAATGCAATCATCATTAGTTTTTACTGTGAATAAAATCTTAATTGCAGGGAAAATGCCTGGAATTATGCACGGCGGCAAATTATGGCCTCGCTTCTCTAATTTACGGCCTCGATCTAATCATCGCTGACTAACTTTATTCAGGCCTATTGCCTGCTATATAATTTTAGTATCTTGAAATTTGATGATATTTTGAGTTATGCAGCATATTTCTCTTGGCATCGGAACTGTCATAGGAACTGAAGAAGACCACAGGACTATTAATTTTTTCCCAGATAATTCACTGGGTGCATAGGGTTCCCACCAAGAACTTAGGGTCCCAAGCCAACCTCAACTGCAAGTGGTGCACCTGCCGATAAACGGACGAAGCTCTGGCAAACAAAATGTCCCAATAAGCGGCAATAGGCTCGCCACCTATTACGTGGGATCAAAACACTGGCGAAAAGTGGGCGTTTAATATGCCTCTGCCTACCCCTTCGGGGAAACAGGCGTGAGTCTATGTATGTATGTATGTATAATTCACTCAAAATAAAAAGGCAACAATGTTTAGCTCGTATCAACGACATTAAAAGCCAACTTTGGTATTAACATTTTGCCGCTTTGTAATAATTTAAATGGGAGATAATCCAGCATAGTTGGAAACAATCGCCAGGGAAAATTAAGCGGTCGTATCCACGTATTCGAGTAATGCGAACATCCCAGTTTTCCTATTCTGTTTGGTAACAGGCGTGCTTGCACTGTGGCCACGTTAGTTTTATTTTCAGGATCCGTAGGTCTCATTTTAAAAACGGAAATCCATGCAGAGATATTTCATTTTGCACGTTTTTTGTATTCAAATAAATATTAAATGGTCTGCATTCTTTGCGCTGTCAATGTACATAAGGTTTTTGTTTCTACGTCTATATCTCTATTTGCTTGTTACGTGATGTGAATAAAAAGATTTTATTCGTATTGAATGTAAACGCAAATAATATAATGTGTTCTTTGCCAAGTACGAAAATATGTTATTATTTCATAACAGCACAGTATTTCCTCAGATTACGTATATTCGAAGAAAATATAATGAAAAATGTGTTACCAATTGCTCCGTTCGAAATTAATTCTGCCAAGATTGATTAATGTAATAATATTGATTAAATTTAATACCGTTTAATGAACTCGAAACTATTCCATATGTGATCTACAGTCTGTCTATAGATGTCGAAGAGATAATATATGAATATCGAAGAAAGAATAAAATAAGTTTATCTTGTAGATACCGCGTTTATTTTAGGTGTTTAAAGAGCACTTACATTAAGAGTCACGTATATGTAAATATGTCATATTTCATATTAATGTAAAACAACATTCACATACGGAATTTGCTCTATATTATACCTTGTGATTGTTTATTGCATAAACCGGCTCTATCTTTGCATAAATAAAGGGCAATAAACCGTGACAATCTATTAGCTTTTTAATCTTCGTTTTTGTAAAAAATGTCTGTTTCTAAACATTTGTAAATAAACAAACCTACCTCGAGTCTAGTTTCGTACTAACCATTTATTAAGTTAGCGGTTTCTTCAAATCAACAAACATTTTAAATTATTTCATTTTTATATTTTATAAGATTCTGTCCGAAATTGGTGTAATTTATCCTTATCAGAGTGACATTAATTTTCTATTCCATCTGGTACCCAGTATTATACATTTTGTGCAAATTTTAGGCAAGGGTTGATTTTTGTGAGATAACATCAAAGTTGATGAGAATTTAAATGATACCTTCTTACAAATTATGCAAATGAATTTCAGATGGAGGCGCTTTTTTGACTAAAGCTGTCTTTTTAAACGCATAACTTTCTGCTTTTGTGGAGTTTATGGTCAATTGATGGTTTTTATGTCTACGTGAGTTTCAATTGTAACGTATTCGACATGGTTTTATTAATAGTGGACATAAATTATTATGCTGAGACGAAACTATGGGCTTTTTGCTATGTGAAGATGATACTTAAATCTGGTTAGATATATATAGGCAGGCGAACCAAAGTCTTCCCCCGTGGGATCTCCACCTTGTCGTGGTGGGGGGGCTCAGTAACCGTGGCTTGGAACCCCGCGGTGAAGCTAAGAGGGATCCCTGGAGTAGACGCTCCACGTGGGCTTGGGTGAAGCCTGCGTAGGATGCGTCCATAGGTGCGGGTGCGGGGGACAGTTTTGTTTGTCCCTCGCAGTCGGGCGCGGTCGCGGGAGCAAAGGGGTGTCGGTGTTACGTTGCCGCGCGCCCTATCTCCCGCGACCAAATGGGGGCGCACCATCGTTGCGTCGCGGCGGGGCCGCAGAGGAAGAGGAGATGCGGTGTTGCGTCGCCGACCTCCCTATGCTTTGCGGCCGCTGGGTGTTTTGGCGGCTACATCCGCCGCCAAGGGGTTTTTGTTCGTTGCACGCCTGACCGTCTGGCGGGCCAATACCCAACGGGGGGTAGCGAGGAATGCTTCGGTGATACCCTACCCTCCGACACATTGGTACATGAGGAACACGGGTTGGTTTTAGTCAGTAAGAGTCTGACAGTCCCCTTCGCCCTTCCCCCAGGGCGGAGGGACTCCATGAGGATTTTCCAACCCGACACCCATCTCCGAATAGTCAGGCCGAAGTGGCAGTGGGCAGGGCACATAGCCAGAAGAACCGATGGCCTTTGGAGCAGAAAGGTTCTGGAGTGGCAACCACGCACAAGACGTAGTAGCACAGGTAGGCCTCCCGCAAGGTGGACTGACGATCTTGTTGGGATCGTGGGCAGCGGATGGATGCGGGTGGCTCAGGATTGGTCTATGTTGAGAGCATTGGGGGAGGCCTATGTACAGCAGTGGACGTCTTTCGGGTGATATGATGATGATATACATAGGTAGGCGTACCTTGCAATAAAATGAGTTATTTTGATACAACTCATTTTAGATTTGCATCTATTACGACTGATGTTATTTGAATATGTTATTACTATGCAGTATACTATCCGTATGATGACAGATTATGAACACGTAATCTCACTACCCTATTTAATTCCGTGAGTTTCGTGAGAGACGATTAAAGAAAATAGACGAAGCAAATACATGTGTTTGTGAAGAGACGGAAAACTAGACGTCAGACTCTATACCTAATCGTGGCCTTAGTGGTGTACTGGGCTAAGTCCTCATATTGACACACAGGCCGCACAATTCAAGCAAATAAGGAGAGACATAAGGCGGACTGAGACAGGCTATAAAATATATACCTTAGCATTTTTGGATATGTGTAATTGTGTACGTAACCCAGAAGAATGGGTGTGTACCTTTATATTCGTGGCGAGGCATGTGCTACGCACGTGCGAGGGCGAGCCAACGAATGTCGGCAAATGTTACAACAACAAAGTGCCTCAGAGCGAGCATTACATTAGTTGTAGACGTAGCCGCGCATGCACGTTCGAGGCGTGCACCGCGTACAATATCCACGTACGCCTCGACTGCGAAAATGAAACTGCGTTTGTTCGGGCCAAACAGCGCGCAGCACATGCTCGGCCCGATCCAACTCACATAGCAGCAGTCAAGATGGCACCTTTGCATCGCGTGCACGTATCCGCTGCTGCTTTTATAATTATTCATTCAATAATTGAAAAAAAAAGGAAAGAACAAAGTCGTCGTCGTTGGTGGGTCAAAAAGTTTTTCCGCCTGCGTTATGAATACGGAAATAAGCTGTTCGATGATCTCTCATTTGAAGAAAATAACTCGAATTTTATACAAATAGCTGAAGAAGATTTTAATTTCCTCTTGAATGCTGTGGAGCCTATACTGAAAAAAAAAGGATACGTTTATGCGAGATGCCATTACTGTCAAGGAGCGATTGTTGGTTACCTTAAGGTATTTAGCTACTGGTGATTCTTTCGTGAGTTTGCAATACTTGTTCCGGATTTCGAAACAATCAATATCGAGCATTATTCCAGAAGTTTGTGATGCACTTATAGAAGTTTTAAAGGAATACATAAAAGTAAGTATACAAAATTCTATTATTACTTATTTATTTATCGAATCATTAGGTTCCTTAATTCTAAAATATAGCTAAGTACTGTTTTTATATAATTATTGCAAAAAATCAAAATTGGGTTCATCGATGCTCGCACGAGTTGGTACGCAGCTAGTTGAATGATTAGGCGAAGGAGTTGGTTCGTAGCTAGTTGAATGATTTGGTGAAGGAGTTGGTACGTAGCTAGTTGAATGATTAGGCGAAGGAGTTGGTTCATAGCTAGTTGAATGATTAGGTGAAGGAGTTGGTACGTAGCTAGTTGAATGATTAGGTGGACTTGGTACGTAGCTAGTAGAATGATTAGATGAAGCTGAATGAGATGGCAAAGAGCTAGATCGACCTTGAAAGCCAGACGGGTAGTATCCCTGACGAACATAAGAGAACTGACCAGTATCTGCTTGAAACAAAATATCCAAAATTGTTTTTTTTTACATGAGGTACAACTTGTATGTCATACTTTCGCAGTTCACATGCCACATGGTTGCCAAACGTATCAAAATGATCGGTTTTCGCTGTAGTTTGCAATAATCTGTACACATCTTGTAACATAACATCATTACTATCATTTAGGCGTCTTTTCCTACTCGATGTCAATGTATTCCTTACTCGTGGTGCTGTTCTGCTATTCGATGATTCTATTACATTTGTTCCACTTTGACAGGTAGAAGGTGTATCTATTTCATTTAGAGTCGCTGTATTAATGTTTGAAGAATATCCTTCATTTTCTGCAGTATTCATTTCAGAAACATTTGGTGATACCTGAAACAATAATATTAATTCATGACATAAAATGAACAGGTACAGGGTTATTTTTAAACATAAGTACAGAATCATTTGTAAGACATTAACAACCTTTCAGGAGCTGAACGTACTTACTTTTTTGTTATAAACTTTTACTATGAAATCAAACACAAAAGGTATTCTTTTTCTTTTGGGTTTGTTATAATCATAAGTAGATATTTATGATTATAACAAGTGGTTAGGTAGATACCTAATTTCAGCTCTGGAAAGTTTGTTAATGGCTTACAAATAACCCTGTATATACAGCGTGAAATTTTTGTGGTTTTTTGAGAGAAATGAGTTTGTACCTATCGGTAATACAATCGAATATATATTTATTTTTATTAGAATCAATAGATGGCAGATAAACAACTGTCATTTAAACAAAACTCGAAAGCGAATTCGAACCAATAGTAATACATCGCGCGATAGCTACGCGGAGCGCGGGCCGAGCGCGGGCGTGCCCCGAACGGCCGCGGCCGGCCGCGCGGTCGTTGCACTTCTAGTATAAATCTGCTGATCACTATTCGATCCTAACTTAATAAAACACAAAACCCAATATGATTAACATTTTCTTTTTATTTCATTCCAGATGCCATCTTCAGAAGAGGAATGGTTGAGAATAAGTGAAGAGTTTGAACGACAATGGGACTTTCCCCACGCGCTAGCTGCTATGGACGGGAAACACATAATGTTACAGGCTCCATTTCACAGTGGAACTGAATTCTATAATTATAAGACTTTTTTCAGTATTGGCTTTGGTAGACGCTAATTATAATTTTTTGTATGTTGATGTAGGAAGCCCAGGTAGAATTTCTGATGGAGGTGTTTTTAAAAATACTCAATTATATCGAAAACTCGAAAACCAACAACTAAATATACCACCACCCCAAATACTGCAAATTCCTTATGCTATGAAAATTCCATATTTTATATTAGCAGATAAAGCATTTGAATTAAATAATTATATCATGAAACCGTTTCAAGGAACGCCACCAAGTGGTTCTCATGCAAGAGTATTTAATTATCGACTATCTAGAGGCCGCAGAGTCGTGGAAAATGTGTTTGGTATAGTAAGTTCTGTATTTCGAGTTCTCCGAAAACCAATCATTTTACAACCGGAGAAAGCTAAAAAGGTAGTTTTAACAGTAGCTTATCTACATAATTTCATGCGCAAGCGATCAGCTTCACAACCCTAATTACACGCCATTAGGAACATTTGATGAAGAAATTAATGGTGAAATAATTCCCGGTAGTTGGCGACATACCTTAGAGCCCAATATGCAACAGCCTATCCGAAACACGACTAGAATAACAACAGGTAACAGGGCAAAAAATATACGTCTTCACATAGCGAAACATTTTGTTAACAACAATTCACTTCCCTGGCAAAATAATTATTAAAAATATGTGGATTGGTACTTACAACACTCATAGTATCAATTGTGGGGTCGCTTGGTATGTTTTTGTCTGATAGAAAAGCAAACCAATCGTAGGCAAACCATTTCGATGTATAAACATCACCTGCGGCTGAAAATAAATAAATCCCGCATCAAAAATTCTGGTTGTTTACAATTTCACTAAATATACCTACTACTTATTATCTCATAAACGGGTGGTCTGGTTTACATGATTCAACAGGATAAAATGGTTTTAGACCTAGACTTTTCATTTGACACCAAATTCGTTAAGATACCTCAACAAACAAAAAAACACATTTTCAAGTTGCTCTCGTAATTATCCAATATGTATGAAGCGCGTAACGATTCGTTAAAAGCATCTTATCAAACTTTAAACGTTAAATGTATGTATTTTAAACGGGTTCCCTACGTCAGTGCGATTGGTTCGATTTTCATTATATCGAACACGGTATGTCGATAATTCAATTGTGCAAAGTTTTATTACATCGATGCTTTATTGGTGCGATGTAACGCTAGTGCGAAAAATGTTGGTGCGAAGTACCCTACAGCGATTGCTCTTTAGTTCGATAGTAGGTATGTTCGAAACACCTACTGTGCCTTGACATTCAATTAATAACTCTTTTTGGCATTATTACCTAAGGAAAGATAATTACAATTCATATTTACACATCAATTTTGAATCAACAATTATACAACAAATTAGTTAAACCTACCTAAACTAGGACCTAATCAGCAAACACCAAGAAATAGACAAAACGTTAATCGTCATTAAAAATATGTATCATGAGTAGGTATACTTATTATGAAATTAGTAAATCTCATTTATGGATAGGTCCTACCCATTTTTGTATAATTAAAGACAAGTAATGATGATATGCTGAGGTAAATTAGGATTATTTAAATATCATCATCATCAGCCCCTCACTTTCATTATCTTAATATATAAAATCCTTGCGTTACTGATTGACTGACAGACACGCTACAGCCGAAACTATTTGGCGCAGGAAGCTGAAATTTGTAACATGTATGTTCCTTGGGACCGTAGAGGTGCACTAAGAAGGGGTTTCCCGAAATTCCCACGGGATCGGTGAAAACGGGTAAATTAAAAAAAAAATGCAAGCATAGCTGCTGGCGTCCTCTAGTATTTAAATATAATGAAATACATATAATTCATTCACATATCTTGGTGTAAATAATAAACTGGCCATTGTACATTATTTTAAATAAAAGAATAGGATTTCCTTAACGTCCATAATTAAAAAAAGGGTTTGCAATTAAATGTCAAAGAACAGTAGGTGTTTCGAACATACCTACTATCGAACTAATGAGCAATCGCTGTAGGGTACTTCGCACCAACATTTTTCGCACTGACGTTACATCGCACCAATAAAGCATCGATGTAATAAAACTTAGCACAATTGAATTATCGACATACCGTGTTCGATATAATGAAAATCGAACCAACAACTTTCACACTGACGTAGGGAACCCATTTTAGGGTAACTGTGTCTAATTCAATAAATAATTATACAAGTGAACAAAACGATAATTTTCCTTTTCTCATCTGCAGCGACCTAGGTACCTAATGAAAAAAAAACTGTCGTTTCCTTGTGTCGACACACATGCTTTAACCAGCTAGCCAGCCAGATATTCTTGTTCTGGAATGGCGATGACGACGGCACCACGCCGAATGTCTAGGTATTTATCGCTGCAAGTGCCGAGTGAAGGAGGCCTGGTAATAGTGGGTAGTTCAAAAATAATTGATTATACATACCTGATCCAGTTACTTTGCTTTTATTTTCTCGAGATTTTTCCCTTCTATAAGATCCTAGAAGAGAATTAATTTTTTTTTTCAGCTCCGCGATTTTTACATTTAGTTCATTCGCAATTAAACGCCATATGTCTTCTCTTTTGTTTTTATTATAATAATAATGATGTTTTAGATCCCATAATAATCGGTTATTTTCGTATAATTCAACTGCTTTTCGTAAAATTTCTTTGTCGTCCATAATGCGTGCGAACATCACAGCGACGCGGATACAACCGTCCAAACGTAACGCACTGCTCGCAATGAGCCGGCGAACACGCGCGGCCCGCACGCGCGCGTCTGTGCGTACGAGTAGCACATGCCTCGCAACAAACGTGAAGACAGACAAACGAGGCGTTTGCTTCGTTCGCGATGGCTCGACCCGAGCATATGTTGGTATAGTTTTTCAACACGCACGCCTCAAACAGAGGCATTCGTTGTGCGCCGTTCGTAGCGCATGCCTCGCAATGTCTGTATCCACCTATACGGTGACTTCTGGAGGATGCGGTAACTGTTTTCATTCTTCAACTTAAATAAATTACATAGATGGTGCAATTTGTTTGGTTGGTCGCTTTGCGACTGCGCTACTTCGAGCGTTATACTCGACTTGGTATGTTTTATGCTTACATGGTACAAAGAATGCGTGAGTGTTCTACAAATATTTTATACCCTGTTTCAGTTCAGTTCTCCTAAATCTCAACACTATGCCTAGTATTGAAAATATCTCGAAAACTTTATTGATTAGTCGTGTTCAGAGTTTGGCTAGAAGGACTGGAAAAGGTTTGCAGACATTAGTGGAAGCGTGATTAATTGATCCAGTCTGGTCTAGCCAAGGCAAAAGTTCTGACATATATACTGTGATTGCACAGTGTTATATTAATATGTAAATTTACCTGATCTTCACTTATGATGTTCTTGAGTAGACCTATAAGATTACACTCATAATTTTGGACAAAACAATAAAGGAAATCGTTATAGTACCTAGCCGGTCCTCCAAGCGATGTTTTCGGGCACGATACACGTGGACGGATTTACACAAGTTTTACAAATGTTCAATGTTCACAAATTTATTACAATTCTTGCCAGTAATGTTCAAGGGGCGGCAAATACAAGAATTTACAAGACAAATTCACTGCAATACCACTACGATTCGCGAAGTAGCCATGTGCTTTCCAAAGGGCGATATTTCCAATATATCACTAAGTTTATCAATCGCTCACAATTATGTCGGACAACTTCCATAGCGACAGTTGCAAGGTTATTAACCAGTTTTATTCAATTCCACAATAATACAAAGTCAAAATACGTTCACAAAAGGGAATTCTCCAGAACGACAAGTGAGAGATTTTTTTGCGGAAACCAATGAGAATGAATGAATGATTTGACAGTTAATAGTGTGACCAGAGTCAGACATTTTCAATAGAAAAAGTAACACCTAACACGCTACTAAACTGAAATAACCGATTCAACTTATCATAAACAAGATTTCTATTCGAAACAAGTCGTATATTACATGCCTAGTAAACACGTTTACGGCCGTTTTCAGTTTGCTTTGATTCATTTTGAGTTGACTCGCTTTAGTTGGAAATTTGTAATAAACGTATTTGAAAGCACTCTTCCACTAAAATAAAATTTCTGTGATAAAATCAAGGTAGAATATATTTCAAAACTCAATCTGAAACACATAAGTGACATTCAAATAACTTATGTAAATATGTATTAATGCTTTATCAAGTTACTGTATTTTAAAACATGAAGATGAAATGTACACATGAAAGTTATTCAACAAATAAAATCTAACTTTCGTTTTAATTAATGGCTAATGTCTAGAGTAGGTACCTGAATCAAGTTTAGGTTCATTATCAGCCTTTAACAGTCCACTGCTGGACTAGGCCTCTCCTTTGAAAGGAGGAATTGGCCTACTGTACCACGCTGGCCCAACGGGTTGGTATAGGGTTTGTATCAAGTTTTCATTCTCTTACAGTGCTGTTTTCTGCATAAAATACTCCCTTTGTCGGCTCTTACGACACTCATGGGATCATATGGGGTGGTGACAATCCGTATTCTTAATCAGTCACCACACGGACTAAGTTTAGGTTAAACAAAGACAATTCAAATCCGGCTTTCATCTTGTATATATAGAAGTTTTACCCTTAGAATGTAAAAGATGAAAGTTTTACAGCATATTGTGGTAGCGCCATCTACCTTTACATCGAAAACTAATCACATCAACGTCAATGGTTCGTCGCTGCTTAGCCAATGCGAGCGATGCCTTTTGTTCCCGTCCCTGTCTATCCCATTCCCTGGAATGGGCACGCCATTCACGGATTGGTCGCCGCGATCATCGACGCGAGAGACAGTCCAGAACATTCGAGAAGCTCGAGAACGTGTCCGCCATACCGCACCGCCATAATTTTACCGCTCCCGCTTGATAATAAAACCGCCCGTGAGTGAAAGTGATTTGTGTAGTGGAGTGATTCAAACAGCTTTAGGATTCTCGAAGACACCAGGAGGCTGCCATTTGCAAGGAAAGAGGACTGACGTACAAGGTAGGTGCCCCTCATCCTTCAGCATCCTTAGAATATCCTATACCCACTCACAATCCTCTTCCCTTTTCCAATCCTAGGCGACTAGAACTCGCCATCCTTTAGATACAGTCCATTCCTTCTCCAAGTCGCCTAGAACCTACGGTTTCGGTGTAACGTCGAACCATTTTTTTTTATCCATACGAGTCGGATTCATTTACGTTTTTATACGTTATATCGCTATACTTAGGTAGTTATAGCACCTAGCTATACTCCTAGTCTATTCACATAACCGTCACATGGTTGTTTCTGCCCGCTTCAGTAGGTAATATACTTTTATGTAGCTACCTACTTACACAATTATTATTTCTGGTACTATCATAGTTGTCTTGTAAATCTCATATTTCGAGCAACTTTTAATTCTACAGCAGTAAAGTGTTGCCTACTTAGCCTACGTAGGTAAAATAATAGGTACATTAGATATTCTTATTTTGTTTCGGTCTCATTAGCTTATACTTACGTAAGCGTGTCACAACAAAAGAAGTCACGCGTGTCGGAAGACAAAGAGATGACAATCTTAGAAGCAAAACGCAATATTTTATTTGAGCGCATTCAAAACATTTACGAGCGGTCAAAGACCGCAGCCGCGTCTGACAGTAATAGGGAAGCATTTCTCAGTTATTGTATGACAGTAGATAGTATTCGAACAGATTTTCATAAGTTGTTAGACGATTATAATACACCTCATTCGAAGATCTTTATTGTATTATTAAGCGTATACAATTGCTATTGGAGGGTAAATGTTGGACACAGCCCGTTGCCGCGGCCCGCAAGCCGAAATTACCGCCAATCGAGATTATGTCGTTTGACGGAGATATACGAAATTGGCCGTTATTCTATGCGAGTTTTAAGTCTACAGTGCACGATAATGGTTCTCTGACAGATGCTGACAGGTTGTACTATTTAATAGGTAAACTGTCACCGAAGGCCCAGTCCGTATTTGCAGGTGTCACACCCAGTGCTGAGAGTTATCAGGTCATATTTCAGTCACTACTTGATAGATATCAAGACACGCGCGTCCTAGCGTCTACCTACTTTGACCAAGCTTTAAATCTTAAACTGTCCGGTGCCGCATCTGTCTCGAATTTCCGGCTGTTTATAGATAACTTTGTTACCGCGGTTAACTTTCTTATGAACCTAAAATTAGAAGATCTTTCCGACTTTATGTTGCTTCAACTCGCTTTAAAAAAGTTTGACACTGATACAATTCGTGCTTTCGAGATGACGGAACGCAATAATAAAATACCTACACTAGATAGTTTTATTTCGTGCATCAAAGATCAGTGTCGAATATTTCATAATACGCAGTCTGGTTCACCTGGCCGGTCTAACACTAACAGCAGCAAACAAAGGTCGAATAAAGCGCGAAATAGTAATAATAACTCGGTCCCTAGTCCACAATCTTACGTAACATGCTCGGAATCTAATAAAATTAATTCACAGAAGTGTCTGTGCAGTAATATAGTGCGCGACCATTTCTACAAGTGTCCCGCCTTCAATGTTTTAAATCTAACTGCTCGTTTCAAGTGCGTAAAGGATAACAAAGCATGAATTAATTGCTTAAGCTTAAAACATAAAACAAGTGATTGTTCTAGTAAGACAAAGTGTCGCTCATGTAATCAAAAACATCATTCATTGCTACACTTCGATAAAGGTAACCCGTTGTCAAGCCAAGCCGCTAACCTTGACACACTTATGTCGCAGGTGCAGGCTACGATAACTGCGCCTGCCACGATTCAGAATGAAATATCGTTGTGTACGACATCCATTGCGCGGGCGGCACGCACGCGCGGACGGCCTTCGCGCGCTTATAGTGATCAGAGCAGTGCTAAGTCGCGATGTATGGCGTCTAAGACTGTTCTGTTAGCGACAGCGCAAGTTATCGTTTATGATGTTAATGGGTCGCCGCACATGGTACGTTGTCTACTAGATAGCGCGTCTCAGACCAATTTAATAACGTTAGAATTGTTCAAACGCCTCGGATTGTGGAATAACTTTAAAAATACAAACTCAATAGTCAGAGGGATCAGGCGGTTCAGAAAAACATTGCAAGGGTTCCGTAGATATTAAAATACATTCGCGTTTTGATGGAGACTTTAATTTTAACATTTTTTTGCTTATCGTGGAGCGTATTACGGACACATTGCCAAACGCTAATGTGGACGTATCGCTTCTTACAAACCTCGAGTCATTGCCACTGGCAGACTCGAAGTTTGCGAATCCGGCAGACATTGATGTTTTGATTGGAGCCGCAATATTCCCGCACTTGCTTCTAACTAAAAAGGTACGTAGTGAGCAAAATAACTTACCGCCCGCTATTAAGACGGTATTTGGGTATGTGTGTTATGGGTACTGTACCTACATTACATACTTCTCAATACGTTACGTCTTGCTGTTGTTCTGTTCTTCAAGAAAATAATATTGATTCTCTTCTCAAGCGATTTTGGGAGCTTGAAGAGGTTACCGCACCGCTCTCGATGAGCCGTAAAGATCTCGAGTGTGAAGAACATTTCCGCGCTACCACTGTTCGTGACGACAGTGGCAGATACGTTGTGGCGTTGCCATTCTGTGGTGACCCTTATTCGTTAGGTGACTCGTACGCTGCTGCGCTCAGACGTTTCCATTGTTTGGAACGTAAACTTGATGCATCACTTAAGTTACGCAGCGCCTATAATGACGTCATTCGTGACTACATAGATAAAGGTTTTTTGAGTGTAGTTGTAAACAACGAGGGCAACTCTCTACCCTCATATTATATCCCGCATCACGGCGTAGTTCGCGAAGATAAAACCTCTACTAAACTTCGTGTGGTTTTAGATGTTAGTTGTAAGACTACATCGGGTCAGTCGATTAATGACATTTTGCATGCCGGCCCCAATCTACAGGCTGATTTATTAAACATCATCATAAAGTTTCGTCTTTTCCAAATCGCTCTGTCAGCTGATTGCCGCCAAATGTTTCTCAATATCGGCGTTCGCGAATCTGACCGTAGATTTCAACGGATTTTTTATCGTTTGACAAGAAAGAACCTTTATCTGTGTATCAGTTCAATCGTGTTTGTTTTGAAGTCTAGCCCATATCACGCGTTACGAGTTGTTCGCCAGTTGATCGCTGATGAAGGCGATCACTTTCCGCCGCAGCGGCTGTTGCCACTTCCGCTTTGTACATGGATGACATTGCTTGTAGTGTCATATCCGCTCCGCTAGCAATTTCGCTTTGTGAAGAGCTTATTCAGCTTTTCAAGCGAGGCCAGTTTGATCTTGTCAAATGGACAAGCAACTCTAAGGAGGTTCTCGCACGCATACCAGATTCTCATAAAGCTTCTCCAGACATTGAGTTTGAGAATTCTGTACCGCATAAGGTTCTCGGTTTACGCTGGGACAAATCCTGCGGTAGTTTTCGGTTTGACGTCTCACCACCAGATGATAAGTGCACCAAACGCACTATGCTGTCCACAGTGGCTCGACTATGGGACATAATGGGTTTTGTGGCTCCCACAATTTTGTACGCCAAGCTCTTGATCAAAGAGCTTTGGCTATCAAAGTGTGAGTGGGATGAAACACCCCCTGACCAGATTGTCGCCGCTTGGGGCCAGTTTTGTATTGAGCTTACCGCGCTCAATCAAGTTACTATTCCGCGTCATCTTGGGTTGGTAGATGGATGTACCATCAACTTGATAGGTTTCGCTGACGCCAGCGAGCGTGCTTACGGCGGAGTCGTATATCTGCAAGTCCGCATTGGTTCTAACTACTCGGTGCAGTTAGTTTGTGCCAAGTCTAAGGTCTCGCCTGTTAAAACCATTTCGGTTGCGAGACTGGAGTTGTGCGCGGCCCTTCTGCTGTCTCAGTTGCTCCGCAAGGTTTAAGACACAGTTTTGCCCCACTACCCTATTAATAAAATATACGCATTTTCCGACTCCAAAGTAGTGCTCGCTTGGATTCATTCTTTTCCTCATCGCTGGCAGAATTTTGTCGCCAACCGCGTTAGTAAATTGATTGAACTGGTTCCTGCTACTTGTTTCAATCACGTCGCGAGTATTGAGAATTGCTTGTCTCGTGGTGTCACTCCACTTAATCTTCTGCATCATCGCATTAGCATTCGCATTGTGGCATCGTGGACCTTCTTGGATTTCCCATGATCCGTCAGAATGACCCATGCAACCCTTTGACCATAGTGCAGAAGACGAAGATGTACCCGAACAGAAGTCTGTTTCTTATCCCGTGATTGCTGAGGTTGCGGAGTCTCCCATCTATGCACTCGCACTACGCATGTCATCGTGGTCTAAGTTACTCCGCGCCATCGTTTATGTCTATAGGTTTCTTAGGCACCTACCTAATGAGACTTTTTATCAAGTTCTGATATCAAATTCGCAGAATGTAAGTTACTACGAGCTGTACAGGCTGTTCATTTTAGTAACGACATTCAAAATTTGAAAGACAATGTACCTTGTTCTCCCGCTATCCTTAGACTCAAGCCGTTTCTCGATGAACACGGCGTCATACGCGTTGGGGGTCGTCTGTCAAATTCGGATGGACCTTATAACTACAAACATCCTTGCATTCTGCCGCGACATGATCATTGATTTTTATCACAAGAAGCACCTGCATGCCGGTCCAGAGTTGCTTATGCCCTAACTAAGGCATAAGTATTGGATTTTAGCCGCTTGACGAATAATTCGTTACAGAATACATAAATGTAACGTCTGTTTCAAATTTCGTCCGCGTCCGATTTTCCCTCCCATGGCCGATCTCCCTAGCCAGCGCGTCAACCAGGTTGCTAAAGCGTTTACACACACCGGTTGTGATTACGCAGGACCACTGCAGTATACGCCAGTGCGTGGTCGAGGTGTTAAAAGCCGTAAAGCCTGGCTATGTATTTTTACATGCTTAACGACGCGCGCTACGCATATTGAAGTTGCGACAGATTTAAGCACGGTGTCATTCCTGGTAGCCCTTAAACGATTTCTCTCATGGCGCGGCCCTATACAGTGTTTGTACACGGATAACGGCACTTGTTTTGTTGGCGCAAGTTCTTATTTACGCGACCTTTATAAGTTTCTCAGGGAAGAATATCGTACTCGTCTTCAGGAAGACCTTTCCATAAATCATATTGACTGGAAGTTTATTCCACCAGCATCACCACATTTCGGTGGATGTTGGGAAAGCATGGTCAAAGTAATTAAAACGCATCTCTTCAAAGTTATAGGTCAACAGATCCTCTCTTACGAAGAGCTTTTAAGTATCCTTGCACAAGTCGAGGCACTGAGCAACTCGCGTCCGCTCACGGCGTTGAGTAGTGACCCTGCAGAACCATCCGCGTTAAGCCCTGCACATTTTCTGAGCACAGTGCCATTATCGTCGTTTCCGGCTCCTGAAGCAGACTCTTTAAGCTTGCTCCAGAGACATACTCTGCTGGATAAACTCGTGCAGTGGTTCTGGCGGTGCTGGCGTGCGGAATATCTACACCAGCTTCAGGCTAGATCCAAGTGGAATAGTCCTGCATCCCCTATACAGGAGGGTACGTTGGTCGTCATTATACATGATAATGCTCCGCCGCTTTCATGGCCGTTAGCCATCGTAGAGAAACTGCATATTTCCAAGGACGGTACAACCCGCGTTGTTTTCGTGAAAACCGCGAAAGGGAGCTACGTGCGCCCTGTTGTACATCTCTGTCCGCTTCCAACTCAGTGAGATCTAGCCTGAAGTTGGATCTACCTCTTAGTTTAAGTATTTAGTTAGTAGTTTTCGCTGTTATTGCGTTTGTAGTTTTCGCTAAAGTTAATTTAGATTAATTTTATTATCATATCGCTGTCTTAGCCTATTGATGGGTTATGCGGTAGTACACCCAACATAGCTAAGTTCAATTCTATTTCTTTTAAAGGCAACCCTTTAGGGCCGGGGGGATATGGTAGCGCCATCTACCTTTCCATCGAAAACTTATCACATCAACGTCAATGGTTCGTCGCTGCTTGGCCAATCTTTTTTTTTTTTGGTCTCTGGCAACACTGGTAGTAAGACGTAAAACTGTGGTTCTCCAAATAATAATTTTATTTTATTTGATTTAATTCATTTTATTAGGTATTATTTGTATGTTAAGTGCGTATTAGTGTGTTATAATGGTAATTAACTGTTTAATATCATACTTAGAAGTGAATGTTGGTGAATAACACATAGTAAAAGTTTTGCAAAGTCATCTGTCAAACGAACTGTTATTTAAAATACTTTGCATTACTTTTTCTAATATACGAGCAGTTGAGGTAAGTTTACGATATATTGTACATCTAAACAATTTTGCACAAGTAATAAACACCTAGTGAACATATCTCGATTAGCCGGCTCATTTTGGTTGGTGACTTACCCAAACCTAAGTGTCATACAATAAGTACTTTATTATTTTTGTCTTTTGTTCTTAAGTTTCTTGCGATCCAATTATTTTAAATCTATTAACAAGATGATGACCAGAAAGGCGCGTCTAGAGGAGGAAAAATTACAATTTACGCTTAAAGAACTTAAGAAATACAAGGATTTTTGTGAGATACTACAAAGTGAGCATGATGACAATGAGAGGGAGATGCTACAGATTTTAGAGAAAAATTCTCAACTGAGAACTGAGATGGCAGAAATTCATTCTCATTTAATTACATCTTTAGATGAACGCGATAAATTACAATCAGTTGTAAACAATTTTGACAGTTGTAGTAATGAGTTTGAGACCGCACTCAAGAGCATCACCCAATTAAAGGGCCTCCTAAGTGAGGCTAACAATCATATTAATAGATTGGAGTGTGCAGACCGGTCCATCAAATCAGCCACTACACAATCACTGTTTGATGAGCTGGTTGGTAGCGCTCCATCTATGGTTTCTGCCAACTCAAACTCAAACATAGAAGAAGTTATTACAATTGACTTAACTAAAGACAATTCAATTGTTCAAGCTAGTAAAACCATAAACTCAGCAAATAAACTGAAAAAGTATGTTAAGTTGAATAAACAAATTAAGAAAAAGGAAAAGTTATTAAGAAAATTTAGAAATTCAAAGTCAAATGTCAATTATTGCCGAAAGTATATAGCTCTAAAGGAAGATTTGTCTATTTGTATGACTAAACTAGATAATAATCTTATAAAGTATGATGCTGATATCCATTGTCTGTAGACAGAGATTGACCGCTTACAAGATTCCCTATGTAACATGACAAAGAAATATCAATTATCTCAAAATCAAATTAATGAACATATCTTGGCCATGGACGACTTAGTGGATTTGTGTAAATACAATGAGCAAAGACTCATATCATTAACTAATAATAATCAGGCCAATGAATCTAGCCTGACACCACAAAGTTTTTCACAGCCTACCAACTTGAAAGATAGTTCTGCTATGTCATCTCAGTCAGCGGTGATGAGTAACAGCTTCATGAATGCTAGCACTTCCCTCTCACATCTGAATACAAATACGAACACCAACAATTTAGTAATGTTTAGTGATGAGATAGGTAGGAACATGAGCCAATTGTTGAGACAAAGGACAGGTCAAACAGTAACCAACTTTTGTATGCCCGGAGCAAGTTTTACACATATCTTACAAAGCATTTTGAGTAAGACATATTGTCCCGATTCAACAATAATCATTTTTATTGGGAGAAGGGGTAATGCAAATTTAAATACTATAAAAAGATATTTCAATCAATTATTAAACATATAAGTTAGAAAAATAATTTTAGTTGCATTTCCCTACAGTAAGTTGTTGCCACAGGCTGAAAATGATTTTAGACATAAGTTAAATAGCAAATTACATACATTGACATTTTACAATGATTTTATTGACATAATTGACTCTAATGCTTTCATTAAAAACCTTTATTTGACATGTGATAGTTGTTATCTATCTCAATATAATCAAAGACAAATAGCATCATCGCTAGCATATTTTATTAATAACACAGCCAAAAATTTGGCTAATAACTCTGCTTTTATTGAGCAGTCTAATTTGACATTAAATATTAGCTTGGAATCCGTTCCAAATTCTTTAAATTAAGTAATGAGACAATAGAGTCAATCTCTGGCAATAACCTTGATAAGACATTAGTCACCTTTTTTAATACCACACCTATTGTAAGTAAGAAAAACACACTTTCATCAACTACATATTGTAAAAAAAATAATTTAAAGAATTGTATCAACCTGGTGCATCAGAATATACAGGGGTTGATGAGTAAGGAATTAGAATTGGAATTGTTTATGAACTGTAACAATATTGACATCTTATGTATTACAGAACATTGGCTAAAAAGCCATCAGTTCATATTCAATTTCAATAACCACCAGGTTGCAAGCTCATTCAGCAGAGAAAACTTTATTCGAGGCGGCTCGTTAATTATAATAAATAAACTTTTAAAATTTAAGGAAAGATCTGATATTGTGAGCCTTTCTGTTCAGCGAGTTATAGAGATATCATGTGTCGAATTTGAGCAGTTCATTGTTATGAGTGTATACAAGCCTCCATGTGCGCCTTTTGAAAGTTTTATAGTAATTATGGAGGACGCCCTAAGCAAAGTTAATAATTGCCATAAAACGGTTGCTGTTTGTGGTGACTTTAATATTAACATTTTAGAGAAAAGTTCTTCATCAATTAATTTCTTAAATCTTTTTAAATCTTACAATTTAAGTCATACTTTTTTAGAACCAACTAGAGTGACTGCCACAAGTGCCACCTGTATTGATAATATATTTATTAACACTAAACCTTTACATAAATCCTTAATTAATAGGCTACAGTCTGATCACAGTGGGCAGTTAGTCTGTTGTCCAAGAAAAAACCTTAAGGTTCAGAGCAAAATTATAAATTTTATACCGATAAATGAAAACCGAATGGAAGTTTTTAAAAATAATTTATCTAGTAAAATGCGTTGGTTGCCTACTCATGACCGTCCGGATCAGTTATATAACTCATTATTTAAATTGATTAATGGTGAATTTTCTGTTGTATTTAAACCCAAAAAAAAAATGTAACTGACCGTCTGACGTTTAGTGATTGGGCAACTGAAGGCATTCATAAAAGTCGGATTAAGTTATATGAACTTTACAATGAAAAAATTTTAATAATAGTCCAGCCTTTATTAATTATGTAAAAAAATATTCAAAAACATTCAGACAAGCTTGTTATGCTGCAAAATCAATTTATTTGAAAAATAAAATCAAATGCGCTGAAAATACCATAAAGGCTACCTGGAATGTCATCAATAGCGAAACTGGTAGAACCAAAGCACGCAGTCGCGGCTACCTACTAAATATCAATAATGTGAGTGTTGCAGAGGACTTGGAAGTAGCGACAGAATTTGAAAATTTTTTTGCTAATATACCCTTTTTAACTACAGAGTCACTCAAGTCATCTTCCACGTCTGCTGAAATACTACTTAAGGACTGCGTACCAGAATGTGTCACAGCCTTTGAATTTACTGCTGTTACTACTGAAGATATTCTTAAACAATTTAAAACTATTAATATGAAAAAGACAATGGATTTATGGGGATTGTCAGTAAAGACTGTTTCATATATTATTAATTTAATTGCTCCACATCTAGCCACAGTGTTCAATGGCTGTGTCGCTTCTGGAACATTTTCTGATTTAATGAAATGTAGTAAAATGACACCCTTATTTAAATCTGGTGACACATCAGACCCCTCAAATTTTCGACCTTTTTCTGTATTGCCAACTCTTAGTGAAATTTTTGAAAAGTTAATACTTAATCAATTGCTTAATCATTTTAATAGACATAATCTTCTTCACAAGAAACAGTTTGGATTTACGAGGGGTTGTTCAACTACTGACGCAGCAGTTGAGTTACTGAAAAGTATTTTTGCGGCTTGGGAGAAGTCACAAGATGCGTTAGGTATATTTTGCGACTTATCAAAAGCCTTTGATTGTGTACATCATGATACTCTTATCAGGAAATTATATCACTACGGCATTAGGAACAAAGCTCTCGATCTCCTGACTTCTTACTTGGGTAACAGGATCCAGAAGGTCGAAGTTAATGGTGAGACATCTCCAGGTTCAGCTTTAAAAATGGGTGTCCCGCAGGGTTCAATTCTGGGTCCATTTCTATTCTTGATATATATTAACGATTTACCTAATTATGTAAAGGACAATCATGAGATTGTGTTGTTTGCGGATGATACATCTTTGATTTTTAACATTTAACGACAACAGGTTAATTTTGACGAAGTAAACAATGCACTCTCTAAAGTTGTTAATTGGTTTAATGTAAATAACCTATTACTTAATAATAAGAAAACGAAACTTTTAAAATTCTCTATGCCTAATGTTAAACAAATGGAAACCAATGTGCAACTTAATGAATCTAGGATTGAGCCCGTCGAGACAACCATGTTTTTAGGTATTATGCTCGACACCAAACTACAATGGGGTCCACATATTGAAAGGCTATCGGGCAAACTCAGTTCTGCAGCTTATGCAGTTAAGACAATTAGACGCCTTACAGATTTAGAAACAGCTAGAATGGTTTATTTCAGTTATTTTCATAGCTTAATGTCGTATGGGATTTTTCTCTGGGGGAGTGCTGCAGACCTAAATACAATATTCGTTCTACAGAAAAGAGCTGTAAGGGGAATTTATAACCTCGGTCCAAGAGTTACTCTAAGAGAAAAATTCAAAGAAATAAACATTCTAACTGTTGTATCACAATATATTTATGAAAATCTGTTATATGTACATAAAAATATTGACAAATTTAGTAAAAAATGTGATATACATTCTGTAAATACGAGACACAAGAATAATCTGGTAGTTCATAGCACTCGTCTCCACAAAATAAGTAGCTGTTTTATGGGGCAATGTATACGCTTTTATAACAAGCTCCCTTATAATTTAAGAAACTTATCTATAAATAAGTTCAAAATAATTGTTAAAGCGAAATTATGTTCCAAAGCATACTATAAAATATCTGAATATAAAGACGACCAAAACGCTTGGGATTGAGCTGTTCTAATTCGGCACACAAAAATAATTGTATAAAATGCTTTTTTTTTAATGACGTTTCGTAAGTACTTGCAAAGTTTATACGAAATAAAGAAGTATTTCATTTCATTTCAATGCGAGCGATGCCTTTTGTTCCCGTCCCTGTCTATCCCATTCCCTGGAAGGGGCACGCCTTTCGCGGATTGGTCACCGCGATCATCGACGCGAGAGACAATCCAGAACATTCGAGAAGCTCGAGAACGTGTCCGCCATACCGCACCGATATTGGCGGCTGGTCAAAGCCGTGCAATCAAATTTCTGCCAGTCTTCGCTGCCACCGTTGCGATGCTCTGATGGATCACTGGCTCGTGGGCCGCAAGAGAAAGCTGACTTGCTTGTCAATCTCTTTGTGGCCAACTCCCAAATCGATGACTGTGGTTCGCAGCCGCCATCTATAAAAACCACTGCGGCCACTCCATGCCTGATGTTCGCATCAGGCAATGCGATGTTCGCGCGATACTGCGGTCTCTCGATGTTCGCAAAGCCAGTGGTCCTGACGGTATCCCAGCAGTTGTTCTTAAGAAATGTGCAGCCGAGTTGTTTCCAATGCTCACATCTTATTCTCTTATTCCTGTGGCGTCGTGCCGCAGGCTTGGAAAGAGGCAAACGTACAACCGATTCCCAAAAAGGGGGATCGTTCTGATCCAGCTAACTATCGACCCATAGCCATCACCCCTATTATCTGCGAGGTATTTGAACGGGTAATTAACACCTAACTCGTTCGCTACCTAGAAGATCTCTCTCTTATCAATGATCGACAATATGGCTTCAGACTGAAACGATCAACGGGCGATCTTTTAGCGTATGTCACTCACCTTTGGAGTGAGGCTATGGACAGGCACGGGGAGTCGTTGGCTATCAGCCTCGACATCTCCAAAGCCTTCGATAGAGTCTGGCATCGTGCGCTTCTTTCTAAGCTTCCGGCTTACGGCTTGCCACCACGATTGTGCAACTGGGTTGCTAGCTTCCTGCATGAACGACGTGTTCGAGTTATTTGCGAAGGTCAAAATTCAATGTTTTGCAATGCTGGTGTGCCCCAGGGATCCGTCTTATCGCCCAAACATTTACTTCTACATATCAATGATATGGTCACTTTTGGGAGCACACATTGCTACGCAGATGACAGTACCGTACATGGGCGGTATCTCGGCCATCCTGGGACTAAGCAGTCCGACTTTGAGGAAAATAGGCGAAAACTTGTCACTGAGCTTGACCAGGTTTTGAACAGCATCTCGCATCGGGGTGCTGAAAACATGGTCAAGTTCAACGCCAAGAAGACACAGGTGTGTGCATTTTTAGCTAAGTTATATCCATTCCTTCCCCAACCTTCTCTTCTAGACCACTACCGATACAGGACAGTCTAAATATACTTGGTATGGACATACGCCGCAATCTCAACCAGAGAAACTACATCGAGGGTGTCATTAAATCGGCATCTCGATAACTCGGAGTCCTGAACAGAGTGAGGAGGTTTTTCACGCCGGAGCAGCTGTGTCTATTATACAAGACTCAGGTTCGCTCCTGCGTGGAATACTGCTCTCATCTCTGGAACGGCTCCCCTCAGTACCTGCTAGAAACCCTTGATAGGTTGCAGCGGCGTGCTGTCCGTATCATAGGTGACCTTAAGGCTACTAAGACCCTTGAATCTCTGCAATTACGCAAGGACGTAGCCTCAATGGCTGTCTTTTACCGATTGTATCACGGTGAGTGCTCAGAAGAACTCTTTCAACTTATCCCACCCTCTACGTTCCTATCCCGAAAAACACGTGCCGGGTTAAGGTGCCACGCTTACACGGTAGAATAGATACCGTCACGTACGGAAAGGTTCGGTACATCTTATCTTTGCCGTACCATAAAGATGTGGAACTCACTGCCAGCTCACGTGTTTCCTTCCTCCCTTGATCCTGGGTCCTTTAAGCGGGGCGTGAAAATGCATCTCTCAAGGCCGTCAAAGTGAGGGCCGCCGTGTCACATTGCTTAACCAGCAATTGGGGATGGTGGCCTTCACAATAGGACTTCACTGTCAGCTTACCATCAGGTAGCGTGAAGTCAATTAGACTTCTTTTTCTTAATAAAAAAAAAGCATACGCCATATATAGTATACGCCGTGAAAAACATCTAAACTGAACGAAATCTTTAGCCGTGTGAAATGTAGATGTTTGAAACTAGAGAAATAGTAATATATTTACATACTTACATTTTATTTTGATTTAGAAATAAAAATATACTTCTATAAACACGATAGATTCTGAACATATGTAAATGTTTGGATGGGTGGATATTTGTTACTCTTTAACGCACATACCACTGAACGGACTTTATTGAAAATTTCAAAAAAATGCCATTTTGGACAAAAAACAAAGGCTGCTAATGGAACTTTGTATTTTTGAGAGTCTACGTTTAACCTAGAAGTTTTTTTCGCTTGAACCTTTCTGTATGAATTGCATTCAAGTGACACTTATTTTCATTTCTTTTGGTATGTCGATGTAGAATGACCATTTATCGATAAATAATTCTACTATTATAATTCGGGTATAGGTACGATAGGGCTTTGAGTAATTTTTATCAAAAACCAATGTATACAGTTGGCCACATTTAAAAATGTATATCATAACTTTCTGTAAGGGACTGTTATTTTAGGATTCTTGACGTTGCCAGCGGCTCCGCACGGGTGGGCTTGACCACCTCCTTTACCACCTATGGGAGGGTAATTTCCAAAAATCCTCACTTAGTGCTCTCTTGCACTCCCTAAGCAACATACTTGCAAAAGTTCAGCTACGCCTAGTAGTTACGGCTCTAACAAATATTTAGGTGATAATATGATGCCGTAGCACAATTATAATTTGAAATAATTAATTTACAGTTACAATTTACACACTTATTATAATTTGAACGACTTTATTAATATTTCGAATTGCAAAGTAATATTTATATTCTCATCCACTTTTATTTAAGCCTGTTCAGGTTGAACAGGCTTAAATAGATCGAATGCTGTTATAACCAATGAACTCTATCATTATTTCGTACTGTAAAATATTCAATATCAGAACTTTCATTGCTAACTGTACTAAAAATTACCTTCTTTTTTTTTTTGGTGTCGGGTTGGAAAATCCTGATAGAGTCCCTCCGCCCTGGTGGGGAAGGACGTTTTTACTGACTAAAAACCAACCCGTGCTCCTCATGTACCCATGTGTCGGAGGGTAGGGTTTCACCGAAGCATTCCTCGCTACCCCCGACGGGTATTGGCCCGCCAGATGGTCAGGCGGACCCCGAACGAAACCCCCTTGGCGGCGAATGAAGGTGTTGGGCTCCGCCGATAAAACACCCAGCCGCCGCAGAGGATTGGGACAACGGCAACGCAATACCGCATCTCCTCTTCCTCTGCGGCCTCACCGCGACGCAATGATGGTGCGCCCCCATTTGGTCGCGGGCGATAGGGCGCGCGGCAACGCAACACCGACACGCCTCTCCTCCCGCGACGACCGCACCCAACTGCAAGGGACAGACAGAACTGTCCCCCGCACCCGCACCTTGGGACGCATCCTACGCAGGCCTCACGCAAGCCCACGTGGAGCGTCCCCTCCCGAGATCCCGCTTAGCTTCACCGTGGGTGTTGTACCTTAAACCCACGGTTACTGAGCACCACGACAAGGTGGGTTATCCCACGGCGGGGACCAACAATTACCTAAAACATACTCGTTCAATTTTTCAACTTTTGTAAATACATATGTGACAGCTCAATAAAAATATTCTTCATAATAAAGTCTCGAAAAAATAATAACAGATTTATTTTTAATAAAATTTTACGCCGACGACAGGACAAACATAAATGGTAAATTGGGAAAATACAGCGAAAAAATAAAACACCGTCATCACAAACCGGTACAATCGAATAGTCGCCTGATTGTACCGAATGTATAATAAAACCATTGCTCTGAAAAACTGTGTTGTGTCCGATTGTGAACGAATGTTTAATCACATTTGTTACTAGCTCGCCTAATTATACAAAGGTGAAAAATAAATAAATAATTAGAGAAATTAAAAATTCTCTGTAAATCATTTGATATCATGTTTACGTGACTTTCAGTAATTTTGTTGTTATTTACCTATATTTTTTGTGAGAAATGGTTGCTATTGCGGTAAAAAATCAAAATTGTTAAACTGAAACTGAAAAAGAGTCACCGCTGCAGTTATCTGGTGTGGATATTTCAATTAAGCTTTTAAAATAATGCTATATACTGGGTGAAAACAGATACCAGTGATTCAGTCCAGAATATTCTGAAAAGTTTTTACACCCAGTATATATAATGTTATGACGGATTAAGAATACAATATGTCACTACCCCATTTCATTCTATAGAAATCGTAAGAGTCGACGAAAGAAATATACAAAGCAAATAATATTTTTGTGAAGTGACAACAAACTCGACATGAAACCCTGAGCCGTCTGGCTAGCATGGTATAGTAGGTCAAATCCTACTATTGACTCACAATGAAATTGTGATTCTAATTGGGAGATGCCTACATCCAGTAGTGGACTACAAAGAGGTGAACACGTGAGCACCGTTATTTTACTGGTTTCCTAAACGAGTGTTTATAATATGATAGACATACGGTAATCATCATTATTTTCAGTGCTATTCTTATCCAAAACCTTCTCTCTGGTTCCTTGAGCTTGATTTCTAGTCTAACCAGATTTGAACGAAGATTCTGCTATAAAGAACTATTCAATGTTGTCATTCTTGTTAGTATGGATAATAATATCACCGACCAATCCATTTTACTCTCAAATTATACAATTATTATTTAACCCTTAATAAAACCCTGGGAGTATAGCTCCCACATACATTTTAATTTTTTAACCAGGCCGTGACTGCAATAATCCCACATCTTGTCATAGACTATCGGTCATGGAGTATTGCAGAACGAATAAAAAATAAACCGGTGACAGAAGACAATTGTCTAGTTGACAGTTGAAAATAGTTTATTTGCAACGGTGTTTTTTTTGCGAATGTGGCGTAAATTGTTTTAAAATAATATCTTCTCCGTCGTAAACTAAAGGTATGTCGTGCTATTTTTATATATGTTATAGTTTTTGAGTGTAATTATGCATTTGTGTATAAAATTCAATTTCAAATCGTAAGTTCAAATAACACTGGCTCTCTAAACAATGTGGGAGATATCCGCCCACGGTCCGATTATGTGTCGCTATTTTGTTACGAGCCCTATAAAAAAATTGGCTCATTTGTATTATTTTTCCTTTCCAGATTGTAAAATGTCAAAAAAATTGATCGATGATGAAATTGCAAAGGCGTTTGAGTCTTCAGAAGATGAAGAGGAAATTGAAAATTTTTATTTTTTTTTTATTTCAGATTTGAAGTGTGAGTTTTTTTTTTGAGTTTATAAAAATGAAAGGGGGTCTAGGAGTGCCTGACGAAATCCGTCTATCAAGGCCTGGTGAACATTATGGTAAAAAAGGGAGTAATAGAAGGTGTTTATTGTAACACAAGAGCAAAAGAAGTCAGGACCTATTTTGAGTGCAAAATATGTGAGGTGCCTTTATGCTTTGTCCCATGTTGGGAGCAATTTCATAAAATTATTGAGCAATAATTTTTTTTTAAACATACTGTTATTTATTTTACCTGGATTATATTAGCCTATTTATGAAAAATAGACAGATTTGCTCAATTTTTGAACTTTAATTTATCTAAATTAGTGTTGTTCTAATTGGGCAATGGTAGAATAGCTCCCACATAAATTGAAATAAAAAAAAAACAAGACTAAAAATAAAAAAAGATATTTTAACCTCTGCCTACTCCTTCGGGGATCTGTATCCCCGAAGGAGTAGGCAGTTGTATGTGGCATTTGTATTTTATTTTTTATTTATAGTCTCACGCCTGTGCGTGAGACTATAAATAAAAAATAATAATAAAACTGAAGAGGTGAAAAAGTCTGTACATTAAAGATATTTTGACGAAAATTTGCTAAAAAAACTAGGAAAATGCTAAAAAGCAATACTTGATAATTTTTAGAATTTATGTCTGTCTGTCTGTCCGACGTCTTTCCCTATATTGCCAAAGATCTCTAAAATGGCGAAATTGATTTCAATAAAACTTACACTCATGTACAAAGGATACACAAACCTATAAAATAGTATATGTTACATCACAATCGGTTGAGTGGTTTTCGGTGTACAGCTTGACCTCTCCTCAGTACGTAGTCCCAAACAAAACAGGTATCATCCAAAACTGGTTATAATGTGGTGCCATCTATGATCATTATAAGTTTGTTAGTAAAAGTATAGTTAGTCTAAAAAGGTACCTTCAAAGTGTTTTAGGGCTATTTACCCGACTTGAAAAAGGAAGCGATTCTTAATTTCGTCAGTATATTTTTATGTTATTGTATTCGATAAATAAATTACTGGAACCGAGTATATTTATAGTTATCCTTCCGACTGATAGATGTCACTATTTTCAAATAATTTTCGAGCAAAATAAATATTTCTTGCAAAAAAGACAATAATTTTGTGTCGGGTATCTTTCTGTTATTAAAAATTAATAGAGGATAATATTTGGCAATTTCATAAACAAAAAGTCTATGCGTCAAAATGTATTACAATGTCCACTTAATTTAAACGGACTATCTCATTTATTTCAAATTATTATGTTTATATAAGAGTTATATAATAATTTCATTTTATTTTAACCTTTTTGCAATAAATTGTCGATTAGTCCATATTATTTTCTATTTCGGTCGGTTTGTATATGTAAACATAGATGGCGTTAAGCAAATGACAACGTTTTCGTCGGATTCGATTGGTGTCTTTGTCGATTTTTTTGAATAATTAATGTGGTTGTGTTTCTTTGATTTCTTTCGTTTGTTCGTGTTCTGTACTTAAACAGGTGTCTCATTATTCCCAAATAGCCACAACTCACGTACGTGGGAATCTGTGGGTGGGAGACTGAGGCCTGAATTCAGATACTTCTTGAGCAACTCAACGGGGCTATCTAAAGCCGCGTACAGATTTCTCATTCAATGTAACATGAAAGGAGCATTTCCTAAGTGTGGACGCAGGGCGAGCACGTGGCGCGCACGAACCGAGCATAACGTGCTCGATTCCAGCATGCGCGCGGCGAACATAGCTCAGTCTGTCGAGAGCACGCGAAGAGAATGGATTGTGATGACCAGTTGGCTACATTGATTGTTGGTACTTCATTGATTGTCTCCAATCACGTGATAAAAAGACGCCGAAAACCTCGACGTTGATGGCGCACAGAGTTGTACAGTCAGAGAGTTTGTGAACAATTGATGGCCGACATGAGATTATTTGGTTCGCGCGCGTTCCGCAGTACAAACACACACAACCCGTCCACACTGACGCTCCGTGCACACTGCGCGCCCCTTTGTGTTCGGCGAAAAAACCGACAAATGGCGGATCGCGGCGCGCACGAGTTGTAATGCTCTGTTCGCGCGCGTAGTGTGTGTGCTCGGTTCGTGCGCGAAAGGCGTCCACACTATGGGAATTCTGTTACATTGCATGATACATTGCGACAATGTGGACGGCAAATTCTTTCATTGCGTGTTACATTTCATGTTACATTTAGTAAGTCTGTACCCGGATTTACTTTCGGCAGGGCTGGATATTCGTAGCCCTTTGTGTATTTTCTAAATAAATCGCAGACATTTAAAGCGTAATATGCACTCTTCGGAGCCAGCTCTGGTCTAAATATAAAAACCAAATGTGAAACCAAAGTTCAGGTTGACGGATGATTAGTGTTTCCTATTAGTGTCTGCTTTGTTGGTCACTCGACATTCATCCATTTGCTGATGATTGTGATCTCGAGTTCTATTCTCGGGATAGCTGACAATGCAATCATCATTAGGTTTTACTGTGAATAAAATCTTAATCGCAGGGAAAGTACCTGGAATTATGCACGGCGGCAAATTATGGCATCGCTTCTCTAATTTACGGCCTCAATCTAATCATCGCTGACTAACTTTATTCAGCCCTACTGCTTGCTACAGAATTTCAATATCTTGAAATTTGGTGATATTTAGAGTTATGTAGCATATTTCTCTTGGCATTGAAAGTGTTATAGGAACTAAAAAAGACAATAGAACTATGATTGTCTTACCAGATAATTCTCTGAAAATAAAAAGGCAACAATGGTTAGCTCGTATCAACGAAATTTAAAGCCAACTGTGGTATTAACGTTTGCTGCTTTGTAATAATCTAAATGAGAGATAATCCAGCATAGTTAGAAACAATCGTCAGGGAACATAAAACGGTCGTATCCACGTATTCGAGTGATGCAAACGTCCCAGTTTTCCTATTTGGTTTGTTTAATGCAGGTTCCCTCGGCACCAATCATGACAATTTTATTGTATCAGTTGCACGAAATGATATAGATATATTAGCAACTAGAGGACGCCAGCAGCTACGCCTGCATTTTTTTAAATTTACCCGTTTTGGTCGATCCCGTGGGATTTTCGGGAAATCCCTACTTAGTGCACCCCTACGGTCTCCAAGGAACATACATGCAAAATTTCAGCTTCCTGCGCCCAATAGTTTCGGCTGTAGCGTGTCTGTCAGTCAGTCAGTAACGCAAGGATTTTATATATTAAGATAAATGAGACTTGTCTAAGAGCTGGCGAGGAAGGACGCGCTCCTGTATTACCATCATATCGTTTACTTCATGTTCCTAGACCGTCAAACGTACGTTCACGGGGCGTTGGCGTCGGGTTTTATATTAAACGTAATTTCCATATTCGCACATTACCTCACCTTGCACCCCCGTTGAACAAATGTGGCTCACTATGACCCTTAACTTAAAGAAGATTGTGATTGGCACAGCATATCGTCCTCCTTGGATGGATGTCGACTAATTTCTCAATGCTATTACTGACTCCATTTGTTCCTTCTCTGCCTGTGATAGTTTGATTTTGTTGGGAGATTTTAACATAAATCTGTTTTGTGACGATAATACTAAAATTAACAAATTTAATACCTTCTTATCATGTCTAAGTTTAACTCAATTAGTTACAGAGCCTTCTCACTTCACATCGACTAGTCAAACTCTTCTTGATGTTGTTTGTACTGATTTGCGGTTAAACAGAATCAGCGTTGAACATGTTGGATCTCTGTTTGGCGACTGCCTTATTACTTGCGATTTTAGTATACGGTGGGTAAAACACACGCCTTACGTGTTAAGCTATATGCCTTTAAATAACATTTGCACAAACAGTTTTAACAGTGACTTGCAGAAAGTGCGATGGGACCTTATATCGTCATTAGGGAACGTAAATAAGAACCTAACTACATAAAACTAAAAAGAATGCTATTATCCACATATAGAATTTTGCAGTCAACTGCTGGACATGTGTGTAGGCAACTATACACTTTATTCAAATTATTTACATACGTTTATCTATATAATTTAAAAGTTAAAACTAATATTTACAAACAAGCACAGTTACAAATTACTACACAATTTATACATATATTTATTTACATTTAAACACAATCACTGAACACCATCATTGGTCGATAAATTTTCTATCGATAGTCGATGTTCACTGAACTATCGACAGAGCCGTCATCACTAATGACCGATACCTGTATAATTATCAATAGCCATATACGGCCGGCTACGGCTGCGCGGGCGCATTCCTTCTCACCGCGCAAGGTCAAACCAGTCAGGACCTTACCTCGACGCGGAGCGCACGCTTGTCGCTTTAAAATTATAAACACGCGAAATTGCGAATTAGCTTTGATTTCTATGTTATTAACCTTTACTATACTTCATCTATCTATCATTCTTCTACTTTCATCCTTACGCTATTCATCTATACTGTGCTTCAGCTTGTGCTTGTGAACTCTTCTCTATTGTGCCTTCTAAACTTAGTGTTAACGGTGTACGACTGTGGACAATAAACTCCTCTACAACGTGAGTTACGTATTATTTTCTACCACACACCACACCTATACCTATACTGTATATATATATTCTCATCCACTTTTATTTAAGCCTGTTCAGGTTGAACAGGCTTAAATAGATCTAATGCTGTTATAACCAATGAACTCTATCATTATTTCTTACTGTAAAATATTCAATATCAGAACTTTCATTGCTAACTGTACTAACAATTACCTTCTTTTTTTTTTTGGTGTCGGGTTGGAAAATCCTGATAGAGTCCCTCCGCCCTGGTGGGGAAGCACGTTTTTACTGACTAAAAACCAACCCGTGCTCCTCATGTACCCATGTGTCGGAGGGTAGGGTTTCACCGAAGCATTCCTCGCTACCCCCGACGGGTATTGGCCCGCCAGATGGTCAGGCGGACCCCGAACGAAACCCCTTGGCGGCGGATGAAGGTGTTGGGCTCCGCCGATAAAACACCCAGCCGCCGCAGAGGATTGGGACAACGGCAACGCAATACCGCATCTCCTCTTCCTCTGCGGCCTCACCGCGACGCAATGATGGTGCGCCCCCATTTGGTCGCGGGCGATAGGGCGCGCGGCAACGCAACACCGACACGCCTCTCCTCCCGCGACGACCGCACCCGACTGCAAGGGACAGACAGAACTGTCCCCCGCACCCGCACCTTGGGACGCATCCTACGCAGGCCTCACGCAAGCCCACGTGGAGCGTCCCCTCCCGAGATCCCGCTTAGCTTCACCGTGGGTGTTGTACCTTAAACCCACGGTTACTGAGCACCACGACAAGGTGGGTTATCCCACGGCGGGGACCAACAATTACCTAAAACATACTCGTTCAATTTTTCAACTTTTGTAAATACATATGTGACAGCTCAATAAAAATATTCTTCATAATAAAGTCTCGAAAAAATAATAACAGATTTATTTTTAATAAAATTTTACGCCGACGGCAGGACAAACATAAATGGTAAATTGGGAAAATACAGCGAAAAAATAAAACACCGTCATCACAAACCGGTACAATCGAATAGTCGCCTGATTGTACCGAATGTATAATAAAACCATTGCTCTGAAAAACTGTGTTGTGTCCGATTGTGAACGAATGTTTAATCACATTTGTAACTAGCTCTCCTAATTATACAAAGGTGAAAAATAAATAAATAATTAGAGAAATTAAAAATTCTCTGTAAATCATTTGATATCATGTTTACGTGACTTTCAGTAATTTTGTTGTTGTTTACCTATATTTTTTGTGAGAAATGGTTGCTATTGCGGTAAAAAATCAAAATTGTTAAACTGAAACTGAAAAAGAGTCACCGCTGCAGTTATCTGGTGTGGATATTTCAATTAAGCTTTTAAAATAATGCTATATACTGGGTGAAAACAGATACCAGTGATTCAGTCCAGAATATTCTGAAAAGTTTTTACTCCCAGTATATATAATGTTATGACGGATTAAGAATACAATATGTCACTACCCCATTTCATTCTATAGAAATCGTAAGAGTCGACGAAAGAAATATACAAAGCAAATAATATTTTTGTGAAGTGACAACAAACTCGACATGAAATCCTGAGCCGTCTGGCTAGCATGGTATAGTAGGTCAAATCCTACTATTGACTCACAATGAAATTGTGATTCTAATTGGGAGATGCCTGCATCCAGTAGTGGACTACAAAGAGGTGAACACGTGAGCACCGTTATTTTACTGGTTTCCTAAACGAGTGTTTATAATATGGTAGACATACGGTAATCATCATCATTTTCAGTGCTATTCTTATCCAAAACTTTCTCTCTGGTTCCTTGAGCTTGATTTCTAGTCTAACCAGATTTGAACGAAGATTCTGCTATAAAGAACTATTCAATGTTGTCATTCTTGTTACTATGGATAATAATATCACCGACCAATCCATTTTACTCTCAAATTATACAATTATTATTTAACCCTTAATAAAACCATGGGAGTATAGCTCCCACATACATTTTAATTTTTTAACCAGGCCGTGACTGCAATAATCCCACATCTTGTCATAGACTATCGGTCATGGAGTATTGCAGAACGAATAAAAAATAAACCGGTGACAGAAGACAATTGTCTAGTTGACAGTTGAAAATAGTTTATTTGCAATGGTGTTTTTTTTGCGAATGTGGCGTAAATTGTTTTAAAATAATATCTTCTCCGTCGTAAACTAAAGGTATGTCGTGCTATTTTTATATATGTTATAGTTTTTGAGTGTTGTCTAGAATTACCGTAGCCAGGCAGGAAGGTGTATCAGGAGTGCGCAGTGGAAGGTGTAATACATCTACCTGACCACGATAGACAATATATCCAGACACAATGCACTGCGTTGCACAGTGAGTAAAGTATTGAGTAGGTACATGAAAATTTTACCTTATATATCCTGGTGATGTTCTTGAGTGGAGTCCTGGAGGCAAGCTAGATACACACAAGACTAAAATTGGCCAACATTAGCAAGTGAATTATCTTTACTTTACCAGACTCCAACGCGGCGTCTTCAATGCACGATGCAAGTTCACAAGATTTTTCACAAATGTTCAATATGTCACAAACCGTGCCGGGAGTCAAAAAAGCGGCAACTTAATAGATTTCACAACTATTCGCGTAGCTACAAGGATGTGCTTTTCAAAAGGCGACCAATTCTTTTACGTACGAGTCGACAACGTGGTAATTTTTCAACGCGGGAAGACGGAAGTGACAGTTCAGTGTGACCATTGTCAGAAATTTTCAATAGACTAAACAAAATGTTACTCAATCGATCTAATCGATTTGACTTATAATAAAAACTAATTCTATTTCAAACATCCACCCGCCCCGGACCGGCCTACCGGTCCGCTAATCGGTTGGTAGACGTGACAATGTTGCAACCGCTCTCCTCAGAATCGAACCGTCCACCAAGACCTCAGCAAATCGGGGAACTCCATCAGCCCCAGTTACCAAATGAAGGATGCGCCCCCTGCGCCATCTGAGTGGTGGAAGGTTAGCCTCCTTGATCAAAACGAGGTCTCCAATCTTGGGTGGATCGGTCTTGTCGGTCCACTTAACGCGTTGCTGGAGTATGTGCAAATATTCCAAATTCCAGCGTTTCCAAAAGCTCTGAGTAATCTGGCGTACCAATTCAAAACGCGAGAGACGACCAGGTCTCGTATCAATATAGGGGTACTCAGGCAAGGCGACAAGTGGGCGACCAATCAAAAAATGGCCCGGCGTAAGGGCCTCCAAATCATTCGGATCTGAGGAGATCGGGCACAATGGCCGAGAGTTCAAAACGGCCTCAATCTTACAAAACACAGTTGCGAGTTCCTCAAATGTAAGAACAGACTCACCGATTGTCCTGCGCAAGTGTGTTTTGGCCGATTTTACGGCGGCCTCAAATATACCACCCCAGTGTGGACAATTTGGTGGGGAAAACAACCAATTTATCCCACGTCGGGCAAGCCTATCACCTATATCAGATTTGTTGGTTTCAAGGAAATTAACAACATCATTCAAATAATTATAGGTGCCCTTGAAGTTAGTGCCGCAGTCAGAACGGATCAAGGAAGGCATCCCTCTGCGGGATACAAATCTGTCAAATGTGGCTACAAACGCCTCGGTCGTAAGCGAGGAGACCAGTTCTAAGTGTACGGCCTTTGTGGAGAGACAAACAAAAACACACAAGTAGGCCTTAACAGTCTTGCTGTTTCGAAGTGTCGACGTTTTCACCAAAAAGGGACCTGCGAAGTCCGTGCCAACACCGTCAAACGTCCTGCTCTCAGTTACGCGATCTGCCGGTAAGTCTCCCATCAAGGGCTGCATGGTAGAAGCCTTGAGCTTATAGCAAGGGATGCAGCAAAAGACTACACTCCGAATAATTCTTCGGGCAGACAAAATCCAAAATTCGCGTTGCAAAATGGCCAAGAGCGCATTACAACCAGCATGCGAATTTTTAAGGTGACGGTCAGTTACCAACAAGCGTACCAAATGACCGTCCTTAGGTAACAAAAGGGGGGTGACGTGCTCCGTAAGGGAGGTTGGCGTTCTTGAGACGCCCTCCAACGCGCAAGAGACCCGTATCGTCCAAAAAGGGGTTCAATTTAGATACAGCTCCCGACAATTTCGATTTCCCCGACTTGAGGATAGCAATCTCCCCTTCAAAATGCGCCAATTGCACAGAACGAACCCAAAAGGTGAGGGACTCCTGTCGTTCCTGTGGTGAGAGAAACGGTGTCAGTCGTTTCTGTTGTGGGTGCCTAAAATTAAAAACAAAACGCTTTATCCAAGCAGTGACACCTAACAACTTGTCGAGGGAGCTGTAGCGATTCAACAAAAAATCGGGGTCGAAGGCGCATTCCACCTTCTCAAGAGCGAGTGTTCGTAGACCCGGCAAATTAGAAGTATTCAAAACTGGCGTTCGAGGCCAATCAATTTCTGGTCGACTCAACCATTCCGGACCCCACCACAGCGAATGGCCTATCAAACTAGGCGTCAAGCATCCGCGCGAGGCACAATCAGCGGGGTTGAGCTCACCTGGCACGTGTCTCCAAACAAGTTTGACTTCGGATTTCTGGATTTGGGAAACGCGATTAGCGACAAATACCTCCAAAGTGTGGACAGAAGCCTTCAACCAACAAAGAACAATTTGGCTGTCTGTCCAGGCGTAGGTCCCATTAATGCAAATGCTTTTACCCAAAGTACTGGACACGTGGTTCAACAAGCGTACAAGAAGGGCTGCTCCCGAGAGCTCCAATTTCGGAATGGTCAGAGATGTCCGAAGGGGTGCAACCTTGCTCTTTGCCATGATCAGGGAAACCCTCACCTGACCTGAGGCACTGACTGTGCGCAAGTACACCACGGCGGCGTGACCACGTTCCGAGGCGTCACAAAACCCGTGAAGGGTGGCCTTGTACTTCCCGGGAGGAAGGATGGGACGAGGCAAGGAGATCTCATTGACGGCAGGAAGTGAGGATACAAAAGAGGTCCATTCCTCAACAAGAGTGCCGTGTAGAGGTTCGTCCCAGGTCAATCCTGCTGTCCAAAGCTTCTGCAAGAAGCATTTTGCCCAAAATATGATAGGACAGATCCAACCGTTCGGATCAAAGGTTCTGGCGACAGTAGACAATACGAGACGTTTAGTCCAAGAACACGGCAATTTCAAGTCTACGTTATATGTAAAGATGTCTTGGACTGGTCTGTACTGAACGCCGAGAACAGCCATCATGGCGGGGTTGTCAACAATCTCAAATAGATGTGGATCTTGCTGATGATCCTCTGGCAAGCCTTCCAAAAGCGCTGGTGAGTTGGAAATCCATTTGCGCAACTCATAACCAGCGGAGGCCAAAATACCTATCAATTCGTCCCGCAGGAGGATCGCCTCGTCCGCTGTGGAGGCGCCCGAGCAAATGTCATCGACGTAAATATCGTCCTTCAAGATGGCGGAGGCTCTTGGGAAACGTAGGCCTTCGCGGTCTGCGAGCTCCCAAAGAGAACGTATTGCCAAGTAGGGGCTTGACCTTAACCCGTACGTATTTGTATTGAGCTCGTAGACGACCATGGGATCGCGAGGAGACTCTCTCCAAAGGATCAGCTGGAAGCGACGGTCATCAGGGTGGATAATCGTCTGCCTGAACATCATTTTTATGTCGGCCACAAAGACAACCTGATGTCGTCGGAAGCTGGTGATGACGTCACAAAGGTCCTTGACCAACTTGGGACCAGAATGCAAGCACTGGTTCAAGGATACGCCTGTTGAAGTCTGCGCAGAACCATCAAACACTGTGCGCAGCTTGCCAGTCGATGGCTTCAATACCGCATGATGCGGGAGAAAGTAATGCTCCACCGAACGCCAATCCAAATTTGACACAGACATGTGTCCCAACTGTTCATATTCCCTCATTAAATCAATGTACTTCTGTCTGAGCTCCGGATCACGACCCATGCGGCGCTCCATAGCCAACAATCTCTTTTCGGCTAAAGGTCGTGACTCACCAAGCGGAGGCCGAACAGACAAGAAGGGTAGCCTCGTAATAATCCGACCAGAACGGAGTCGACCAGTGTTGTTCTGGAAGAACAGCTCGCACTCCTCATGTTCTGGATTCAAACGGGCAACTTGAGGGGGCTCCTCTACCTCCCAAAACCTCTGAACTGCATCAGAGAGAGCAGAGCCTACAGCCAACAAATTATCAAGTTCGGGTGGAGGGGGGTCCCTAGGTACAGGTCCCATCAAAGCAAATCCAAATATGGTCGGGATGGCAGTCAAACCATTTGGCACCAAGACCCGTTTTCCACCAATCAAAATTCCACCGAGGACATCAGAGCCAATCAACAAATCGATTTGTCCCGGTGTGTCAAATTTGGGGTCTGCCAGTTCCAATCCCGATGTCAAATTCACCACAGCAGCGGCTAGCTGTTTCTGTGGGTGCATACCCAAAATATTCTTCAGCACAATAGCCGAGGTTTTAATCCTCGGGTGTGAAGATTCAACAGGGCCAAACAAAACTTTAACTTGCCCTTCAACATTAGAGGCTACGTCACCTATGCCCCGTATACAATTCGGAAAAGAGCCCATATTTAATTTAACCTGCCCTACCAAATAAGTGGAAACAATGCAACCTTGTGAACCTGTGTCCAATATAGCACGGACAACAACAGAGGTCCCCGTGGGTCCCCAGACCCTAACAGCAACCGTTGGTAGGATGACGGTCTCAATGGGGGAGGTTGGCATTATAGGGCAGGGGTCAATGACCTATTGTTGCCTGGGCGGCGACCGTTGGCCAGGACCAGGCAAGTCAAAACGAGGGTGCGGCTTGAAGTCATCAAAGGCGCGATGACTCGATCCGCGCGCCATCTGTGGGGGGTCATAATGACGCACCCGCCCAAAACGAGGGGGGCGCGAGTCAAGGCGGGGACGCTCCGCCAAAGGAGGGGAATACCTGGGGCAGCAGTCATGGTGCTGGTGACGCTGAACAGCACATTCAGGTGCGCGAGAGAGAGGAGGCGTGCGCACGCTACGGTTCTCCAAGCGGGGTGAGCGGCGATCAATTAAGCGAGGCGACTCTCGGCTGCGTGCCGGTGAGCCTCGGCTGCCACCTTCAAAACACCCGCCCGTGCGCGGCGTCGGCTGGATGGACAAGCGGCCTACCTCTCTGGCATTCATGCAGAGAATGTCCAAATGCTGTCCTCCACAGTGAGGACAGGGGCGAGAGTTTGGGCAGTCTCGCTGGTAGTGGGACCCCAAACAAGAGAAGCAAAGGCGGCGGGCATTCGCGATGCGCCTGCGAGAGGCGACATGTAGGTCCAAGAATGCCCTACAATTGGCCGTTCTGTGCCCCGTGACCTTGCAGTAGGAGCACTCCGCTGGGCTCTGCGTGACCGCAAAGCGAGGAGGGCGCCGGTCAACATTGGCTCGGGTGTGAACGCGAGCCTGCTCCTTGACCTTGGGCGGCTGCGACTTAGCCGGCGTGTCACCACCGGAGTTGTCCAAGACCCGGCACTCATCCTCCAGGAACTTCTCCAGGTCAGCAAAGGGGGGCAGATGGGTCGCGCTATCCCCACCAAAACGCTGTTCAAAACGCGACCTCAGGTCGGCAGGCAGCTTCTTCAGCACAATGTGCACCAATAGATAAGACCATTGGTCTACGGGCAGGTCAAGGCACTTAAGTGCGTTGATGGCCACCAAGAGCGGGTTCAACAGTTGGGTGCGCAACCCAGAGACCCGGGTGAGCGTCGGCAAACCCAAAATCTGCTCGATGTGCGTGTCGGCGAGGCCACGCTTATTATGGTACCTACGGGTAATTAGGTCCCGAGCCGTCTGGTACGCCTCGTGAGACACGGGCAGATGCTGGATGTGGCCCTTAGCCTCCCCATCCAGAACCGACATTAAATATGCCAATTTTTGTGCTGGCCGAAGGTCAGCCCTGTCATTGACCAGGCTGTCGAACAAGTTAATGAAGCCCAGGTAGCTTCCTAGGCAGCCATCAAAATGGGGGAGGTCCAAAGTAGGGAGCCTACTCACCAGCCCCAGTGCTGACCTAGGAAGCTCCTGCTTCAGGCCGGGTTGCCCTTCCCTATCGGCAACTAGTTGTCTCGCAGTATTGGAGACAGCATCATACAGGTCTAAGACCTGGGCATAGTCTTCGCTGACCTTATTTCGCTGGTCAGCGGTGAAATCATTGATTGACACTTCAAGACAGCAAGTGCTGAAAGTGCGGAATTGCTGTTCCACACTTGCCAGGCGATCGTCAATCCGCTCGTACCTCTGAAGTAAGGCCTGCTGGCGATCAGGCCGGTTCACTAAAGCATTGGCCGAGGCAAACCAGCGCAAATCTGATGCAATAGCACCAGCAGCCGCACGCAAGTCCTTGATAGCTGACATAATCAACATTCAAAAGAGCCCGGACAAGCGCTAAATAAAATTAACAATCAAAACTTAATTTTTCTTAATTCTTTGAAACCAACAAAGTATTAGCCTGTTTACTGCAAGTGCAGGCATGTGACAGGTATTTACTGCCCAACAAAATTAAAGGTTTCAGTATATTGAAACAAACACAAAAGTTATCAAAGTTATAACTTATAACAAATTAATAAAGTTGAAACTTCAACTTAATTAATTAATTATTTGCAACAGACAGACTAACTGTGTTCTTTGAGATATACAATAGGAAGTAAGCACAGAATATGTGTTACCTAGCAATATTATCTATATTATAACAAAACAAAGTTTATTAATGTGACCCGCCCAAGTGGCAAAGTCAAGTTGGATGTTATATTTATGAATATATGCAATAAACTAAATTTACTAAATTTATTGATACATACAGCTGTTATGTATCCAAACAAACTGACTTATTAATGCAACAACAAATTTAAGTTAGATTTTTCAACAATACAAATCAACAATTACTGATTGGGGTTATGTGACAATGTGTTTCAAATTATCTAGGTCAATTTATACAATTAAATATTATGTATTTTAGACAATAACTGACCTGACAAACACTACAATACTGTCTACAAGGTGATAAGATACAAGCTCATACCAATCTGAGTTTATACTCAGTAATGCAACAGCGGCTAAATTTCAACTACAGCTCTGCACCAAAATTATGTCTAGAATTACCGTAGCCAGGCAGGAAGGTGTATCAGGAGTGCGCAGTGGAAGGTGTAATACATCTACCTGACCACGATAGACAATATATCCAGACACAATGCACTGCGTTGCACAGTGAGTAAAGTATTGAGTAGGTACATGAAAATTTTACCTTATATATCCTGGTGATGTTCTTGAGTGGAGTCCTGGAGGCAAGCTAGATACACACAAGACTAAAATTGGCCAACATTAGCAAGTGAATTATCTTTACTTTACCAGACTCCAACGCGGCGTCTTCAATGCACGATGCAAGTTCACAAGATTTTTCACAAATGTTCAATATGTCACAAACCGTGCCGGGAGTCAAAAAAGCGGCAACTTAATAGATTTCACAACTATTCGCGTAGCTACAAGGATGTGCTTTTCAAAAGGCGACCAATTCTTTTACGTACGAGTCGACAACGTGGTAATTTTTCAACGCGGGAAGACGGAAGTGACAGTTCAGTGTGACCATTGTCAGAAATTTTCAATAGACTAAACAAAATGTTACTCAATCGATCTAATCGATTTGACTTATAATAAAAACTAATTCTATTTCAAACAAGTGTAATTATGCATTTGTGTATAAAATTCAATTTCGAATCGTAAGTTCAAATAACACTGGCTCTCTAAACAATGTGGGAGATATCCGCCCACAGTCCGATTATGTGTCGCTATTTTGTTACGAGCCCTATAAAAAAATTGGCTCATTTGTATTATTTTTCCTTTCCAGATTGTAAAATGTCAAAAAAATTGATCGATGATGAAATTGCAAAGGCGTTTGAGTCTTTAGAAGATGAAGAGGAAACTGAAATTTTTTTTTTTTTATTTCAGATTTGAAGTTTGAGTTTTTTTTTTGAGTTTATAAAAATGAAAGGGGGTCTAGGAGTGCCTGACGAAATCCGTCTATCAAGGCCTGGTGAACATTATGGTAAAAAAGGGAGTAATAGAAGGTGTTTATTGTAACACAAGAGGGGATCTGTATCCCCGAAGGAGTAGGCAGTTGTATGTGGCATTTGTATTTTATTTTTTATTTATAGTCTCACGCCTGTGCGTGAGACTATAAATAAAAAATAATAATAAAACTGAAGAGGTGAAAAAGTCTGTACATTAAAGATATTTTGACGAAAATTTGCTAAAAAATCTAGGATAATGCTAAAAAGCAATACTTGATAATTTTTAGAATTTATGTCTGTCTGTCTGTCCGACGTCTTTCCCTATATTGCCAAAGATCTCTAAAATGGCGAAATTGATTTCAATAAAACTTACACTCATGTACAAAGGATACACAAACCTATAAAATAGTATATGTTACATCACAATCGGTTGAGTGGTTTTCGGTGTACAGCTTGACCTCTCCTCAGTACGTAGTCCCAAACAAAACAGGTATCATCCAAAACTGGTTATAATGTGGTGCCATCTATGATCATTATAAGTTTGTTAGTAAAAGTATAGTTAGTCTAAAAAGGTACCTTCAAAGTGTTTTAGGGCTATTTACCCGACTTGAAAAAGGAAGCGATTCTTAATTTCGTCAGTATATTTTTATGTTATTGTATTCGATAAATAAATTACTGGAAGAAGACTGATAGAAGTCACTATTTTCAAATAATTTTCGAGCAAAATAAATATTTCTTGCAAAAAAGACAATAATTTTGTGTCGGGTATCTTTCTGTTATTAAAAATTAATAGAGGATAATATTTGGCAATTTCATAAACAAAAAGTCTCTGCGTCAAAATGTATTACAATGTCCACTTAATTTAAACGGACTATCTCATTTATTTCAAATTATTATGTTTATATAAGAGTTATATAATAATTTCATTTTATTTTAACCTTTTTGCAATAAATTGTCGATTAGTCCATATTATTTTCTATTTCGGTCGGTTTGTATATGTAAACATAGATAGCGTTAAGCAAATGACAACGTTTTCGTCGGATTCGATTGGTGTCTTTGTCGATTTTTTTGAATAATTAATGTGGTTGTGTTTCTTTGATTTCTTTCGTTTGTTCGTGTTCTGTACTTAAATAGGTGTCTCATTATTCCCAAATAACCACAACTCACGTACGTGGGAATCTGTGGGTGGGAGACTGAGGCCTGAATTCAGATACTTCTTGAGCAACTCAACGGGGCTATCTAAAGCCGCGTACAGATTTCTCATTCAATGTAACATGAAAGGAGCATTTCCTAAGTGTGGACGCAGGGCGAGCACGTGGCGCGCACGAACCGAGCATAACGTGCTCGATTCCAGCATGCGCGCGGCGAACATAGCTCAGTCTGTCGAGAGCACGCGAAGAGAATGGATTGTGATGACCAGTTGGCTACATTGATTGTTGGTACTTCATTGATTGTCTCCAATCACGTGATAAAAAGACGCCGAAAACCTCGACGTTGATGGCGCACAGAGTTGTACAGTCAGAGAGCTTGTGAACAATTGATGGCCGACATGAGATTATTTGGTTCGCGCGCGTTCCGCAGTACAAACACACACAACCCGTCCACACTGACGCTCCGTGCACACTGCGCGCCCCTTTGTGTTCGGCGAAAAAACCGACAAATGGCGGATCGCGGCGCGCACGAGTTGTAATGCTCTGTTCGCGCGCGTAGTGTGTGTGCTCGGTTCGTGCGCGCAAGGCGTCCACACTATGGGAATTCTGTTACATTGCATGATACATTGCGACAATGTGGACGGCAAATTCTTTCATTGCGTGTTACATTTCATGTTACATTTAGTAAGTCTGTACCCGGATTTACTTTCGGCAGGGCTGGATATTCGTAGCCCTTTGTGTATTTTCTAAATAAATCGCAGACATTTAAAGCGTAATATGCACTCTTCGGAGCCAGCTCTGGTCTAAATATAAAAACCAAATGTGAAACCAAAGTTCAGGTTGACGGATGATTAGTGTTTCCTATTAGTGTCTGCTTTGTTGGTCACTCGACATTCATCCATTTGCTGATGATTGTGATCTCGAGTTCTATTCTCGGGATAGCTGACAATGCAATCATCATCAGGTTTTACTGTGAATAAAATCTTAATCGTAGGGAAAATACCTGGAATTATGCACGGCGGCAAATTATGGCATCGCTTCTCTAATTTACGGCCTCAATCTAATCATCGCTGACTTACTTTATTCAGCCCTACTGCTTGCTACAGAATTTCAGTATCTTGAAATTTGATGATATTTAGAGTTATGTAGCATATTTCTCTTGGCATTGAAAGTGTTATAGGAACTAAAAAAGACAATAGAACTATGATTGTCTTACCAGATAATTCTCTGAAAATAAAAAGGCAACAATGGTTAGCTCGTATCAACGAAATTTAAAGCCAACTGTGGTATTAACGTTTGCTGCTTTGTAATAATCTAAATGAGAGATAATCCAGCATAGTTAGAAACAATCGTCAGGGAACATAAAACGGTCGTATCCACGTATTCGAGTGATGCAAACGTCCCAGTTTTCCTATTTTGTTTGTTTAATGCAGGTTCCCTCGGCACCAATCATGACAATTTTATTGTATCAGTTGCACGAAATGATATAGATATATTAGCGATAAATGAGACTTGGCTAAGAGCTGGCGAGGAAGGACGCGCTCCTGTATTACCATCATATCGTTTACTTCATGTTCCTAGACCGTCAAACGTACGTTCACGGGGCGTTGGCGTCGGGTTTTATATTAAACGTAATTTCCATATTCGCACATTACCTCACCCTGCAGAACCAGCTCACCAGTCCGTTGAACAAATGTGGCTCACTATGACCCTTAACTTAAAGAAGATTGTGATTGGCACAGCATATCGTCCTCCTTGGATGGATGTCGACTTATTTCTCAATGCTATTACTGACTCCATTTGTTCCTTCTCTGCCTATGATAGTTTGATTTTGTTGGGAGATTTTAACATAAATCTGTTTTGTGACGATAATACTAAAATTAACACATTTAATACCTTCTTATCATGTCTAAGTTTAACTCAATTAGTTACAGAGCCGACTCACTTCACATCGACTAGTCAAACTCTTATTGATGTTGTTTGTACTGATTTGCGGTTAAACAGAACCAGCGTTGAACATGTTGGATCTCTGTTTGGCGACTGCCTTATTACTTGCGATTTTAGTATACGGTGGGTAAAACACACGCCTTACGTGTTAATTTATAGGCCTTTAAATAACATTTGCACAAACAGTTTTAACAGTGACTTGCAGAAAGTGCGATGGGACCTTATATCGTCATTAGGGAACGTAAATAAGAACCTAACTACATAAAACTAAAAAGAATGCTATTATCCACATATAGAATTTTGCAGTCAACTGCTGGACATGTGTGTAGGCAACTATACACTTTATTCAAATTATTTACATACGTTTATCTATATAATTTAAAAGTTAAAACTAATATTTACAAACAAGCACAGTTACAAATTACTACACAATTTATACATATATTTATTTACATTTAAACACAATCACTGAACACCATCATTGGTCGATAAATTTTCTATCGATAGTCGATGTTCACTGAACTATCGACAGAGCCGTCATCACTAATGACCGATACCTGTATAATTATCAATAGCCATATACGGCCGGCTACGGCTGCGCGGGCGCATTCCTTCTCACCGCGCAAGGTCAAACCAGTCAGGACCTTACCTCGACGCGGAGCGCACGCTTGTCGCTTTAAAATTATAAACACGCGAAATTGCGAATTAGCTTTGATTTCTATGTTATTAACCTTTACTATACTTCATCTATCTATCATTCTTCTACTTTCATCCTTACGCTATTCATCTATACTGTGCTTCAGCTTGTGCTTGTGAACTCTTCTCTATTGTGCCTTCTAAACTTAGTGTTAACGGTGTACGACTGTGGACAATAAACTCCTCTACAACGTGAGTTACGTATTATTTTCTACCACACACCACACCTATACCTATACTGGTGACCCCGTGAAGAACGTTGGAAAGGGACATGTTCAAAGACGCACAAGGCACGGCAGCGTTGCCGCCACCGGGCACTAGTGATGGACCATTGTCGATAGACCCCAGCAACGTCTTTAAAGTCGGCGTACGAGTGCCTCCATTTTGGGCTGAAGAGCCGGAGATTTGGTTTGCTCAGGTCGAAGGCCAATTCAATATAGCCGGAATAAGCAGCGACGTAACAAAATTTAATTATGTCATCGGAAACCTAGACAACCAGTATTCCAGAGAGGTTAAGGACATAATAATTAGCCCGCCTGCCAGTAATAAATATGAAAAACTTAAGACTGAGCTCATCAAGCGACTCACCGCGTCTAACGGAAAAAAAATCAAGCAGTTGTTGATGCATGAGGAGCTTGGTGACCGGAAGCCGTCGCAATTTCTTCGTCACTTAAAAAGCCTGGCAGGCTCAAACGTTCCTGACGACTTCCTAAGGACAATATGGGTTAGTCGCCTACCGTATTGTATCCAGTCTGTGCTCGCAGGTCAACCAGGGGCAGCTTCTCTAGAGGACCTAGCTGACTTAGCCGATAGAGTGAACGACCTGGCTACGACAACTCCGAAGGTCGCCGTTGTGAACGACGCTATCCCTAGCTCGGGTCTGAATGAACTAACTAGGGAGATAGCTGAGCTTCGTCGACAGTTCCAGCAGATGTCAACTCGGAACAGCCGTTCACGCTCCCGTTCCACCATAAACACTCGAAGCAATTCGAGGCAGCGCTCTCAATCGAACTATAAGAAGTTCCCAAATTGTTGGTACCACAACAAGTTCGGAGAAAAGGCCAACAGGTGTATCCGGCCCTGCGACTATAAGGCGGAAAACTCCAAGGGCGGTCGATAATGGCGACTGACGATTGCCCTTTGCCCGTTTCTGGTCGCCTGTTTGTCACTGACCGATCTTCGAAGACGCAGTTCCTGGTCGACACAGGGAGCGACCTCTGCGTATTCCCACGGTCAGCGCTTCATGATCGTCGTGCTCGTACGGACTACAGTTTGTGTGCGGCTAATGGTTCCAGCATAGCTACATATGGTTGTATTAACTTAGATTTAGATTTTGGTTTACGCAGAACATTTCAATGGCGTTTCATTGTAGCCGATGTTACGAAGCCTATAATAGGCGTAGATTTTTTAAACTTTTATAATCTTATAGTTGATTGTCGTAACAAGCGCCTCATTGACAATGTAACATCTATTTCTATTATTGCTGCTGTAGTGATGTAATTGTAATACAATTTCTTCTGTTAAGGTCGTGACTGGAGAGACTCGATATCATAAAATTCTCAGCGACTTTCCGGAAATTACTCGACCAGCTGGTAAGCCACACTGCACACCACACAAAACAGTACATCACATACGCACGACACCAGGCCCTCCAGTTTGCTCTTCACCTCGTCGTTTAGCACCGGACAAACTCAAGGTTGCCCAAAAAGAGTTCCAGTCTATGCTGTCCCTTGGTACAGCTAGACCTTCTAAGGCCCGTGGGCGTCACCTCTACATCTAGCGCCAAAGAAAAACAATGGCTGGCGTCCTTGCAGCGATTACCGTAAGTTGAATTCCCGTACCGTGCCTGACAGGTATCCGATTAAGCACATCCACGACTTTACCCATAATACAGCTGGATGTAAAGTCTTCAGCACGCTCGATTTGTAAAAAGCCTATAATCAGATACCTGTCAGCCCCGAGGACATTCCTAAGACCGCTATCACGACATCATTTGGGTTATTTGAATTTCCTTTTATGACGTTCGGTCTTAGGAATGCGGGCCAAACTTTTCAGCGGTTCGTGGACGAGATGACGAGGGGATTAGACTTCGTATATTGTTACCTGGATGACTTTCTCGTATTTTCTAGAAGTCCTAAGCAGCACGAGGATCACCTTCGTCAGGTCTTCAACAGGCTGAAGGAATACGGCATGTTGGTGAACACCTCGAAATGCGTTTTCGGTATGGAGGAGGTAACTTTTCTAGGCTACCGGATTACCGAGAGCGGTACTAAGCCACTAGATGCCAAAGTTCAGGCAATCAAGGATTTTCCCCCACCAACCAACGTTCGCCAGCTCAGAGGCTTCCTCGGCATGGTTAACTTTTATAGGAGATTTCTTCCTCATGCAGCTGAAATCCAAGCCCCACTTCACGCCTTACTAACAGGCTCCGTCAAAGGCTCACAGCCAATTTCCTTGACGGGCGACACACTAGCTGCTTTCGAAGCTTTCAAAGAAAGCCTGACCAACGCTGCTCTTCTAGCTCATCCGGACTGCACCGCTAAGCTTGCTGTGGTTACAGACGCTTCCGATTAAGCTATCGGAGCTGTCCTGCAGCAATTTAAAGATAAGGCATGGCAGCCCTTAGCTTTCTTTTCAAGGAAATTGAGCCCTTCACAGGTGAAATACTCACCATATGATAGGGAGCTTCTAGCAATTTATGAGGCCATTAAATATTTTAGGCACATGCTAGAAGCTCGCCATTTTATAGTCTATACCGACCATAAACCCATTAGTTTTGCCTTCAATGAAAGGAAGAACAATTATTCGCCTAGGCAGTACAGGCACTTGGATTTTATATCCCAATTCACGACAGATATCCGCCACATTTCTGGTAAGGATAATGTGGTTGCAGATACCTTGTCGCGAGTTGAGGAGCTTGCAGAACCCGTAGACCTCGAGAAATTAGCTCAAGCTCAGGCTTCTGACCCAGAACTCTGTAAGCTTTTGAGCGAAGGTTCTTCTCTGCAGCTTAAAAAGTTCAATGTCCCTGGAAGCCGAATTCCCCTGTACTGCGACGTCAGTACTTCAGCTTCCAGGCCATACGTACCTAAACCATTTCGGAGGCAAGTCTTTAATAGCTTGCATTCTTTAAGCCACCCTGGTGCCAATGCGTCGGCCAAGCTGATAGCCGAGCGGTTTGTATGGCCGGGTGTGCGAAAGAAGAGTAGGGACTGGGCTCGTGCTTGTATATCGTGTCAGAGGACGAAAGTCAACCGTCACGTGACTTCCCCCCTCGGCACTTACAACTTACCGCGCGCTCGGTTTAAGCAAATCCATATTGACCTTGTGGGTCCTCTCCCAATTTCCCAAGGTTATCGGTACTGCTTAACGGCCGTGGATAGATTTACACGGTGGCCAGAGGCAGTACCGATACAAGATATTACAGCGGAAACTGCGGCCAAGGCTTTGCTGTCCATTTGGATTTCTCGGTTCGGTTGGCCGACAGATATTGTAACTGACCGTGGTCGCCAGTTCGAATCGGCTTTGTTTCAATGTCTGTCGAGGATAGCGGGATTCGAACATAAGCGGACGACAGCCTACCATCCGGCATGCAATGGCTTGGTCGAACGGTTTCACCGTCAGCTGAAGGCCGCAATCGTCTGCCATGCAAACGATAGGTGGACCGCATCTCTGCCATGGGTCTTATTAGGCGTAAGATCTGCCTTTAAGGAAGACCTCCAAGCCTCTTCTGCGGAACTGCTGTACGAGGAGCCGCTAAGGTTACCCGGAGATTTTTTTGAGCCAACGGTCAACGGTACAGTAGACACCTCCGAATTTACTGCAAGGCTCAGAAATTTCGCCGAGAAACTACGACCGGTACCAGCTTCCCGGCACTGCAATCCCAAGGTGTTCGTTTATAAAGAGCTAGAAACTTGCGATCATGTTTTCCTCCGTGAAGACGCATTGCGAGGTGCTCTCCAGCCTGCTTATTCTGGGCCATATAAAGTCATCACACGAGGGGACAAGATATTTTAGAAACTTGTTAAAAAGAACGAAGTGACAGTATCCATTGACCGACTAAAGCCTGCTTTCATCCTATCTGACCAGTTGGAGGAACCCGCACCAGAAATGCCGCCAAGTTATATAACACGTTCTGGGAGGCGTGTTAAATTTACTGACTTCTATCGCCCTTGACGGTCTCTGGAGGGGGGTGGTGTAGGCAACTATACACTTTATTCAAATTATTTACATATGTTTATCTATATAATTTAAAACTTAAAACTTCTTCATCTATCTATCATTCTTCTACTTTCATCCTTACGCTATTCATCTATACTGTGCTTCAGCTTGTGCTTGTGAACTCTTCTCTATTGTGCCTTCTAAACTTAGTGTTAACGGTGTACGACTGTGTGTACAATGTTCAAAATACCTACTTATCCATGGGGTCATAGGGCATCTAAAAACATATTGGCGGGGTAAATACATCGATTTTGTTCCTAATTAGAAAAATTCCATACTAACATTGAGCCTCAATATCTCCTGAACCAGTAATTTCCCAGGTATGGTGCGTAAGTAAAAAATATTCGTAGTGATTGGTACAACATGGGATTTCAGTTTTCGTTAAGGGTCTTGTTACACCCTGTAGATTTTTTAAATTTTCCCATGCGCCATCTTTAGTTTCCCATCCACCATCTTTGATCACGAAATAGATGTTGTATTTCAATTCCCCACCCCTTGAAATATTGAAGACGATACCCATATTGATATCTAAAATTTTTTCATCCGCCATCTTTGATTTCCCGTCCGCCATCTTGGATTACTAAATAAATTTCATATTATTAATCAGCGTCCCGAAAATCTCGAAAACGATACCCATATAGATAGTATCCTATTCGTTTAGCCTTTTTTTGCCTTTGACCCAACCCTCCCCCTTCTCGTTTGGCATTTTATTATTTTTGTCTGGCCCCTAAAAGTTGTGGCGTAATTTCATATAACCTTTCGGAATAATTGGGCTATCAAAGGCAAAAACATTTTTTTAAATCCGTCTGCTATTTCCTGAGATTAGCCAACATTATCTTTTAGCCTTTTTAGCCTTTTGCCCGGCCCCAAAGGGTCGAAGCGTTATGATATATAACCTATAGCCTTTCGGAATTACTGGGCTATCGTAAAGAAAAATATTTTTTTCAGATGTGACCGAAAGTTACTGAGATTAGCGCGTTCAAACAAACAAACAAACTCTTCCGCTCTATTATATTAAATACAGATTTCTGCAAACAAATACAATTATTTACCATAACATAATAAAATGAAATTTCAATATCATTTTACATTTAATGTAATTAGGAACATTTGGTAATCAATTTATGATAAAACTGTACCCACCAAAGTATCAATATTATTACGTCGCGCTATGCATTGTTTACGCTATAGGTGTAAACAAGCGATCGCGGTGATGTCGCCGGAGAAAAGTGATACGTCCTACCGCTGGGCCGCAAGCTTCGTTCGATTAGTCCACGCCGGGTCCCGGCGTGGACTAATCGAACGAAGCTTGCGCGCGCGCTTTTATAGTGTTTTTAAAATAATGGTTAAAAATACATCAGCGCATTAAATTTTTTTAAGAAAATACTGAGTATTAAGCACTACATACTTTTTAAGAATATACATGTTTTATTTAAATTCAGAGTCAAATAATAGAGAAATAAGATGTTGATAGTTACCGATTTTAAGTTTATTTATAACTGATTTAGACTAGTTTTTATTTTATAATTAAGAATTTTTAAACTGTGATGCACTTTAACACCATACATTCTGTATATTTAAGCCTTTAAATAAGATATATTTCCATAGGAAACTTGTGATATCCGACTTCAAACAAAGCTCTGACGCCAAATGTCGTAAGACGGTGTACATAAAGTTAATTCCTAATAAACAACCATAAGCAAAATTCAACATTTTGCGATGTAGTGCACACATATAATAGTTAATCTTAATAGAAATGTTATTTATTTTACATTTTTTTAGCGTATGATTAAGTTATGAGCCTTGAAAAATTCGTAAAAGATGCTGATTTCATATAAATTTGAGTACGCGCTCTTAATGCACGAAAGACGAAAGTGATGGTGTTTGAAAAAGATGAAAGTGTGACTGAGTGTAATATTACGATTGGAGGTGAAATTGTAGAGAAAGTAAAGGAATTTATATATTTGGGTAGCGTAATGAAATGCATTTATTTACAAGAAATGAAATGAAATGAATTAAATGAAATGAAATGAAATGCATTTATTTACAAGAAATGTGGTTACATAATGGTGTTAAAGTGATATAAAAGTCTTCTCACATTCTACCATAACAATGGTGCGTAAATATTTAAACTTATACAATAATATTATCCAATTAAATTCTGCTTATTAGTATTTATTAATTACGTAATTAGTGTCAAAATTTATGTCATGTATAATTGTAAATTTATAGTAGTAAATCAATAATTGTAAATAAATGTCAATTGAAATAAGTGTGAAAGTCAAAACATAGTATTATGATTGCATATTGAAATTTTAACATTAATTAGTTACATTATTTTCTCTATATGTCATAAAGTCATTTAGAGTATAGAACCATTTTTCTGCAAGCCAGGTTGTAATTTTCCTTTTAAGTATAGTAAGTGGTAATTCTTTAAATGTATCCGGTAACTTATTATACACTTCTATGGCCTTTATATATACATTTTTCTCGGAGAAGTTTAAATTTATTCCTAGCGTTTCTACCTTCTGTTGCAAAAAAATTACTAAAATACTGTGGATAAAGTTTAACAAAAAGACAGATTTTTCTAACGTACATGCAAACCAGTGGCAGGATGTTAAACTTTTTAAATAATGGCTTACAGCTGTCAGTAAACCAGGCTCCACATATAGCTCTCACGCATTTCTTTTGCACCCAAAATGCTTTTTCAATCTCAACCGAGTTCCCCCAGAGCAAGAGACCATATGACAGCACCGACGACACGTATCCGTGATATGCACTAAGGGCCGCTTCCGTTGACACTGTTTGTCGTAACCGTTTGATAGCAAAAACGAATCGATCAAGTTTGTTGCAAACATATTCAACATGCGCCTTCCAGTTGCAATGCTTATCGAGTATCAGACCTAAAAATTTAGCAATGCTTACTTCTTGTATTTTATTATTTTTGTAATTTACATTTAACTCAATATGTTGTTTTCTATAGTTTTGGAATTGAATCATTTGCGTTTTGTCTACATTGATTTTCAAATTATTATGAAGTAGCCAATTAATTGTCTTGTTAAGCGTCAAGTTTATGTCATATTCATACCTGTCTTTATTGTCACATTTCATAATAAGTGTCGTGTCATCTGCAAATAAAATAGTTTTGTGGTGGGTAATATTAGGTAGGTCATTGATGTAAATTAAAAACAAAAATGGTCCTAGCACGCTACCCTGTGGAACCCCAAGTCTATTTAATTTGTAATTCGATCTACATGTGTTTTCTTATTGTTTTCTATTTTAGATATTTCTACACATTGATATCGGTCCTTTAAGTAGCTCCTGATCCAATCATTAGCGATTCCTCTTATTCCGTACTTATCTAGCTTATGAAAAAGAAGTTTATGGTCAACAAAATCGAATGCTTTACTCATGCCCAGAAATAATGTCGTTACAGGTATCCTATCATCAACACATTCAGTAATTGTTTTAATAAGATTGAAGCAGGCCAGTGAAGTACTACTGTTTTTTCGAAAACCAAATTGCTCTTGTTTTAGTATCGTTTCTTTCAAGACGAAAAAACGACGTCTGTTGAAAAGGTTACACGACGTAACCTTTTCAACATTGCCTTCTCAAAAATTTTTGACATGACTGGTATAAGACTAACAGGACGATAATTAGTCATTTCTGTTGACTCCCCCTTTTTATATAAGGGCTTAACAATTGACTTTTTAAGGATCGTGGGAAAAGTACCTTGTTCAAATGACATATAAATGATAAAGCTTAAGGGTTCACATATGTAGTGTGCACAGAGTTTTACCATCCCTGTGTTAATACCATCAATACCTACGGAGTTTGTATTTTTGAGATTGTTAATTAATTTAAATATCTCAATTGGATCAGTCGGGCTTAAAAAAATTGAATTAATATTTTACTTGTCCATGTCCATAGTTTCATTTATATCGTCAATATTATATTTAAAGTCATTATTATTAGTCAAGTCAATATAAAAGTTATTAAATAAATTACTTATGTCATGTGCAGTCGTATGTAACTGATTATTGTATACTATTTTGTCTATTCCTAAATTATTATTAATGTCGCCAATATTTTGATTTATGATTTGCCACACAGCTTTGTATTTGTTACTATTTTTGCTTATATATTTGTGATTTACTAATTGTTTTGACTAGTGTATGCATTTTTTAAGTATATTAGAATATCTTTTGTAAAACTTAGCTTTTTTCTTTTTATCAACACTTACTTGCCTACATTTTAGGTAAAGAATTCTTTTTCTTATAGAACATTTTTTAATCCTTTTGTCAACCATGTATTTTTATTCACTTTATTTGTTTTTTTTTTACTTTAAATATCGGAAAGCATAAATTAAAAATCAGTGCAAACAAACTGTGAAATTCCTGAAAAGCTTCATTTGCATCACATTTTTCGTAGACTTCCGAAATGGACAGTGATGATATGTAATGGCAAAACTTATCAACATTATGTTTATTAAAATTTCTTACCTCCTCATACCAACTGTGCCTCTGACGTATTTACAAGGGACGGAAGATGTGAGGGAGACATTGAAAGGAGAGTGACTGCGGGAAATCGTGTAAATGGAGAACTGTGGGCGTTTATGAACGGTCAGACGGTGCCAAAAGAGGTGCGATTGGCGGTTCACAATAGAGTGCTTGTCCGTGACGTTGATGTATGGAAGTGAGAGCTGGGTTTGGCAGAAAAAGCATGAAAGTAGAATTAACGCAGTTGAGATGCAATCACTGCGTAGTATGTGTGGGGTAAGACTGATTGATAGAATTCCGAATGCAACTATACGAAAGAGCAGTGGACTGAAAGAAGATGTGGTGACAAGGATTGAGAAAGGAATGCTTAGGTGGTTTGGACACGTGGAGCGAAAGAGTGAAGAAAGAATGACGAACCAGATATATAAGGCAAATGTGTGTGGTCAAGTCGGTCGCGGCAGACCTCGGCGGACATTCGTCGACCAAATTGGAGACATCCGAAGTACCCGAAACCGGCGAGCATGTATGAAAAGAGTAATGAGTGTAAAGGAAGCGCGTGAGGTTTGTAAGGATAGGAGCAAGTGGCGTTCTGTTGTCTCTGCCTACCCCGACGGGAAAAAGGCGTGAGTTTATGTATGTATGTAGATTTATAGACAAAACGCTCTTGAAGATTCCTGACTACGGGATAAATGAAGATTCTTCGCTCATGCGCGGTCGTATCCAATCTCGACATATTCCAGCAAGAATATATTATTGTTATATTTTAATCAATAATAGTAGTAATACTATATCTCAATACTACTGTACATGCCTGACTGGGCGACGTACTGTAGGTACCTGTGCTCACATCGTGTCCATTGTGTGGTACCTAGGATATGCCAGGCACGTGGGATTCGTAGCCCCTGCCTTATTCCTTAATGATGTGTTACTAGATGATGCTGATGTAAGTAATCATTTCTTTTATTTTGTAATAATTTTATATCATTTGGTAATAATTTCATATTGTAATCTTATTAGGCTTCATTGCGGCTGCTGCTTCTTTTGTATACAATAAATGGTAAAAATAATAAACAAAGGAAATCATAATCGTATTTTATGCTATTATCGTAAGCTTTATTTTCATTTTTTGTTATATATTTTTTTGTAAAATCCATATTACCCTGATATTATATTAGGCTGGCAATCAGATCAGACTATAAATCAAGACAGGTGCCATACTTATTCATATTCTATAAGATAAAACCTTTTCAATCATATATCACACATCACTATTGGAGCGGGTACCAAATTTCACACAATATCTTGCATCATCCTTTACTTCAATTATACAAATTCACACGAGTTGCAAAAGGTGTGTTCTCAATAAGTTTTTTGCGGAAATGAACGATTTGTCAGTTCATAAGGTGACCAGAGTCAAAAATAATTACCAAAGAAAACAAATGTTACGAACTGATATTCTCGTTTTCATTATAGAAATATATCTATTTCAAACAGCATGTACATATTACGACTGATATTATTTGAATATATAATTACTATCCGTGTGATGACGGATTGTGAACACATAATCTCACAACCCTATTTAATTCCGTGAGTTTCTTAGACGAGACGACTAAAGAAAATAGACGAAGCAAATACATGTTTGTAAAGAGACGGAAAACTTGACGTCAGACTCTATAACTACTCGTGGCCAGAGTGGTATAGTGGGCCGAGTCCTCATATTGACTCACAGGTCACACAATGTTTTCATTCTTCAACTAAAATAAATTACATAGATGGTGCAATTTGTTTGGTTGGTCGCTTTGCGACTGCGCAACTTCGAGCGTTATACTGGACTTATGTTTAATACTTACATGGTACAAACAATGCGTGAGTGTTCTACCAATATTTTACCTGTTTCAGTTCAGTTGTCTTAAATCTCAAAACCATGCCTAGTATTGAAAATATCTCGAAAACATTTTTGATTAATCGTATATTACATGCCTAGTAAACACGGCCACGGCCGTTTTCTTCACTTTGAACCTCGCTGTCGTTGGTGTAATTAACGAATTTGAAAGCACTCTTCCACTAAAATAAAATTTCTGTGAAAACAATCAAGGTAACATACCTAGAATATTTTTCAAAACTCAATCTGTAACACACAAGTGGCATTCAAATAAATAATATGTAAATATGTATTAATGCTTTATCAAGTTACTGTAATTTAAGACATGAAGATGAAATAAATGTACACATCGACGGTTAATAGGTAATAATAAGCGACAATTTTACCGAAAAAGACTTTTAAATGCCATCCTACTAAAAAAAAAATCGCTTTTTCGAATGCGCTAACACCCATGGCTCTACGATGACTTTTTTGTCACTTATGCCCTAGTAAAAAACTGCGTTTTAGAAGTGTCACTTTGGTATAACCAACAGAGTTTTAGGCCTTTATTGCCATACAGGTGCTTATACCCCTGTAAAGATGGCATCCTTTTTGGTTTATTGTCGGTAATATACATTTACTTCTTATTGGCTTAGCGATTTCAGGCGGTAACGCCTCTTTACCATTAGCATCTGTTTTGTAAGGTTGAATTTATGTCTTTTTACCTTTGTCATCAAAAATATTAAGCGTCGGTTATAGCTTACTACTGTTTATAAGTTTACAATGCAGTTGTTGCTTATACGCAATTACTAAAATCTAATATGCTACTGAAATGTCGTTTATTCCCTACTACCAGTTAGGTACTATTGTAATACAACTCTGTCGCTTACGCTGTATTATATGTATGCAATTCCTTAAGTCTTACTTTAAAGGACAACCACGTTGATTGTTATTATTATTACTTTAAAGTCATGACATTTAATGCACGTTACCATTTGTCCAGATAATACTGCGTCAACTATGTGTTGGATGTTCTCGTTTTCTTCTTGATAGATAAAGCTTGATCTGTGGAAGTGCCACGTTACCTTTTTTTACCCACATACATTGTCGCTAATCTCAATATCCTTACGATGTTTTGCTAAGCAGTGTATCTTATGCTCCATTACCTTTCGGCATAATGAAGCGAATCGTCACTTATCCTCCTTTACCCATTTTAGTTATTCTACAGACATGTGACTTATGTCCTATTATCTTTTGGTGTGAGGAGATCAAATGTAGCTAAGTCTTCTATTCTCTTTGTTTTTTTCTGTGTTTATGTAATTTATACCGAATTATCGCATGTTGCAAATAAGGTCAATTGATCTAAGCGACATAAAATCAAATAAATCAATGTCAAATCAAATAAATAAAAGTGCCAATAAATGCTCTATTTTTTCTTAATTCCAGCGGTGTTGCCATTTTCTCGATATGAAAATAAATAAAAAAGTTATGTCCATTTTTCTTCGATTTCTAACTTTATATTGCTCTCCCGGACAATTCAGTTTTTGTTGCTTATACCCTATTATCTTTCAACCGTCGACATGAAAGTTATACAACAAATAAAATCTAACTTTCGTTTTAATTAATGGCTAATATTTAAGAGTAGGTACCTGATTCAAGTTTAGGTACCTGATTCAATTCAAATCCGCCTTTCATCTTGTATTTATAGAAGTTATACCCTTAGAATGTAAAAGATGAAAGTTTTACAGATATTTGTTTGAGATGTTTCGCTGATTCTTTGAGATCTCTGTGATCACAAAGAATCAGTACAGAATTCCATGAACATCGAATAAAATCTAAGTTTTACACAGGATAGGATGTGAACAAACGTCGTAAATAAAATATTTGTGCAAACGTGGACTGAGATCGGTAAGTACAATAGAAACTGAAAAAAATATAAATGTACTCAGTTATAATAAATTTATGGTTGGTAAGAAGTGCAATACTAGATTCAGATATATTTATTGGTGCTATTCAATCGCAATACACCAGCGGCCTGGTAATTATTGAAATTCCTATATATTTCCTACATTTATTATCTCAATGTTCTGAGTAATAAAACAAGCAAAAGTAAATATTATTAATTTCTGAGTAACGGCTTTTCATGTATCAATAGCAGTGGATGTTATTGCTATCGGGATGTATTCCTTGAGATGTGTAACAGGACACATTTTTGTTTCTTCGTACTTAAGGAATTTTGTGCCCAAAGTGTTCAATAGAATCTGATTACTTTTGCTCGAATGCTGGGTTATTTATCATTATCTTCTAGTCCTCCACTTTTTACGTAAGCTGCACGCTACAGGAAAATTAATTAAAATATCACGGTTCTGATCAAAAAAGAAGACTTATCAAAAGTCATTGTCACCTCCCGCCGCTGCTATGCACGACTTTTATAACGATAACATAATTGTTTAATTCAACAGAAGTTCTAGTATTGCAATTAAAAAAGGTTCGTTGCGTTACTTTAATAAAAAAATCTTGTTAGCTTTCCGGTTGGCGTATCAGCACAATCGTTTTTAATTATTATAGACGATCAATTTATACATCTGTACGGTACTAATTAAACCTAATATAGTTTTCTATTTTTTATTCTAACAATAGTTATCGTGCATGGAACTATATAGACACTCAAAACGATGTATTGTTTTCTTATTGATATTTATAAATATCACTAGTATAGCATAAATATATTGTTTGCCAGTTTCCTATTTTTATAGAACATTGTAGCAGGGTTTCGTAAACTTACTTTCTAGAACGTATCCTTGCAAAATAGTGTTTTAATACTTTCTCTATAAATGGAGGAAAGTGTTAAGTATCGTATGTAGTAGCTGTAAAATAAAGAAAACTACACCGTTAAGAGAGGAATACACAAATAGCGAGAAGCAAAGTTAGTACACGCCGTGAAAAACATCTAAACTGGACGAAATCTTCAGCCAGTGAAATTTACCTAGTCGTTTGAAACTAGATAAATAGTAGTATACTTATCTACTTACTTACACTTTATTTTGATTAAGTAATAAAAATATACTTCTATAAACACGATAGATTCTGAACTTATTATGTTAATGTTTGGATGGATGGGTATTTGTTACTCTTTAACCTCTTGTATGCCGGAATCCCAGACACAATTGAAAAGCTATTGTGTCTCGCGTAGATCTGCGTTCCGGCATACAAGGGGTTAAAGTCACTTACAACTGAACGGACTTTATTGAAACTTTAAAAAAAAAATACCATTCTGGACAAAAAAATAAGGGCTGCAAATGGAACTTAGTATTTTTGAGAGTTTACATTTAACCTATTCGTTTTTTTTTGCTTTGAAACTTATGTATGAATTGCATTCAAGTGACACTTATTTTCAATTCTTTGACATTTGACCATTTATCGATAAATACTCCTACTATTGTAATTTGGGTATAGGTACGATAAGGCTTTGAGTAATTATTATCAAAAAGCAATGTATACAGTTGGCCACATTTAAAAATGTATATCATAATTTTCTGTAAGGGACAGTCCCTTAGTATTTGAGGATTCTTGACGTTGCCAGCGGCTCCGCACGGGTGGGCTTGACCACCTCCTTTACCACCTATGGGAGGGTAATTTCCAAAAATACTTACTTAGTGCTCTCTTGCACTCCCTAAGCAACATACTTGCCAAAGTTCAGCTACGCCTAGTAGTAACGGCTCTAACAAATATTTAGGTGATAATATGATGCCGTAGCACAATTATAATTTGAAATAATTAATTTACAGTTACAGTTTACACACTTATTATAATTTGAACGTCTTTATAAATATTTCGAATTGCAAAGTAATATTTATATTCTCATCCATTTTAGCCTGTACAACCTAAACAGGCTGAAATAGATCTAATGCTGTTATAACCAATTAACTCTATCATTATTTCGTACTGTAAAATATTCAATATCAGAACTTTCATTGCTAACTGTACCAACAATAACCTAAAACATACTCGTCCAATTTTTCAACTATTGTAAATGTGTGACAGCTCAATAAAAATATTCTTCATAATAAAGTTTCGAAAAAATAATAAAAGAAAAATTCTTTTTTACAATTTTACGCCGATGACAGGACAAACATAAATGGTAAATTGGGAAAATACAGCGAATAAATAAAACACCGTCATCACAAACGGGTACAATCGAATAGTCGCCTAATTGTACCGAATGTATAATAAAACCATTGCTATGAAAAACTGTGTTGTGTCCGATTGTGAACGAACGTTTAATCACATTTGTTACCAGCTCTCTTAATTATACAAAGGTGAAAAATAAATAAATAATTAGAGAAATTAAAAATTCTCTGTAAATCATTTCATATCATGTTAACGTGACTTTCAGTAATTTTGTTTTGTTATTTACCTATATTATTTGTGAGAAATGGTTGCTATTTCGGTAAAATATCATCGAAAAATATTTTTAGAGTGAAACTGAAAACCTCTCACAGCTGCAGTTATCTGGTGTGGATATTTCAGCGTTAGCGAGTGCACAGAGACAACTACAAGTATGTGTTGTAACAAAAAATATTGAGATTGTGACACGCGTTTGCAAATCAATAACCACTGCACACACCTACCTTAAAATATTTTTTTTTATTGAAAATAAGCACCCTGATACAATACATTTCGAGATCATTGATTAAATAATGGTCCCTCTATAAAATGTCTCTATAAACTGAACCAAAGAATGAATTAGTAACACTTTGATATATCAATGGTATTCTTAAACGCTAATAGGCTGATAAATTACCTTATGAAAAATTCTTGCAGGTAATTTGGTATTTTAAATAATTTTGTTTTAAATCACTCACGAGAGTAAATGTCCATCCGTATCAATGAGTACAATAAAGGTATTCATGTATGCAATTTTAACATGCTAATACGGATTAATACCTTTTGTTCTCTCACATTGAAAGTGTGCCGCTACAATTTAATGTATAGAACAATCAGTATTTTATCATTCGATCACCGAATCAACTTGTTTATTACATTCTATTGTTCGAACAAACCCAAAACGATCTATGAATTCAATGGCTTGCAATCTGACGAGTTTAGGTTGAGATTTGATTGTAAGGTTTCTTGATTAGTTAAAGTGGTGTTGCTTGTAACGATTTATTTTGCATACTGACTTACATTAGACACACATTACTTGAATGATGAATGACAGATACATTCTTAAAGTGAACTCTTTATGTAGGTACGATCATAAACTAATATAATTGATTTAACGGTTGAACATGCCGCCCACCAAAAGGGCATCAAGGCCTTTTAACAATTCTGAAATAGCTACATCTGAGTTTAAGATTAAACAACAACAATAATAAGCAAATAGATTTGGGTATCTAGATTTGATCGTTTGAAATAGTAACATGACAAAGGAAAGTAATTGAATTTAAAAATGGTACATGCATAACATTGACTTTAAGCATTACTTTACACAATTAAAAGTTTCAATTATTGTCTATAGGTAAGAGACATAATTTATTAAAACTACGCTTCACAACATTGTCTCCACTTTTAACACTATACACTCTGGTGATACCGTCATGGCCTGGATGTTTATCAACAATTCTGCCAAGTGCCCATTTACCAGGAGGTAGATTTTCATTCTTTATGAGAACTATATTATCAAGCTCGAGCTCTCTACACTTCTTTTGCCATTTGGGTCTCTGTTGCAAGCTAGTTAAATATTCTCCTTGCCATTTCTGCCAAAAGTCTGCCAGTAACTTCTGCATGTGCTGCCAGCGGGAAAGGTGACTAACTGGTACTTCTTGAAGATTAGGTTGTGGTATAGTGATTGGAGCTTCACCAATCAAGAAATGTCCAGGTGTTAAAGGCGTCAAGTTATCCGTGTCCATAGTGTCAATTGAACAAAGCGGTCTAGAATTCAGGCACGCCTCTATTTGACAAAGTAGGGTGCACATTTCTTCAAATATTAAACTATGGGTTAAAATTCTCTTCATATGATGCTTCATCGACTTCACCCCTGCTTCCCATAGGCCACCGATATGTGGACTGTAGGCTGGTATGAAATGCCATTGTGTTCCATCTAACGTCAAAGCCTCTGCTATTGGGCCCTCTAGTTGAAACTGCGCTTGCTTCCACGCCTCTGCCAGCTCCTTATTGGCTCCTACGAAATTTCTGCCCTGGTCACTCCACGTCTGAGAGCATCTTCCACGTCTGGCAACAAACCTCTTGAAAGCTCCAATAAAAGACTCAGCGGTGAGGTCACCGACCAGTTCCAAATGAATAGCTTTAGTGGCCATGCAGACGAATACAGCTACGTATGCTTTGTTGGTTCTGATTCCACGGCCCTTGGATGCTAAAACTTGATATGGTCCAGCGAAGTCTACACCACTGTTCAGAAAGGGTTTTGCTGGAGTCACCCTGACCTTGGGTAAGTCGCCCATAAGTTGATTTCTAATGGCAGCACTGTGCTTAGAGCATATTAGGCACTTACTCACTCGATTTTTAATTAAATTCTTTGCCTTGATTATCCAAAACTTTGTTCTAATGTAGGCCATCATCATTTGAATGCCGCCATGCAGTGTTTTGCAGTGAGCATCTTTTACTATAAGAGTTGATAGATTGCTATAGGTATCCAATATTATTGGATGTTTCGTTTCTTCAGCTAACTCAGCGTGACGTAATCTACCGCCCACCCTAAGTATATTTTCCTTGTCCAGGTATGGTTTCAATGATTTCAATCTACTATTTCCTTTTACTTCTTGACTTTCCTTTAAATTTGTAATGTCTTCAAAAATTTTATCCTTTTGTGAAATTCTTATACAGGCCTTGATTGCTTCATCTAACTCTTCAGTGGGTATAATTGTATCTTTGTATTCCATATGTCTTCCTCTCAGAAATCTTTTGCAATAAACTACGGATTTCAAAAGTTCTTCTAGTGTTTCAAATTCTTCAAGTTTTGCTTCGAAACTTTCTTGTCCATCTACTTTCATATTAGTATGTATCACTTCTCTCTTTTCTAAATTTGTAGTTAGGTTGTCTGGTCTATTGTACGATATGTTTTTCTTTCTTAGCCAATCTGGGCCGCTCCACCATTTTTGATCTTCTTTGAAATCTAGAACAGGCTCTCCTCGTGAAGCGACATCTGCGGGGTTATCAGCTGTTTGTATATGAAACCATTTTGTTCCTATGTTGTCTAGAATTTCTACAACACGATTCCTTACAAATACTTGCCACCTAGTTGGATCGCCAAGTAACCATGACAGAACAATAGTGGAGTCTGTCCATGCGTATACGTCATCATCGGGTATCCTCATTGCAGTTTTTATTTGTTTCAGCAGCCTGGATAGTAGTAGAGCACCACATAGTTCTAGTCGTGGCAAAGAGACTGGTTTTACTGGCGCCACTCGAGATTTTGCTGTAATTATTTGTGTTTTTGTTTCAGCCTCATCTTGCACAACTCTGACGTAGGCAACAGCGGCGTAAGCCTTGTTGGAAGCATCACAGAATCCATGAACTTCTATCTTTGTTTTCTTATAGTTTTTGATTCCTAACCATCTGGGTATTTTAATGTCGTTGAGATGTTGAAGACTGTCTCGTAAAGCTATCCAGTCTTGTCTAATGGTAGGGTCTATTTCTTCATCCCATCCAATTCCTTGTAACCATAGCTTTTGTATCAACAACTTTGTAGGCAACATAGCTGGCGTTAACCATCCTAGAGGATCAAACAGCCGTTGGACATCAGCGAGCATGGTGCGTTTTGTAATCGTCCTACTCACAGGCGGTAATGTGAGTCTATATTCGAACGCATCTGTTCTCATATTCCAACGAAGACCCAAAGCTGTGATGGTGCCGTAGATGTTGATATCTAAACTTGCATGAGATGTTCGTTTTTCAGGTTCAAATTGTTGTAAAAAATTATAGTCATTGGAACCCCATTTCTGTAGCGTGAATCCTCCCTTCTGCAGTATAGTTTCGATGGATTTTGCTGCATCTATTGCTTCTTCTAGAGTGTCCTTTGATGACATATAATCATCGACGTAAAAGTCTTCTTTAATGATTTTAGCAGCATCAGGGTTTATACTTCCTTCATCATCTGCAATTTGGTGTAAAGTTCGAATGGCTAACTATGGAGCCGATGCAGTGCCAAAGGTAACACGTGTAATTCGATAATCCTTTACTGGTGTACTTGGGTCGTTTCTCCACAGTATTCTTGGCAGGTCTTTATCTTCTTCTGTTACTAAAACCATGCGATACATTCTTTGTACGTCGGCCACGAAGCAAATCTTCCTCATACGCCATCTCATGATAAGACTTCTCATGTCAGTTTGAAGTTGAGGTCCGATTAGCAGCTCGTCATTCAGGGATATATTGTTGTTACCCTTTTGCGATACATTGAAGACAATTCTAACCTTCGTAGTTTCCTTTTCTTCTCTTACTACTGGATGGTGAGGCAAGTAGACGCTATCTTTATATATTTCTTCCTTTGGTATTTCTTCCATATGATTCAGGCTTATATATTCATTCATGACCTTCGCATATTCTGTTCTTAGTGTAAGATTCTTCTCTAGTCGTTTTTCCAACTGATGATGTCGTTTCATAGCGATGTCTCTCGTTCCTCCTTGTGTTGATAGTAATTTGTTAGTATTGGTTGGTAATTTAACTATATAATGTCCATCTTGATTTCTAGTGTGAGTGGCTTTATAAATTTCTTCACATTTTTTTTCTTCTGATGTTAATATGCTTCTATCTTCATTATCTAACTCCCACATAGTCTTCAGCATTTTGTCTAACTCTAAGGTATGATGCATTACGATAAATTCTTGATCATTGGCTTCTTTTTGTATATTTCCAAATAGAATCCACCCAAGGCTGGTATGTTGCGCGCAAGGAGAACCTTGGGGACCCTTGATAATATCTCCTTTCATAATTTGGGCACATACTTCGACACCTAGTAGCGAATCTATTCGTCCTCGCTTGTTAAAATCTGGATCAGCTAACTTCAGACCTTCCAAATGAGACCAGGTGTTGGTAGAAATGGTATGCGTTGGTAGATGTATTGTGAGACGCGTAGACATGATATAAGCTTTCACTTTCAACTCAAAATTCTCTTCGTGTCTTGATTTCAAAATGATATATGTAGCTTGTTTGACAGCAGTTGTGGTCGAACCAATCCCAGTGATTGTACCGTGGGCAGGCACTCTCTTGACTCTCAAAAGCTGGGCAGCTCTCTCGCTAATGAATGTGGCTTGTGACCCTTGATCTACTAATGCACGCAGTATCGTCAATCTTCTCGACTCTCCCCTGACAGGTAGCAATGCTGTGGCCAATAATGCTGTAGTAGCGCTGGTGGTGCAGTGTGACAAAAGCTCAACATCTTCATTTAATTCTTCCTGTTGAATTTGTTCTTCGATTTGACATGTTTTAGCTTGTATTTGATTTGTTTGATTGTTACTTCTTGGCATATGTTGGTGCACGAGTGAATGGTGACGTTTTTGACATATGCGGCAGGACATGTTTAAACGACACTTGCTAGCTGAATGTCCTGGTGCTAGGCAATTGTAACACAGTTGGTTTGTCTTAACATATTCACACCTCTCTGTTGGTTCCATTTTAGAAAACTCCTTACAGTGCGATAGCGTATGATTGTCTTTATACATCACACAGCTTTTCGGTTTGTTCGCGGCTGGGGTTGTAGAAACGTGGACTGTATATTCTTTCTTTCTTGATGATCTCTCTGTGCTTGGCGGGGCGATAAGCTCTAAAGTGCGGAACTTCGCTTGTAAGAATTTCACACAATTTTCCCATGTAGGTAGGTCATCTAAGTTTTCTTTATATGCAAATTCTTCCCATTCTCTATGTGTGTCTGGGTCTAATTTCTGCACAGTTAGAAAAATAACCATTGGATCCCAAGAAACAGTAGAAATATTTAGATTTTTCAAACTGTTTAAGCATTCGCTAGTTGTATCTAATAAACATTTAATATGACTTGCACTTTGAGATAGAATCTTCTTTTGCGTGAATAGTTTTCTTAACAGGGAATTCACGATAAGCTGCTTGTTGCCGAAGCGTCCTCGCAATAAATCCCACGCTTGGTCATAGTTAGATTCAGTTACCTGGATATGCTTCAACAACGATTCAGCTTCGCCAGTAATACTGCTCTTCAAATAGTGAAGTTTTTGCACTTTAGATAATTTGTTGTTGCTGTGCACTAACGCCGTGAACAAATCGTTGAACGTAGTCCAATCTTCGTAACTTCCAGAAAATATCGGCAGCTGGATTCGAGGCAGTTTGACATCGCCTGCAATATTTCCCTGAGTAACTTCTGCGACATCACTCGGTTTCGACAAACTCATATTCGTCAAAAGATCCTTTATATCACCTTTCAAAGATAAATATAAATCTTCTATTTTAAAATAGTCTTCATTTACGAAATATGCAATCTCTTTTTTCTTTTCTTTGGGTACCGCCTTAAGTAAATTGTAATGCGCCGAAGTAAATCTCTGCCAATAATCTTCGATCGATTGTAAACGAGTTTCTAAGTATCCTTTCGTTAGCCGTTGTTTTGGGCATTTCTTCAAGTTAGATTGCGCCTTTTGCAATAATAACGCCACATCTTCTAACTCCGAAAGTAATTGTTCCACTGTGGTAGACATAATTCCAAAGCACGATCCAATACAGCTCACGAAATGTCCAAATTACTTGAAAAGGTAATGTTTGTGTTGACTTAGTTCATTAGTTTTAACGCACAATATTATAATTTTGTAGCAAACAAGTTTTTCTTAGAAATATTGGCCTATTGTTCTCGGGTCGATCGCCGATTCACTCAGGTAGTCGTCTTGATGCGGCTCGAAATTTGACCATATGTTGACGAGTTTAGGTTGAGATTTGATTGTAAGGTTTCTTGATTAGTTAAAGAGGTGTTGCTTGTAACGATTTATTTTGCATACTGACTTACATTAGACACACATTACTTGAATGATGAATGACAGATACATTTTTAAAGTGAACTCTTTATGTAGGTACGATCATAAACTAATATAATTGATTTAACGGTTGAACACAATCCCTAATAATGTTTTGGCATGCTGTCAAAATGAGCATATCTTCTTCAAACGTACGAAGGGACTATGTCGAAAAACATTGGTTGAGTATAAAAATGCTTACTCAAAATCTTATGCAATGTAACTGCACAAGAATACGAATATTCGCGATTTAACGATACGATCTCAAGATGCATACTTAAATGTTTCCACGCGTTACGTCTTTAATAGAGAACGTTCAGCAAATGAACGCATTTATTTTTAAGTCGCAATAATACGTTCCAATATTCCTGCACACTTGCCCTGAAGGAAATTATTCAATTATGTATTTATGCAAAATGATAGTTACACATGCATGCTAATAAACATAAGGCCGAGCGCATACATACAACTGTTGCATCGACTAAACTGTTTCGTTGAGTTGTGTACTTTTCGTGATTTCTACTCAACCAAACAGTTTAGTTGATGGAAGTGCGCATACAATCGATTTTTTTATCTCCTCAAATCGACCAGTCTTTATTCAGCAACGCTCGAGGTGTTTACAAACAATGTCGATTAACAAGAAAGTTTTAGTTTGTGCTTTGCATTATAGAAATTTTAAGAGAACTAAAAAAAGAAGATAGATACGTGGCGCCGCTTCAAATCCTTATACGAAATTGGCAGTCGTGGTCAGTCGCGGATTGACTGTTTAATCGAAGTGATAGGTTGGTAGTCGGCGGAAACCAGACATGCTGGTTTAGAATAGGTGACTTTTAAATATTATTTAGTACAAACAAAATAAAGAGTTCCCTGTATAGACATTTTATATTTGATACTTTTCTGCACTGTTTTAATGCAGGTTTTATGTAACTTGAAGCATGTGAATAGGTAATAAATGAAAAGTCTAATCAAAACTATTTTCGGTTTGTTTCAGTTTTTTATAAATCGTCGAGATGATTACATTTTGTTACGATTTTGTAGTTGATTTTGAAATTTCACGATTTGTATCCATTATGTCAGTTTATTCAACGAATGATAATCGAGAAAAATTACAAGGCTACATGGAAGATGAGGTGATGGGAGCTCTGCAGTGGGACGTCACAAGCTCATACAATAAGCTTTTACTTACTTTTACTAACATTGGAGAAGCCTTAACCCAGCAGTGGATTATGGCAGGCTGATGATGATGATGATGAACTACCTACCGCGGCCACGACCGTTGCTTGTCGGTAAAAACGTCGGAGAGAAGCAGACGTACCTATTTAAGTTACCTTATGCTTTAGGTAAGTTGCTTTTTTTTAAAGACCACTCCCGCACTAGGCAGAAATCCCTGTGTCGCGGGGGACTTTACAAACATTCAATCAACGGACACAAAGAACACCTGGGTGTTCTTCCAAGAGTCTGGACTCGTGACAACAATTTGTAGATCACACAAAGTGTTGTCTAGTGTGGGAATCGAACCTACGACACGCGGCGCAGTATCAAGCGGCGAGGCGACCGCTTAAACCACTACACCAACCGTGCGGTCAAAATTATTATATTATTATTAAACGCGATTAATACCCGTTAAATTATATTTTATGATTACATTTTATGTTTCAATCATAGAAATAGGATCATGAGAAAAATATTCGACGTCTCTGAAGCAATTGAAACATGAAGAAATACTACTAAGAGAGAATGATTACTACTACAATCGAAGTTACTTTGTGAAGAGTAATAATAGGATTTGCGTTGTCACATGGGATCATATTAACAAAGACTAAGATAAAGAACAGCGTATAGACGTCACAAATCCTTTCAAATACTAGATAATTCTAAAAGCCTCGTTTTCGGCGGCGACGTTTAAAACGCACATAACTCCAAATTGGTGCGTACCGTGGATTCGAACCCGGACCCTCTGCGTAGCAGTCTGTCGGTCTCTCCACTGGCCTATCGCTGCTCACTTACAAATAAAACATTTATATTCAAGTCACATAACAGGCAAATAGAGATATAGACGTAGAAACAAAAACCTAATGTACATTGATAGAGATCTTTGCGCGGATATCCGTTTTTAAAATGAGTGCTACGGGCCCCGAAAATAAAAACTAACATGGCCAAAGTGTAAGCACGCCTGTTACCAAACAGAATAGGAAAAGTGGGATGTTCGCATCACTCGAATATGTGGATACGACCGCTTTATGTTCCCTGGCGATTGTTTCCAACTATGCTGGATTATCTCCGATTTAAATTATTACAAAGCAGCAAAATGTTGATACCAAATTTGGCTTTTAATTTCGTTGATACAAGCTAAACATTGTTGCCTTTTTATTTTCACGGAATTATCTGGGCATATATTAATGGTTCTGTTGTCTTCTTCAGTTCCTATGACAGTTCCGATGTCAATTGAAATAATAAGACGATTATAAGAAATATGCTACATAATTCAAAATATCATCAAATTTGAAGATAGTAAAATTCTGTAGCAGGCAGTAGGTATGAATAAAGTTAGTCAGCGATGATTAGATTGAGGCGGTAAATTAGAGAAACGAGGCCATAATTTGCCGCCGTGCATAATTCCAGGCATTTGCCCTGCAATTAAGATTTTATTCACAGTAAAACCTAATGATGATTGCATTGACTGCTATCCCGAGAATAGAACTCGAGAACACAATCATCAGCAAATGGATGCATGTCGAGTAACCAACAAAGCAGACACTAATAAGAAATACTAAACATCCGTAAAACTCAACTTTTTCACATTTGGTTTTTATATTTAGACCCGAGCTGGCGCCGAAGAGTGCATATTACGCTTTGATGTATGATATTGTCGAGAAAGAATAGATCACACTGTAAAAGGTTCGTAAAATATTCAGACAATAATATTAAGTACTTCCGCTCACAATCCCTCGTGGGTTGCGAAGTTGCTTAGCGAATGTCACTTGCAGCAGCGAATTCTTTGCACTCGATGTATCTCCGTCACGCCTTTAGTTTATGGTCATAGCGATACTCTTATCATGATATTAAAATGTCCTGTTAGCACCTGTATGTTTACAGACCGTATGAGAAAACTTCTACGGTACAATTATAAAGATTGCAATTCCTAAAACTGAAAAATCGTGATATTCTCACAGCCACTTGCTGAGCTAGCCTTTGACTGTCAACGATATTACTTTTCAGTTTTATGGGCTTCCATTACCATCTATCATGCACCTATATATATATATATATATATATATATATATATATATATATATATATATATATATATATATATATATATATATATATATATATCATGCACCTCATATATGCACGGCGGCAAATTATGGCCTCGTTTCTCTAATTTACCGCCTCAATCTAATCATCGCTGACTAACTTTATTCATACCTACTGCCTGCTACAGAATTTTACTATCTTCAAATTTGATGATATTTTGAATTATGTAGCATATTTCTTTTAATCGTCTTATTATTTCAATTGACATCGGAACTGTCATAGGAACTGAAGAAGACAACAGAACCATTAATATATGCCCAGATAATTCGGTGAAAATAAAAAGGCAACAATGTTTGGCTTGTATCGACGAAATTAAAAGCCAAATTTGGTATCAACATTTTGCTGCTTTGTAATAATTTAAATCGGAGATAATCCAGCATAGTTGGAAACAATCGCCAGGGAACATAAAGCGGTCGTATCCACATATTCGAGTGATGCGAACATCCCACTTTTCCTATTCTGTTTGGTAACAGGCGTGCTTACACTTTGGCCATGTTAGTTTTTATTTTCGGGGCCCGTAGCACTCATTTTAAAAACGGATATCCGCGCAAAGATCTCTATCAATGTACATTAGGTTTTTGTTTCTACGTCTATATCTCTATTTGCCTGTTATGTGACTTGAATATAAATGTTTTATTTGTAAGTGAGCAGCGATAGGCCAGTGGAGAGACCGACAGACTGCTACGCAGAGTTTAGTCTTTGAACACGCACAATACTGCTTCTCTTTTACACTCGCTAAATGCCAATTTTTTTTATTCACTCTATTATTTGTGATACTGAATTTATTATAAATTGTAAATAAATCGTTGTAATATTGTAATACTCATGAATGAGAAGTGATTCCATAACTTTTAGTCATTTTTCTACTATAGTTTGTGCAAAATCTCATTACACACGACAGCATTTTCAAATGTAACGTACACACACGCGAGTAAAAGAGCGAGCGCTTCCGACCGCAGCGCGTACGCAACTAAAGCCAATTGAGACATTTAGCCTGTTTTTAATGTGCCACTTTTGAAGTTCGCATAACTCATCTACGGTTTTTTTACGCTGCAGAGTGGCACACGCACACACGAAACACCCCCTCCCCTCTCCCCGCTCACTCGCTGACGCCACCGCCGTGTTTTTGTTTTTGCGGGGGGTGAGGTCGAGCTACGCACTGTACTGCAACCTCGCCTTATGTACCTAAATATTGATATGTTGAAATGGTTTTTGAAATTGTTTGTTTTGCACACAAATGTTACCAAAAATCACAGTTTAACGGCATCTATCATACGAGAGATAACACTGTTTAGTTTAATGTCCACGTAGCACGTTGGTATAACACTACGAGCATTTCAGCCAGGAGTACGGTTAAGCTTTAAAAGACCCACCATACCCCCAGGGGTATTGTTAGGGCTACGGTGGGTCCGCAGCGCATAGTTTTTATATTAACATACTTTTTTAGGTTTCCTTTGAATGAAATGAGAAGAATAAAATTTACTTTTTTAATAATTTAATTTAATAAATTATAAATAAATCACATCGACTTTTTATTTCCCTACCTTAAATGAATTAATCAAATTTACTTTTAGGCGAATTGAATTTACTCAAGAAGGCCAAAGTGATCATGTCGCATCTGAGTCAAATTATTGTTTGTGAAACGGTCAGCATGATGTCACAATGCGCGTCGGTCCAGAGAGTATATGTTTATCTCTATTTCGCGCTTGCGATTAGATGTGCTATCTCACTTACACTTCTTATCTAATTCTTAGTGTGTCATTTTGACATATTTATATTAGTGTGCGTACGCTTTTCGCGATGCGTACCACTCGTAAGCTCCGTCTTGTTACCTTGTCAGTAACCTGTCTACGGTTTCTTACTAGTATGTCTATGATTTGAACGATTGAGTTTGGAATACATTGGAATACGAACATATACAATACGGGATTTTGCGGAGCAACGACGTACGTCCGCCCTCAATCACGCCTAGACAGGCACTGATGAACGGCCGGCGAGCGATATAATGCCATCATTTTGACTATTTTTCTTCTTAGAGAAAAATGATAACGAAATTACGAAATCTGTTTTTACCATTTATCTTAAAATAAAAAGCTGTTTCTATTGATAATACTTTCATAAAAAATCATTATGGAATCTTTAAGCAGTACACGTTTAAAATTGTGATTTAGTGCCATGTTTGACATTTTTTTTTATCGAGCCAATCATTCCAAATCGTGTTTCTATCTTTACGATTTACTAGAAGAGATGTTCAACTTTTATACTTTAATTTTTATTCATTAAAAATATCATAGTTCATCGGACTTTCAGACGTACAAAAATCTTAAAAAGTACTGCAACCTCGCCATAAGGAAATAATACATAAGCTTTGGGTTTGGTTTCGCGACATCGCGTTTATTTTCGAGACCATTCATCACTGCGCCTATTAACAGGTATACTTAACATTTAATATTTCACAATTAATCATACAAGTGTTCACGTATTTTAATAAAATTACGCTTGCTCGTATAGTATCGCATCGTAGAATAACGGTATAAATTTATAATAATGTAACATTTAATTTGTAACAATTTTGGTTTATTATTAATTAAATTAAATTATTAATATTCAGCAACTTTAAGAACAGAAGACATTTTGTAATAATACACCGCAACATATTTTATATAATAATTTATTTATCTGAGCGGCATTTTATCTTAAATGAAGTGTTTCGTAATAGAAAAACCAAATTGAAAAATACTATAATGAACAGAGTACTAAGAGCTCACATTTTTAGAAAAATTTCTAATGAAATTACTATTTGAAGAAACACTATTAGCCAAGAAAATTAATTATTTAAGGGTAGATAATTAAATGAAACAATGTCATCCGAAAAAACAAAGCTATATGCATTTACTTAAATCAAATGAACAAAAAACAAAATAAAATAAGACGCTTCAGTCTTTTAAGCCAAGTTGACGGAGCCCTATTTTTGGGTACAGGGTCCCAAGAAAACCTAACATAAAATATTAAGTTTACCGATGAACGAGATTATTTTCAAAAATAAATAGATCTGTATTTCTAGTCGCTCACCTAGTAATTTAGTTGCTCACCTAGTAATTTGATCGCACGGTTAGAATTTTAATTTCTGAAATGTATTAATCACAACCCGCTTTTAGTACGCTCGTTCTAGATTTTATTATTAATCAATATTCGTCGTTAGTTTAGTTAATTTTTCGCTTATTCAAATTCATGCCGCTCAAGTTATTAAACCAGTATCTCATCATCAGTCACTTAGTTTTTTTTATTCAATTGTTTTATAATTCCTCCACCGTTTTTTCGTCCTCGTAGCGCTTGTGTCACTACACATTTTTAATAAAACAAGGAGTTTTCAAGAAACCGTTCTGCATACTATACTTATTTATGAATGTACTAACAGTCAAATACGGGTGGCAAAAATACAACATTTGAAAAGTGGGTATAAATATTTCGGCACCGTTACACGTTTTAGGCGCCGAACACCGCGCTTGCTCGTGGATTATATTTGACATCGGTTCAATTAAGGGGTAGGCAGCTAGTTATTCTAAAATAAATAACACAGACATGATAAGCTTGTTACAAAAACAAGCTTGTTTTAAGCTGCTTCCACGCCACTTGACAACTGTTGTGGGTTCGATTCCCAGACGAGACAATAATTTGTGTGGTTCATAAATAGTTGTTAAAAGTCTGGTTGTACATGTTGATCCGTAATCTGCGATACAGGTTTTATTGCTGGGCGGAAAGGAGTCGAAAAATTAAGGTAACAAAAAACGTAATACCTATCAATATTATAATACTTTTACTGCATTTTATCCTCAAGCAATGCAGCCAAAACATTTATTGCTATCATTAGGGATGACGCAAAGATTGGTACACAAGTTAAAATAAACTTTTAGATATCCAAGAACTTAATTCTATAAAGATAGGACACGAATATATATAATAGACACGAATGATAACTGTAAGACATTTTTTCATGCTCAAAGTTTAAAAAATCTCAACTTTGCATTTCAGTATCGCTATAATTAAGAAAATACGTCGGTTTTTCGAAGTCTATGTCAACAAGTATATTTCTCAGCCACTATGTAGTTGATTCGCCATTTCCTTTATTGTATTAATAAGCCGGTTATAAGGCCTGTTGTACTGTATGGAGCTGAGTGTTGGGCTACAAAAAAGATGGATGAGAAACGATTGCATGTGGCAGAGATGAGAATGTTACGATGGATGTGTGGAGTGACAAGAATGGACAGAATAAAATTAGGAATGTTTACGTTAGAGGTAGTATGAAAGTGGCGCCCATAGATGAAAAGGTAAAAGGGAGTCGAATGGCCTGTTATGGACATGTTATACGGCGAGATGAGATGTATGTAGGTAAAAAAGTGATGAATTTGCATGTAGAAGGACGAAAAGGGAGAGGATAGCCAAGGAAAAGATGGATGGACTGTGTGAAGATAGATATGAAAGAGAAAGGGTAAACGATCGGATGACTGGTGACATAAAAGTATGGGAGCGAAGGACATACTGCACCGACCCCAAATAAATTGGGACCAGGGCAAGACAATGATGATTTATTAAGGTTGATTCATTTTTAATATTTATTCATAAACCAAATTCGTTTCACGTGCATTCTTTTACCAGAGGTTGCTAGCAAAATACCCACAAATTTGCAATGTGATGACATTACTGTTGAGCCTTCATATCTGACTATAAAGTACAGAGATACATTAGCTGCAGTAGATGTAGCTTGTTGGGATGTCATCATCATCATCATCATCATCATCAGCCTTTAACAGTCCACTGCTGGACTAGGCCTCTCATTTGAAAGGAGGAATTGGCCTACTATACCACGCTGGCCAAACGGGTTGTTAAGTATAGGGTTTGCATCAAGTTTTCCTTCTCTTACAGTGCTGTTCTCTGTTGGGATGTACGATAGAAAAATTGCGCCTCGCTAATACGCTCATAGTTAAGTTGGAATGGGCAGTCGGTGACTAACCAATTAACTTGATGAGCCCTATAAACAGCTGTTGAAAGTAATCAATGTATAATGCAAACCATAAAGGCTCTAAAAGCGTAATACTCCACAATGTCAGTGGCTACGGATAGTGTGCGATATGGCGCTGGTTCTTATAGTGAGCGGAAACCCGGAGGCCTTTGTTGTCGCGAGACCCGTGATGGCGTGAAACTGCTCCGGCAGGTTTCGCCGAATTAAAACAAATAGCTGCTGCGTCTTCCCCTGACCGATTGACAAAGGCAAGTCAGTGAAAGATCTCTTTTTAGAGATCTTTCAAAGATACTGGTTGACGCCTCGCATGACCAGAAGGTTGGCCTGTATTTGGCACAAAATGCGCGCTTCCCAATTGATGGCGATGTGGAGGATTTCCATGACGCCCTTTAAATTTAGCTTTTCCCTTTTTTATGTATAGCTTTTCATCATCAGCCTTTAACAGTCCACTGCTGGACTAGGCCTCTCCTTTGAAAGTAGGAATTGACCTACTATACCACGCTGGCCAAACGGGTTGGCATAGGGTTTGTATCAAGTTTTTCTTCTCTTACAGTGCTGTTCCCTGCATAATTTGCTTTGACACCCGTGGGATGATATGGGGTGGTGACATTCCGTATTCTTAATCCGTCACCACACGGACATGTTGCAATTGCTTTTATTTGTTGGTTATTTAAGTATAGAAATTATTGTTTTAATTTATATGTAAATAGCCACTTAGTTATAGTTAGTTGTAATTCAATTGCATTTAAAGATGTGTGTTATTAAATAAAAACTGTGCACAAGTTTATTTTGCAACCTGTAACTGAAGCATCAAAATTTTCTGTTCTATCATTTTTACTAAATATTCGTCTATTTGTATTTTTTTAAAGCTATCAAACCGGGAAGCGAACCAGGTAGACTAAAATAATCTATAGATAGAAATATACATGTCATGTCATGCTCGCTATGTCATTGCCTAGCTTATACCACTAAAGTTAGAAACACGACATCTAGACAATGATACAGGCAACACCACATGCAACGGGGCAAAACAATTTGTTAAGCGAAAAGGATCGTCAGGTGATATTGCGGGGCATAGCTATTACAATACAAAATTAAATACTAAGCAATAAATTTTACTACAGTTCTGTGTAGTAAAAGTTGTTAATTATACATTAATAGGCAGACAATCTGCCAGACCGATGTTTCTCCAAACTTTTGGCCATAAACAATAGTCAATGTCAACCTCGGGTACAACCTTAGAACAAGGGCTTCATTGACACGAGATAAAAGTCGTTCAGCTTTAATTATTGTTTTGAGAGATATGTGTATGTACTTTTATACATTGTGTGCATTCGACTGAATTGGTACATTATTTTATGAGACAATCACACTTTTATATACACTGATATCGCAGTAGGTACTGACTGACAAATCAATGACGACAAAAGTTTACCACTACCCACAATTTATATTTCGATAAAACAATACGTAATTTCTTCTTAACTTGTAATCTATATGACAGTGAGTAAACCAAAAAGAAAACCCGCGAAAAAAGTAGCTACAAAATAAAGATTTTAATTCACCAGGCAATGGACATATTACTCCCACAATAGAAGGTCTTCACAGGCTAAGGTTATATGATTCCCCACATGATTTATTTTGTTATAACATGATCTTTTTCAAATATTTGCGATTAATTTATGTACACATCACTAGAAAAACTCAAATTCTACAACATATAAAAAAAAGGTACGACTTATCTTTCGCCGATTCGCCATTATGAATAAAATACACCGCACTTCCAACGAAAACAACAGTAAGACGGTCGACCATAGAAGAAATTTAATGGCCGTCAAAGTGACATTTGCGTTTCGATTGAAACAAGTTTTTTTGTGGCCATAGGTAATATTTCAATTTGGGCGTTTTTGACAGTTTGTGGTAGATTCTTTACCAAAACCTGGTAAAAATTTCCTAAAATCCATGTGGGAGGACCTCAATCCATAGCCTGGTTAAGGGCTAATTTATAGAAATATATGTCATATAGCAAAGTTATATTTATAAGGCAATAAAATTAATAATTAGAATGCTTTTACCAATTCTGATGACCCACCAGAAATGGTTAGGTATAAATTTTGAGGATTGGTATTATTTGAGATTACTGTAAGTCTCTAATTTACTGTTCTTTGGCTGCGAGTGAAGACTCCAGTAGGCCGGATTCGCGGCACGTATCAGCGGCTGGTATATAATGAACAAACTAAACAGTTGTAAGAATACCTCAGCAAGGCTCGTAGGGAAATTGTTTCGCTTTTTATTTATGTTTCCCAGCTTGCTAATACGTGCACGGCCTTTCAAAGCACCCAGAGCGTATTCGTTTTCACTTACGTTTTCAAGTGTTTCTCGTATAAACATACCCGCATGTATTATGTATATTTAAATATGCAAATCGGATGACTTTTCAGTTCAAATGGTAATAAACTATTAAATATTGACGTTTGTTCTGATTCAATACGGAAAATGTCATATTCAATCATTAATTACCTTTTTCATTCGCGTTATACCAGACCATCCACATGATGTCATGTTCGTTAATTAAATAGACTGAGAGCTGGCTGTCACTTGAGAACATGTTTTGCATGATTGGAACCTTATTTGTGTTCCAGTGGATAGCGTATGCGTCTGCTGAACCCGGAAGGTCCCGGGTTGGATTCCCGGGTCGGGAAAAGTTTTTACAAGTTTTCCAAATTCTCAGTAGTAGCACGGAATCTGGTAATGTGCCCGGTAACGGCAATAGGCTCGCTCCCTATTACGCGAGACTTATGTATAATATAACTTGGCGAAATTAGAGTGACAAAATATGATAAAAAAGATTTGCTTTTTCCAACCCTCATTCAGCGATGACTCTTAGACCTACAACCCAATGTATCTTGCTTTTATCAAGCACTTTAAAAACTATCATAATGTTTTAACTTAATGTTTCTGTTACATAACCTAATTCAAATCAAAACGTATATTAAAATTAAGAGCGCAATCCTACTAATATTGATTCTGTTAAAAACAAGAACTGGTCATTAAGTTCATCAAAGTGCAGATTAAACTATGAAACTACACTTCATTTTGGGATACAATGAATTATGATGGTAAATAAAATATCATATTTATATAATACGGTCAGCAAAAATAAAATAATGATAGCCCTCTGTTTGGATCGTGTCAGCTACACCGCTATTATGATTTATGTGTAAATAATCTGCATAGTATCGTAGGAGCGGTGTTGTAGTATTCTATTAAAGTTAAATAAAACTAACGACCGGCACCCTTACTTACGTGTGGTAGAAAATCATGAAATCAGGGAAGTTGAAAATAACTAGGTGCCTGGCTACTTCGAAAAGCGTGAATGAATAGTACTCACGCGAGCATTTCATATTATTATGTAGCTAGAGATGTAATTAAAAGTAAATTATACCCAAATTATTATCAGATTATCTGTGGCGCTAAGCTACACTCAACTGACTTACCTCGTGTTGTGTTCTAAATAAAACAATCAAAACATACACTTATTGCCTATTGTCAGTAAAACAAATTTACTTTTTTTTATATTTTGTGTTGAGTGTAGAAGTTAAATCTTATGACGTACGTACCTGTTTATATTCATTTTAAGTCAAATACATTATGATAAGTTTGTAGTTTGCGTATTTAATATTATGTATATTTTATGGGCAGACCAGCAGCCAGATGGTCGGACGACATCAAAAAGACGGCTGGGCCGACCTGGACAAGAACCGCCGCATCCAGAGCGGAGTGGAGGGCCATGCAAGAGGCATACGTCCAGCAGTGGACGAAAAAGACATGCTGAGAAAAAGATATTTTATTTAAAAAATTGATGCTTACGTGCAGTTTAAATCTTTTGACGACATGAAGAATATTGTGCTTAATAGGGCTTTGAGTTTGGAAGGGATCAATGATTTTTTAGTACCGAGGCAGACCTCGGTCATAGTTTATACCGCGGTCCTCCTATCTACCACGTCTACTTTTGTAGAACACATAAAATGACGAAATGGTCTGCTAGCAGTAATTTTCTCATATCAAAAATTTGCCATCGCATACGGAACTTTCAGCTATCTTAAAAAAACCTTAATACTATACTGTATATAATACAGAATATAAATGATCTTACCCATGTGTGGAAACACTACGCACTTAACTTATGCTACGACGTTACAAAGAGGCGGATTGAGGTTTGGTCTGGGAAACTTGTTATGGTCCAGGAGAGACCTGGCCTTGATGAGGATAGAGTTCATGAGCTTCTGATCACTTTCACCCATTCCTTTGATCACTTTCATCACCTTTTTTATTCTTCGCTGTGGAAATGCATTTACGCACATATATGAGACTCGACGGCTGGAGTGCAAGGCCGTAATACCCACAAACCACAGCGCATACTTCAATGCCATTTTGGGGGCGCCATGGGGCCGCGTTAGCATTCTACCCTGACACCCCGGCGGAAAGCCCAAAGGCCACAATCTCCTCGGCGGCGGATGAAGGTGTTGGGCTCCGCCGCCAAAACACCCAGCGGCCGCAGAGGATAGGGAGGACGGCAACCTGACAACACTGCATCTTCTCTTTCTCTGCGGCCCCACAGTGACGCAACAAATGGTGCGCCATTTGATCGCGGGAGATAGGGCGCGCGGCAATGCAACACAGATACGCCAGACGAGGGACAGAAAGAACTGTCCCCCGCACCCGCACCTTTGGAAGCATCCTGCGCAGGCCTCCATCAAGCCCATGCGGAGCGTCCACTCCCGGGATCTCGCTTAGCTTCACCGTGGGTGCCCTAACCACGGTTACTGAGCCCCCCACCACGACAAGGTGGAGATCCCACAGGGGGAGAAAGGGGCTTGACCACCTTGTTTAACCCCTAAGGGAGGGCAATTTCCAAAAATCTTCTCTTGGTGCCCTCCTGCACTCCATGAGCATAAACATTATAAATGCAAAAGTTCAGCTACGCTTAGTACCTAGTTTCAGTTGTAACAAATATTTTGATTGCTACGCACTGAGGAGCCTAAGAGATGAAGTTGATGTTAGCAACCTGGTTACAGTATATTACGCTTTAGTGGAGTCGCGGCTGAGGTATAGTATACAGCTTTGGGGCAATAGCTACAAATATAACGGTTACAGGGCATTTGTGTTACAGAAAAGGGCAATTAGAACCATTGTTCGCATACCGCAATGGGAGTCCTGTAGGGAATACTTCAAAAGTCTTTCTTTGTTAACGGTGCCATGCCTTTACTTATTGGTAGTTTTGAGTGACTTAGCTAAAAATATACACAATTATGAGACAGAAAATGAAAGACAGCTGAGAGAAGATACTAGGACAAAACATTTAAAATACAAATCAAAACCAAAACTGGATATTGTCAAACACAGTATGCAATACCAAGCGGTGAAGTTATTCAATTGTTTACCTGACTATCTTAAGGATGAAATATATAATCTGCACACATTTAAAAGAAAGCTTAAGGACTTCCTATTAGAACACTGTTTTTATTCCATTGAGGATTTTATCAATATGAATTAATTTTTCCTTTTTAATTTTATTTTAACTATATTGACATGTATTATGTATTATATTAGAATTAATTGGACTGTTTATATATTGACATTATTGTAATAACTATAATTTATAGATACTGACATTTTTTTTTATAATTGTTTGAAACTGATTTTTTTATACAATTGTTTGAATGCGTTTTTATCAATCTAATATTTTATTTTTGTATTATTGTGACTTGTGTATTTTGTTGTTTTTATTTGCTGTTATTGTTTTAGATGTAATTTTTAATGGACCAATTTACTTATATATTTTTCTTTAATTTTGATGAATTTATGTTAATTTTATGTCACATTCAAACACAATTGTATATTGTTATTGAATAAATGAAATGAAAAAAATGAAAATGATAATATAGTGCCGTAGCACAATTATAATTTGAAATAATTTTACATTACAGTCAGTGACTTAATAATTCGAGTGTGCAATGTTATATTTAATATTCTCATCTATTTTAGCCTGTACAGGTTGCTAATGATGTTATAATCAATGAAAATATCATTATTTCGTACTATAAAGTATTCAATATCAGAACTTTTTTGCTGACTGTACCAACAATTACTTAAAACATGCACGTCCAACTTTTCAACTTTTGTAAATGTGTAAAAGCTCAATAAAAATATTCTTCATAATAAAGTTTCGAAAAAATAAATAACACGAAAATTCTTTTATACATTTTTACGCCGATAACAGGACAAGCATAAATGGTAAATTGGGCAAATACAGCGAATAAATAAAACACCGCCATCACAAATCGAATAGTCGCCTGAATGTACCGAATGTTTAATAAAATCATTGCTATGAAAAACTGTGTTGTGTCCAAATGTGAACGTTTGATCACATTTGTTACTAACTCTGCTCTTAATTATACACAGGCAAAAAATAAATAAATAGTTAAGTAAATTAAAAATTCTCTGTAAATCATATCATGGTTACGTAACCATATGACTTTCAGTCTTTTTGTTGTTATTTACCTATATTTTTTTGTGAGAAATGGTTGCTATTTTGATAAAATATCATCGAAAAATATTTTTAAGTGAAACTGAAAAACTGTCACCGCTGCAGTTATGTGGTGTGGATATTTCAGCGTTAGCGAGTGCACAGAGACCAATACGAGTAGGTATGTTAAACTACGAGTGTGTGTTAAACTATTGAGAGTGTGACACGCGTTTGCAAATCAATAACTACTGCACACACCTACCTTAAAATAATTAAATAATGATAAAAATCTCTCTATAAACTACACTAAAGAATGAATTAGTAAGCCAGGGTAAAAGGGCAGCTTGGCCAAAAATTAAGCTTTTAAAATAATGCCATATACTGGGTGAAAACTGATACCAGTGATCCAGTCTAGAAATTTCTGAAAAAAATTCACACCCCGTATACACCACTATTTTTTAATTACTGCAAAAAAATTAATGGGGCTCTAAGCATCTTTAACTAATCATATTTATATATGTAAAAAATAAAAATACTAAGTTCCAAAACTGTCCCAAAACTGTCCACAAAAATATGTAATGATTGGTAAATGCATAACTAAATACTATTTTGTAGTAGTAATTTTACGCGGCACTGCTCCATTGATAAATTTGTGCAAACTCGAAGCTTACCACCCCTCTCCCTCTGCGCCCACGCCGCAGTGCTAAATTGAAGGCGGTAGCGAGCGGATCCTTTTTTGCGGCAACAATTATTGTTTATTTACGTTTGCCCAACGCGATGGCTTATCAGTTCACATCACGCGAGTGCAGCTGTGCGTTTGTACAGGGAAGTGTTTGGAAGCCAGTGGATCGGTCGAGGCGGGCCTGTAGCTTGGCCTCCATGATCACCACTGTGTACAAAAGTGAGCTTGTTAGTGTCGAACAATTTAAACAGCGCATATTGGACGCTTTTGACGCAGTGAAAAGTCAGAGAAGTGTACTTCTCTCGTTAAAAACAATCTGTGTATTGACAATGGTGGTAGGCATTTCGAAGAAGAATTGAAATACTTGTAAGTAAAGTAATAATTACCTACTTAAGTAAATAATAATTTGATGCGGGTGGCTCAAAATCGGTCTGTGTGGAGAACCTTGAGGGAGGCCTATATCCAGCAGTGGACGTCTCTAGGCTGACATGATGATGATGAAATAATAATTGTAAATAGCAGCTGATTCTAACTTCATAAATACGCCAAAATTACTCTTTTCTTTTAAAACAGAATACCTTCTTTTATTTTGATGTGTGTTTGCTTTCTAATTACATACCTCCGTATTTAATTACTTGTAAAACGGTACATTTTTCCGGTCCTCAGATAGGATGAAGTATGAAGGAGAGGGTAGAATTTAGAAAATTAAAAAGTAACTACCTACACTTATGATTTTGCTTCATTTTATTGTCTAAGGTTATCTACATTATAAGTGCGACGGAGATAATGCGTAAGAGTAGGACGGAAAGTAAGTACTATCAATGAAGTAGTGTAAAATATGTCTATGATTTAGGTGAGAATTTCTACAAAAAACAAATGATTATAACTTTGCTATTTATAGATATTATGAAATTCTTACGTCACATATATGATAATAATGTCTTCGCTAATATGTCCTTAAAGATTTTGTACTAATTAAAAAATAGTGGTGTATATGGTTGATATTTTTGTGCAAGGCTTATAGGACAGTTAGTACTGAAGCTTTGCTAGTACTGGCAGATGTATTTCCAGTCAATCTTGAGGCACAAAGACGAGCGGCAATGTATTACGTGACACGAGATGTTTATGTTTATATTTATTTATTAGGAAAAAAAAACGGATACAATATATGTTATAAAGTTTACATTATATAGGTCTTACATTATCCAGGAGCATTTTCCACAGATAGTAATAATGTACATATAGGCTATAGTAAGAAAGAGAGAACCTAAAGAACAATATTATTATACTTACATAATATTTTTAGAGAAACATTTATTATTATTATAAGCACACAATTTATATATTTCAGCAAGAAAAAAAGTCTATGAAAATCTAATAGCCAAGTCTTTCGAGACAATTCTTTTAAATTCTGGCAGAGAAAGGTGAAATACATCAATTAGATTATTACTATTATTAGCTATTAATTCGTTATAAAACCGACATCCTCTTCTGATAAAAGCATTTCTACCATAATTTGTCCTAAACTGAGAAATATGGAAGAGAGACCGCTTACGTGCAACCAATCGTGCACATCCAACACATATTTTGCTTAGAAAATAGGGGGAGTCCACCAAATTTCTAATTATTTAATAAATAAATAGAATGACCCGTGCAGCCCGTCGCTCTTGAAGAGACTGTATATCTTTTTCATTGTCCAATGCATTATAACACCATTTCATATGTTTCAACAGCCTATTCTGAATAGTCTCCATCATATCAATGTAAACATTATTCAAATTCAAATTCGTTTATTACTCGGAAAACAAGTTCCATCAATTCAATTTTTGTTAGTAACATAGGCTTATCAATAAAGTTAGTAAAAAATAAAATAATGAAAAAAAAGGTAGGGCATGAGACGCACTTGTCAGAATCAGAAAGCTCCCTATAGTGTAGAGACAGTTTTGATAAATAAAAGAGACAACTATCCATTAATCATACTTTCATTTATTCAGTTTGACACAATGATACATCTTTAGATTACGTAGTGATTCTATAGTTACATTTAAAGCCCAGTTCGCAAAGCAAAGACATAGAACCAAGAGAAAGAACGGGCAATAAAACTCTCGGCCATTTTTTTTCTATAAGTCAATTCACAAATAGTGTTACAGCCAATTTATATCAAATACACTGTTGTGGGTAGTTTTATATTACTAGAAAGGTCTGTCTTACAACAGAACATAATAGGCATTATTTACCATCAACACAATTTACTAAATGTTTACCACAGGTATATAATGAATCTCATTGATCCACAGTATATTATTCTATAATATATTACAATCTTTGATATCTCACAAACGATCAAACTACCCACAATATCAATAAGATAATGATTACACTATCTTACATCCTTTCCTAGATGATGAAACAAAAGAACAAGCAACACAGAATATTGGAACACAGTGGCAGTTAAATAGTCAGAACCATATCGTACCGGAGCAGTCGTCGAAGGAGAATAGGACGAGCTAGCGGAGCCTGTCGACTTATATAGCTAGCTTCCATCTTATTTACACGTTTGACAGTTTAACTGTCAAACATCAAGTCAGTGTCATTTAACTGCCACTATCATCTTACATATTATGTATAAATACTTGGAGATCAGTAATTTCAGCCCACAGCCTAGATATTATTACGTATCTCTCACACTAATTTCCTGTTACAAAGGCAGTGCAGCCCCATCCATGCCTGCAACATAGGTGAGTCCCAGACAAGGTCCTCAGGAGAACGTTGGAGCTGAGCCGCAACCGTCTTAATAAAGAAGCACAAGGCGTGTAATAGAATGGTTATTTTGTATATATGTATAGATACAAGGTATATGCCCTATATATAGTATTTTAGTCATATTTGTCAATGGTTTGAAAAATAAAATAGACAACTATCAATTCTTACTTTCATTTATTCAGTTTGTCACAAGAATATATCTCAGGTAAAGATACATTTACATTTACCGCCACTCTTGGCCATTCTTTTAATAGTAATTGTTTATAAAAGCAGTACAAACTATATCATATTTATAATATTGGGTAGCAAAGTTGTGGGTAGTTCAAGATATCAAATATAACATTAATACAATGGATTAGCAACAATATAATTCATTTACTAATATTGGCCACAGGTATATCTTTAATATTACTCTAGGTATATTAACTATGTATATTTATTCAATATTTACCACTTTAATATTCACCATATGTACATATATAATTGATATGGCCTGTTTTACAGCATATGAATCGATTCTATTATATGATATTCCAAGTTCTAAACTTATAACATCTCACAACTGACAAACCCACCCACTATATCAATTATACAATAGCTACGCTATATTACATTAACTTTGCATTGTCTATATTGACAATACTCTAAATAACACCACAATAACAATACAGAATTGTGAAACACATTATTAGGAACAACACAATATAAAAACACAATAATATAAAAGTTAGAATTATATCGTACCTTAGTTAGCCGTTGCCGGGACGGAACTGAACAGAGTCTGTTCACACTTTATACTCTATTTACCCGTTTGACAGTGTCAAATATCAAAACGTCAAACGAATTTGTCTATTTAGAATTGGCAACACTTGTTTGTCTGATGTTCACACTTCAACTGCCGGGAGACAACTGAGTGTCGCTCCGTAGCGGTCTGTCTTTTATACTAGTGAACAAACAACTCACCAAGTGGGGATATGACGTTTCGTTGCCACGTGCAGATTGAAATACAATGTTTTATTACAAAACTATAATTGTTTTGACATTTTATAGAAACATATATATGCACAATAATCAAAATTATCTATCACGGCCATACTGACCTGTACTTCGCACTCGAAGTACCCTCTTTACTTTAACACCTTTTTTTTTTTTTTTTTGGTATCGGGTTGGAAAATCCTCATGGAGTCCCTCCGCCCCAGGGGGGCAAGACGAAGGGGACTGTCAGACTCTTACTGACTAAAAACCAACCCGTGCTCCTCATGTACCCATGTGTCGGAGGGTAGGGTTTCACCAAAGCAACCGAACGAACCCGAACGAAACCCCCTTGGCGGCGGATGAAGGTGTTGGGCTCCGCCGCCAAAACACCCAGCGGCCGCAGAGGATAGGGAGGACGGCAACGCAACACCGCATCTTCTCTTCCTCTGCGGCGCCACCGCGACGCAACGATGGTGCGCCCCCATTTGGTCGCGGGAGATAGGGCGCGGGGCAACGCAACACCCACACGCCTCTCCTCCCGCGACCGCACCCGACTGCGAGGGACAGACAGAACTGTCCCCCGCACCCGCACCATGGGACGCATCCTACGCAGGCCTCTACCAAGCCCACGTGGAGCGTCCCCTCCCGGGATCCCGCTTAGCTTCACCGTGGGTGGCTTCTAACCCACGGTTACTGAGCCCCCCCACCACGACAAGGTGGAGATCCCACGGGTGGGTACTTTAGCCCCCATTTTTTTTTTTTGTTTTACGAGGTGGAAAATCCCTTCGGAACTCCGACTCTTGGGGGAAATAAGAGCCGGAGTATGTGGTGTTTCCACTAAAAACCACCTCGACTTCCGCCATGTACCCGTGTGTCGGAGGGTGGGGCATCACCAAAGCACTCGTCGCCACCCTCCGAGGGGTATTGGCCCGCCAGATGGTCAGGCGGGCCCCGAACAAAACCCCCTTGGCGACGGTATAAGGTGTTGGACTCCGCCGCCAAAACGCCCAGCGGCCGCAGAGGATAGGGAGGACGGCAACGCAACACCGCATCTCCTCTTCCTCTGCGGCCCCACCGCGACACATCAAATGGTGCGCCCCCATTTGGTCGCGGGAGATAGGGCGCGCGGCAACGCAACACCGACACGCCTCTCCTCCCGCGACCGCACCCGACTGCGAGGGACAGACAGAACTGTTCCCCGCACCCGCACCGTTGGACGCATCCTGCGCAGGCCCCTCCAAGCCCACGCGGAGCGTCCCCTCCTGGATCCCTCTTAGCTTCACCGCGGGTGACCAATCCACGGTTACTGAGCCTCCCCACCACGACAAGGTGGAGATCCCACGGGTGGGTACTTTAACCCCCTGCAGATACCTGCAGTTTATATTTTGCACCTGCAGCAACCTGCAGTTTTTATTTCGCACCTGCAGTAACTTGCAGTTTTTATTTAGCACCTGCAGCAACCTGCAGTTTTTATTTAGCACCTGCAGCAACCTGCAGTTTTTATTTAGCACCTGCAGCAACCTGCAGTTTCATTTAGGACCTGCAGCAACCTGCAGTTTTTATTTAGGACCTGCAGCAACCTGCAGTGAATGTCATACAACAGCTTTTTAATTCATCTTTAATACGATTTTAAAACAATTTTTTTTTCACGACGCTTCCTTTTTTTTTTGCTTTGTCCACTCTGAAGGTCATAGGCGATTTTTTTTTAAACTATATTCAATTCCAGAACCTCGCAAGGTCCGTTAAGCTTTTAATTTATCATTTATCTGTAACATTTATCTAGTTTTTAGTTTTGTTTATTTAATAAGATCATTAGTTTAAATAAACCGTAAAATCCCAAATCATGAAAACATTTTACTGATAGATCTTATTTATAAATGGTTGTTATCCTTATAGGTATGTGAGACCGTTCAAAATTAGATATGGATGATATTGGCATATAATATTTGAAAACACAGTTTTTATTTTTACTTATGAGGTTGCGGTATTCTTTCATTTCATTTATGTATTTGCAAAAATGGTTTGTACTTTGGTGTTATAAATACAGATTATTCTGTAGCCCATGTAGCATAATATGGTTTTGATTTACACATAGGTACAAAATATTATCTATGTTATTTCATTATTAACCTTTAATAATACACACAAAATGTATAAAGGCTATCTGATGCCCTAGGCAGCTTCTGCCAGTCTACGATAACTACTTGATCCGAGTCCATAAAGGACATTCTTCAAATGTTCGAATAGATGTATTAATGTTCTAACAACATGTTCGGTCAATAGCAAAAATAATTTTAATACGTTGATATTCTGATATTTGATCAGCAGTAATCAGAACAATCATGTATTATCTCATCTAATCGGGTATCAGACTTGAGTTGTTAGAGTTTCTACCAATAACATATACTAATAAATGTAAGAGCCTGTCTTAACTGCTGTACGATAGCTCGGCCAACCTGATAGCAGTATCAAGTGGAGAAATAAAATATGTGTATTCACCTTTTCAGATCACCATTTCAGCAAGGTATCTAAACATTTTCTATGTTCCTTTAATAAGTATTGCTATTTTAATAATCAGAACATTTATACACATATTATTTAGCAGTGATTTAAAAGTCATCGTTACAATGATAAGAATATACTTTAGACTATGCCGGTGTAAGTAAGGGAAGAAAATAATTCTTTATCAAGAAATCAGGCTGTGCTTATTTATCCATTTTCTTTCTAAAGTACAATAAACTATTCTTATGTAAATGTTACATAATATAGGAACTGTATAATAACGTTTTCCGATATTGCAAACCACTACATCATCCATGGATTAACAAGAACAATATGATACGAAAGGAGCTACTCCAAACCATCACATCAAATTTTAATTTAAAAAAAAGTAACTAATGTAATTCAGCCTATACTTATTAAATAATAGAATAGGATTTCGCAACATCAGAATAAATAAGAATAGTTTAAAGTAATGAAAGTAATTATTGACTTTAACAGATATTCAATGTAATTTTTGTAACTCTCATCCGACTAGGGTGCTGTAGATTTTAAAATCGTCTATTCTGTACGGTAATACAAACGAGTTTTTTTTTAAGAACTTGTTCCAACATTTATTCACCCCATACACCTGTTTTCTTTTTGTTATTCCTAACAGATATTCAATGTAATTTTTGTAACTCTCATCCGACTAGGGTGCTGTAGATTTTAAAATCGTCTATTCTGTACGGTAATACAAACGAGTTTTTTTTTAAGAACTTGTTCCAACATTTATTCACCCCATACACCTGTTTTCTTTTTGTTATTCCAAGTTTAAAGGCTTTAAATTATGTTAATGGGAATTAACTATAAAAAAAAGTAATCCGTTATATTTTGAGTAAGTTTGAAAATAGTAAATATCATACATACATAGACTCACGCCTATTTCCCCGAAGGGGTAGGCAGAGGCATATTAAACGCCCACTTTTCGCCAGTGTTTTGATCCCACATAATAGGTGGCGAGCCTATTGTAGTAAATATCAGTTGCTATTTATTTTTCTTTTCACTACATATTTCATATAGGTACTTCAAATTTGTTGTTAATTATATCAAATAGTATAGAGTATTCAATTTAGTTTCAACCAAGAGTATACAAATTTTGCAAGATAATCTTATGTAGGTAGTTATCACATTTTAGAGGTATATTTATAGAATAGAATCCTTTATTTAAAATAACACATCTTTGCTACGAAACCTTTAGTAAGTAATTACATTATAAAATATATTATTATAACTTATTTTATAAGAAACTTAAATATGAATTATTATAGATTATTTTCAACCGTTGTAAGACCATAACTGCCATAGCAATGATTGGTTAGCATTTGGTTCATGGTATAGTTCCCAACAACTCTTACAGGAAAGAGTATAAATAGCCAACTTTCGCTTAGCGGTAATACAGATTACATTACTTAGCAGTAAATATGTTTCTAATGGAGGTAATTATACACTGTTGTTAAAAAAATAGTGTTACAATCCTTTTACATAATACGTATTTACTTGTTGAACGTCGTCAACTATTCTCATTCTCTTCAATCAGTCTTACATATTATTGCAAAATTACCTCACCCAACAGAACATATCCACTAGCCTCTTTCCAGCACCACAGCCACTGCGTCGAAGACAGATCGTGCTCACTCGTCAGCAAAACGGCGATGATGTCCTTTACTCAGCGTCATGGGATTTCGACAAGGATGCTCTGAAACTTACAATTGGATGTATTAGTAATGTGAGGTGGACATATCCCACCTCTGATAATAGAATGGTTATTATGTATATATGTATAGATACAAGGTATATGGCCTATATATAGTATTTTAGTCATATTTGTCAATGGTTTGAAAAATAAAATAGACAACTATCAATTCTTACTTTCATTTATTCAGTTTGTCACAAGAATATATCTTAGGTAAAGATACATTTACATTTACCGCCACTCTTGGCTATTCTTTTAATAGTAATTGTTTATAAAGCAGTAAAAACTATATCATATTTATAATATTGGGTAGCAAAGTTGTGGGTAGTTCAAGATATCAAATATAACATTAATACAATAGATTAGCAACAATATAATTCATTTAGTAATATTGGCCACAGGTATATCTTTAATATTACTCTAGGTATATTAACTATGTATATTTATTCAATATTTACCACTTTAATATTCACCATAGGTACATACATAATTGATATGGCCTGTTGTACAGCATATGAATCGATTCTATTATATGATATTCCAAGTTCTAAACTTATAACATCTCACAACTGACAAAACCACCCAAAATATCAATTATACAATAGCTACGTTATATTACATTAACTTTACATTGTCTATATTGACAATACTCTAAATAACACCACAATAACAATACAGAATTGTGAAACACATTATTAGGAACAACACAATATAAAAACACAATAATATAAAAGTTAGAATTGTATCGTACCTTAGTTAGCCGTTGCTGGGACGGAACTGAACAAAGTCTGTTCACACTTTATACTCTATTTACCCATTTGAAAGTGTCAAATGTCAAAACGTCAAACGAATTTGTCTATTTACAATTGGTAACACTTGTTCGTCTGATGCGACCAAATGGGGGCGCACCATTCGATGCGTTGCGGTGGGGCCGCAGAGGAAGAGGAGATGCGGTGTTGCGTTGCCGTCCTCCCTATCCTCTGCGGCTGCTGGGCGTTTTGGCGGCGGCGTCCAACATCTTAATCCGTTGCCAAGGGGATTTTGTTCGGGGCCCGCCTGACCATCTGGCGGGCCAATACCCGTCGGAGGGTGGCGACGAGTGCTTTGGGGATGCCCCACCCTCCGACACACGGGTACATGGCGGAAGTCGAGGTGGTTTTTAGTGGAAACACCACATACTCCGGCTCTTATTTCCCCAAGCGTCGGAGATCCGAAGGGATTTTCCACCTCATAAAAAAAAATCAAATTTTCACTTCCCAAAAATTTTTTCGCATAATTTCATTTGCCAAATTTTTACTTAGCAAAAAATCTATTCACAAAAAATTGTAACGCAAACCTAATGTTTGGGAAATGAACGTTTGAACTATAACTTGTTTACCAACTAGTACTTTTAACATTTTTTATTTAGTCAAATTTTTCAGTCTGAATAACAGTTTTTACGCAAAACCAATAGTTATCCTAATCTAAATAGTTCAGTTCCGGGTAACCTACTAAAACTATCTCTTCTTTGTGGCACTCGCCGGCCGCTACCGCGGCACCGCTCGCTTCACTCGCTCGGCTCGTGCGTAGGTGGTCACAGTTCTAACCTAACCTTTTTTTTTTTTTGTATTTTTTTTTTACTTTCTCATGTACCCGTGTGTCGGAGGGTAGGGCATCGCCGAAGTATTCGTCGCCACCCTCCGACGGGCATTGGCCCGCCAGATGGTCAGGCGGGCCCCGAACAAAACCCCCTTGGCGGCGGATTAAGGTGTTGTGCTCCACCGCCAAAACATCCAGCGGCCGCAAACTACGCAGGCCTCACGCAAGCCCACGTGGAGCGTCCCCTCCCGGGATCCCGCTTAGTTTCACCGTGGGTGAAAATAAGAAGATAAGCAATGAAAATAGGCTTTTTTTGTATGTTCCTTCGAGATTAACAATATACATTAATCCAATTTCTCAATCACAAGTGTCACCAAGTGAGTTTGTGCGAGACATGGAAACATTTTGTAAAACAATTATGGTTGATGAGATATATTTAATAAAAGATAGAAATAACGCCGTGTGGTTGACGGCATAGAATACAAGTGTCACCACCCCCTATCTTCCCGTGGGTGTCGTAAGAGGCGACTAAGGGATAACACGATGCAAATACCATCTTTGCGTAGAGACGGAAAACTCGACATCAAACCCTATACGACTGCCTCGTTGGTCTCGCGGCATAAATGTGCGCGTGGGATCGGGGTCCTGGGTTCGATTCCTGGGTCGGGCAGTGTTATTGGGTTTTTCTGTCACGAAATTCTCAGTAGCAGCACGGAGTCTGGAAATGTGCCCGATACGGCAATAGGCTCGCCCCTTATTACGTGGGACTAAAGTATATCTGGCGAAAAGTGGGTGTAGAAATACACCTCTGCCTACACCTTCGGGGATAAAAGGCGTGACGATATGTATGTATGTAGATAGAAATAACATGTGATTTATACAAAAGTTTGTAAGGCAGTTAAGAATTGTGAAAATTGGTCAGGGCCACGCCTATGCGTATTGAATGATATTGAAAGAATTTGTGATAAAGATGATAGACGTGTTATACTTAATGACTTCCATCTTTTGCCTACGAGTGGACATGCAGGTATAAAAAGGATGTTAAACAACATTAAAAGGTATTACTTTTGGCCAGGTATGGAACGTGATGTAATTGACTTTGTAAAACACTGTAAACAGTGCCAAAAACAGACGGTTACTAAGCCCTCCCACCACGACAAGGTGGAGATCCCACGGGGGGGGGGGGGGGGGGTGTAAATACACCCTGCACTTTACTTTATTATTAATTAAATATACGTAATTTTGGTTAAATATATTCAACAACTTTAAAAACAAAGAAGACATTTTGTAATAATATACCGCAACATATTACATATAAATTTCGTCTTGAAGAGCTCACCGTTTTGGGTAGTATTTAAACGAGTGACTGTAAATTAAAGTTTTGAGTGACAAAAATAATAACCCCTTTATTATTTTTGTCACTCAAAACTTTAATGAACGTTTGAACTATAACTTGTTTACCAACTAGTACTTTTAACATTTTTTATTTAGTCAAATTTTTCAGTTTGAATAACAGTTTTTACGCAAAATCAATAGTTATCCTAATCTAAATAGTTCAGTTCCGGGTAACCTACTTAAACTATCTCTTCTTTGTGGCACTCGCCGGCCGCTACCGCGGCACCGCTCGCTTCACTCGCTCGCCTCGTGCGTAAGTGGTCACAGTTCTAACCTAACCTTTTCTTTTTATGTTTGTATTTTTTTTTTACTTTCTCATGTACCCGTGTGTCGGAGGGTAGGGCATCGCCGAAGTATTCGTCGCCACCCTCCGACGGGCATTGGCCCGCCAGATGGTCAGGCGGGCCCCGAACAAAACCCCCTTGGCGGCGGATTAAGGTGTTGGGCTCCACCGCCAAAACACCCAGCGGCCGCAAACTACGCAGGCCTCACGCAAGCCCACGTGGAGCGTCCCCTCCCGGGATCCCGCTTAGCTTCACCGTGGGTGAAAATCAAATCCACGGTTACTAAGCCCCCCCACCACGACAAGGTGGAAATCCCACGGGGGGGGGGGTGGAAGTACACCCTGCAGTTTACTTTATTATTAATTAAATATACGTAATTTTGGTTAAATATATTCAACAACTTTAAAAACAAAGAAGACATTTTGTAATAATATACCGCAACATATTACATATAAATTTTGTCTTGAAGAGCTCACCGTTTTGGGTAGTATTTAAACGAGTGACTGTAAATTAAAGTTTTGAGTGACAAAAATAATAAAGGGGTTTGGGTAATTTTGTATGAACCAGTGGCATGATTGTTTTTTTGAGCGGCCACTTAATTTATTGTTGCTAACGTATAGTGATATATATAATAATAATGACTCATAAAATAACTTTGGCCTAAGTAATATCGGAGCTGAAATATATGATATCGAAGTAGGAAGAATTTCAACATCATGTCGTCTCAATAAAGATGTAACCACGTATATGTATTGGTAAAAAATACAACACGCATGGCACAATACATACATTCATTATGTATGTTATTGGAGGAGTATGTACGGCATTCATCATCATCATATCAGCCACACGACGTCCACTGCTGCTCCCCCAAGGTTCTCCACACAGACCGGTCTTGAGCCGCCCGCATCCAACCGCCTCCCGCGATCTTGACGAGATCGTCGGTCCACCTTGCGGGGGGCCTACCTCTGCTGCGTCGTCCGGTACGTGGCCGCCACTCCAGAACCTTTCTGCCCCAACGGCCATTGGTTCTTCGAGCTATGTGCCCTGCCCACTGCCACTTCAGCTTGGCTATCCGGAGAGCTATGCGGGGACTTTGGTTCTACTGCGGATCTCCTCATTTCTGATACGATCTCGCAGTGAAACTCCCAGCATAGCTCTCTCCATCGCCCTCTGAGTGACCTTGAGCCTTCTGATAAGGCCCATAGTGAGCGACCACGTCTCCGATCCGTAAGTCATCACTGGCAACACACACTGGTTAAAGACTTTCGACTTGAGACACTGCGGGATATCGGACGAGAAGATATGTCGTAGCTTCCCGAACGCTGCCCAACCGAGTTGGATTCGACGATTGACCTCCTTCTCGAAGTTGGACCTACCTAATTGGACTACTTGTACCAGGTAGATATACTTGTTCACAACTTCGACTGTAGAGTTACCAACCTGATTAGGAGCAGGTAGAACATGGACGTTCTACATGATTTTCCTCTTGTCCATGTTCATCTTAAGACCTAGATACTTGTTGGGAGACTCTACAGAGGCCATCAAGCATTGTGCATAGGTCTTCCATGGTCTCAGCCATGACTACGATATCGTCTGCGAATGGAAGGTGAGTGATGTACTCGCCGTTGATGTTGATGTTTATGAAGGCTATAAGATTTTCTTTGAAAATAATAGTTACTGCTTTTTGCAAGTAAACGTATGTGCCGTCTAGTATAATAATTAATGGCTCTACGATCACCTATAGGGGCATCTGGATTTCCAAATAGAGCATTTGGAATGGATAGACATCGGTATATAACCTCTTCACGGGCCCGGGGTCATGTGTAAATCTTGTCTAACCAGTCGCACTGTCTTCAATTTTTAGCAAATGGCAATTTGATTTTATAGATTATTTACTTTAAATATCTCGGCTTCGATAAACGTGGGAAAGTAACGTTCATAGAAAAAAAATTACGACTTAATGTCTTCTTTTTAGCAAAACACTTTTCATTAGTGGCCGCGTATTTAAAAAAACATGCCACTTTTACCCAAACCTCTTTGGGTTATAGAATTACTAAGTGAGTGACTGACTGCGAGTGATAAGAAATCAACAGAACAGCAACTTACAAACATTAATTTGAGTTACTTAAAATACGATATGAGAAGCTTCATAATATTTGAGCGACCTAATATTTGTTTGAGTGCCAAAGTTATGTCCTGTATTTTTTTCAATATTTGGCAAATGATTTATTTATCTGAGCGGCATTTTATCTTAAATGAAAATGTAAAAGAAAAACCACATTGAAAAATACTATAATGGGCAGAGTACTAAGAGCTCCCATTTTTTTTTTTAATGAAATTACTATTTGAAGAAACACTATTAGCCAAGAAATTTAATTATTTAAGGGTAGGCAATTAAATGAAACAATGTATTCCGAAAATCATTAAGCCAAGTTGACGGAGCCCTGCTATGGCTCCTATTTGTGGATTATATTAACATCGGTTCCATTAAAACCCTTTAATGGCACCGATGTTAAATAGGCAGCTAGTTATTTTGAAATAAGTAACAAAGAGATGATAAGCTTGTTACAAAAACAAATTCTTTTAAGCGGCTTCCACGCCGCTTAACAACTGTTGCGGGTTCGATTCCCAGACGAGACAATAATTTATGTGGTCCATAAATAGTTATTTAAAGTCTGGTTGTACTTGTTGATCCGTAATCTGCGATACAGGTTTTATTTCTGTGCGGAAAGGAGTCGAAAAATTAAGGAAACAAAAAAACGTCCCACCTATCAATATTATAATACTTATACTGCATTTTATCCTCAAGCGATGCAGCTAAAACATTTTTTTCTATCATTAGGGAGAACGCAAAGATCGGTATACAAGTGATAAGAAACTTTTAGATATCTAAGAACTCAATTCTATAAAGATACACGAGTGATAACTGTAAGACTACTTTTCATGCTCGAAGTTTAAAAAATCTCAACTTTGCGTTTCAGTCTCGCTATAATTAAGAAAACACGTCGGTTTTTCGAAGTCTATTTCAACAAGTATATTTCTCAGCCATTATTATTTTTTATTTTTATTGCTGCTAGTGGCAGACAGCATCTGATGGTAAACGGTAACCGCTGCTCATGGACTTCGCTAATGTCAGGGTATACACAGCAAAGTCGCTCCTACCGTGAAAGTAATGCTCTCTTTAAACCTCGTTTGAAGAAGGACAAGTCATAGTGCTCGGGAAACACCGCAGCAGGTAGTTCATTCCAGAGCCTACACGTACGTGGTAGAAAAGATTGCTGGAAGCGCACCGTACTTGATGAGAAAGCTTCCAGGTAGTACGAGCGAACTCTACTGCGTCGGCGAGTGGTACGTTGGTAGAAGGGTGACCCTGGTACCAAATTAAACAATTCTTCGGAGCACTCCCCGTGAAAGAGTCGGTAAAATACGCAGAGAGAACCAAAGTCTCTCCGCTGCTCCAGCGACTCTAGTCTAGCCGTGAGATCGGGATCATCGACGATTCGAACAGCTCTGTAGGGAGTCAAGTGGATCAAGTTGATATTTTGGCGCTCCGGCCCATAGATGTGAGCAGTACTCCACATGTGGCCGGACTTGCGCTTTATAAAGCATAAGCCGTTGGCTTGGTGTGAAGTACCGCTTAGCCCGGTTCAGCACTCCCAGCTTCTTGCTTGCCAATTTGGCTTTATCCTCCAAATGACTCCCAAATTGGACTTTGTTCGATATTTCGACGCCGAGGATCCCAATACTCTCGGCAATATGCAGAGAGAGTCCTCGACTTCAGACACAAGTTGCAATCGTCTTTCCTGTACCTGGCTCAGGGACATTCTGGTGGCTGGTGTACCGCGCATCACCCGTACTGTCATCTGCATAGCAATGCATGTTCTCAATTGACAACAAGTCATTGATATGCAAGATGAACAGCGTTGGGGAGAGCACCGAACCTTGTGGGACGCCAGCGTTGATCGACTTCATTTTGGAGCAGCTGCCGTCTGCGACGACTTTAATGCTCCGATCAGCCAGAAAGCTGGCAATCCATTTGCAGAGTCCCTCGGGGATTCCATAAGATGGTAACTTCGATAGAGTGCCCTGTGCCAGACCCGGTCAAACGCCATGGCAATGTCAAGGCTAACGGCTAGAGCTTCGCCCCCACTCTCCAAGGCTTCTGCCCAGCGGTGTGTAAGGTACACTAGAAGATCGCCAGCCAAACGACCATGCCGGAAACCGTACTGGCGGTCGCTGATCAGCTGGCGATCCTCTAGGTACTGGAGGAGTTTGTTGTTGATGACTCGCTCCATTACCTTGGAGAGTAAGGACGTTACCGCTATTGGCCTGTAGTTTGACGGATCCGATCTGTCACCCTTTTTAGGAATAGGGTGAACATGGGCTATCTTCCACGAAGATGGAACCCTGTTAGCATAATAGGAAAGACGATATAAGCGCGTTAATACAGGGGTCAACTCAGGGGAGCACGTCTTCAGCATCACTGCTGGGATGCCGTCAGGCGCACTCGACTTGTGGATGTCCAGAAGTTTGAGCTGCCGTCTGACCGCACGTTGCGTAATGCGGATTTCAGGCAGGGAGCTTCCACACCAGGGGATGGACGGTGGTGTTGCTCCCTTGTCATCCAAAGTCGAGTTCGAGGCAAATAGTTGGACCAAGACGTCAGCCTTGTCTTTTGCGCTATGGGCCAGACTGTCATAAAATTTACGCAGTGGCGGGAGACTGATCTGGCAGAAGTTGCCTTGCGCAGCTTTGGCGAGCGACCAGAAAGCACGACTCCTTGAGGGATATCTTCCAAGCCGCTCACCAATTCTGGCAACGTGTTCTGCCTTGGCCTCAGTAATAGCCTTCTTGCTGGATCTAGAAGCGGCGTTGAATAACCGTTTCTTCTCCTCGACCCAAGGACTTCGACTCTTCCTGGCCTCGTTCCAGGTCATATATGCTGACCGCTTTTGTTGTGCAGCCTCCCTACAGGTTTTACTAAACCACGGGCGGCTGCGCCCGCCAACAGGTATGTGGACGTTTGGGATGAATAATTTCATCCCCAGGAGTACCACTTCTGTGACGGAGTCAGCACAAAAGTCGGGGTCGTCAGAGGAGAAACAGTGCCGCTTCCATGGGAAGGACGCGAAGAATTCCCGCAGTCCATCCCAATATGCTGACTTATATTGCCAGACTCTGTGGGAGCCAGTCGCATTGGAGCGATCTGGTTTCGCAACGGGGGCTGTGATGCGGACAAGGCAGTGATCTGATCACCCGAGAGGTGCATCGACCACCACCCCGTAACCGCATGGGTGCGTAGTCAGCAGTAGAGCCAACAAGGAGGGTACATGGCTCACAACGTCTGGGATACGGGTGGGCTGTTTCACCAGTTGTGAGAAGCCATAGACCGACACCATATTGTACAGGGCCCGACCCGGGAGGTCAGTGGTCCGGGATCCAACCACTCCTTGTGGTGAGCGTTAAAATCATCAAGGACCACCACCTCCGCGGAAGGGAACTGTGCCAATATTTTATCAGTCTCCTCTTGGACGCTCTCAATTAATTGAGTTGGCCCCAACTCACTGGCATGGGACCTGTAAAGGCACGCGTAGATTCGGGATTGGCCCCCATGATCTACTCGTAGCCACAAAATTGACAGATCTCGATGCTCGAGGCCCCGAAGGCGGCGGTAGCAAATATCGTCCCGGATGAAAACGCACACCCCAGCTTTACGGTGGAAGGAATGCTCCAATTCGTAACCGGGGTATTTCAAGTACGATATATCGTCCGGGGCGCCTATTTGCGTCTCCGTTAAAAAGAGCAGGGCAGGCCGCGCCGTGTCAAGGTGGTGATGGATGGCGTCGAGGTTGCTGTGTAGACCCCTAACATTACAGAAATCCATTTTTATTGTGTATATGGAGTCCGCCGTGGTAAAACTTCTGCTCTTATTTTTCCTACGCGCCATGATTACTGAGAGAGAGCGAGGGATAGGGGAAATGTGTGTGGTGAAGTCTAAGTGGTGCCCAAAGAAAGTGTATAGCCGTGTGCGGGGTGGATCCGCGAGTTGTGTGGGGAGCTGACATGCAGCACGGAAGGGCCCCCGGTGCCCCCTCGTCTGCAGCCACCGATTTCCTACCCCAGCACGATGGCTGCAGAACGAGATTTTCGCCGGTTGGCGGAACAGCCTCCCGAGTAGGATGGCCTCGGGTTCGGGTCCCCTACTGACCGGCAGGTGGCCGGCGTAACCATTTCCACCAAGTCTCCCTGAACGGCACATCAGACCCCCACGCCAAACAAACCCACCACGACTTTAGCCAAGCTGGTCTCAAGCGCCACGCAGACTCCACAACACCCAGGGAAAGGATGGGAGAGATGGGAACGGCTACTCTGCCCTTCAACCGGAACGCAAGTCTGCTTCGCGACCAAAATAGACAGAGTGGTGGTACCTACCCGTTCGAAACCAGCTTCTAACAGGTTTTACCTATTAGAAGACTGGTCTCTTCCACCAGTGATAAGAGGGGTAGGGGGAGTAGGGCAACAATACCGCGGGCGAAGTAAGGAGTGCAGTATTGATGGCTATGGAAGCCGGGCGCGCGTACCCGAAGTCGCCTTTATTGCAGCCGGACAGGATACAAATAGGTTAGACCCCCTGGCTTTACTTATGTAGTTGATTCGCCATTTCTTTTAATGTATTAAGGTTGATTCATCTTTAAATAGTTATTCATAAACCAAATTCGTTTCACGTCACAGACCACCTACCCCACAAGACAGGTAATCTTAACAAATTTCTAGGCAAACTATTCTGTCAAACATTGAGGAATGAGACGTACGCGGTGGCGCGGGTGACGTCACGTACGATGGGTAGGGATGTAGGCATGTCAATATTGTTTCTCGATAAATCACATTTGGTATGCCTACATTTAGTTGATCCAAGAATGCCGAGAAAAATACAATAATCCAAGCAAAAGTTTTAATTTTGAAATACGAATTTATACTAATATTATAAAGAGGCAGAATTTGTTTGTTATGTTTGAAAGCGCTAATCTCAGTACCTATTTATTCTATATAAATAGGATCAGATTTAAACAGTTCAAACAAAACAAACGAAGTTGAATGATGATATAACATATCAAAATTAAAATCACAATTAAAGATTTTGTTTGATTTACTTAACAAGATATTTTTGCATTAGATGGCCGGTTTATTGAAGGAAGGCTATAAGCTATTATAGGTATATCATCAAGCAACTACTCAAAGGAGCGTAACCAGTTTCCCAATTTGTTGACATTCATGGTTAATGCGTTCCTTTAGGTATTCAAAAATGTAAAATCAAATTTAAAACCACGGGGTACATCTAGTTTAAAATATCTTAAAATCTTAAACTGTTTCGAGTTTGGGCTAGCTCGACAGGAGACATACCACCTCTCACTAAATACCATTGTGGTACACTGGTGGTTGAGAAAATCAGAAGCTCAAATGCCTTCCCCCTCCCTAAAATTCCTTCCATTCATAACGAAGGCAGCGATTTTTGGGAGAGGGGAAGGGGGCGGTATATACCTTCAAATCACCACCATACAAAATACTCGCCTGGACGGATTAAACAAGCCCAAACTCGACACCATTGTGTTGCTTAGTTACCGAGCTCCTTTGGCCACCTTCCAGCTCCATCATCAGACGCTGGTTACAATCTAGCACCAAAATACTCGCCAAGATGAATCAATCAAGTCCATCCTCGACATCGTTATGTCGCTTAATTACTGGGCTCCAATGGCCACCTTCCAGCTCCATCATTATACTCTGGTTACCATCTATCACCAAAGCACTCGTCAAAACGAATCATACGAGCCCAAACTCGATGGGGCTAACTGAGTTCCTATGGCCATCATCCAGCTCCATCGTCAGACCCTGGTTACCATATAGCACCAAACTATTCGTCAAGACGGCTCATACGAGCCCAAACTCGATGTGGTTGTGTCATTTTATTAACAAATTCCTATGGCCGCCTTCCAGCTCCATCATCAGACCCTGGTTACAATCTAGCACCAAAATACTCGCCAAGACGGATCAAACAAGCCCAAACTCGACACCGTTGTGTCGCTTAATTACTGAGCTCCTATGGCCACCTTCTAGAACCGAAGTAATCGTCAAGACAAGTGAAACAAGCCCAAACTCGATGGGGCTGTGTCGTTTAACTACCGAGTTGCTATCCCTTCCGGTTCCATCATCAGATCAGCTCCATGTCATAATAATTTTACATTGTCATGTGATTTATTATATTTTATTATCACACAAAACAGATTACAACCATTACAAAATTAAAGAGAAAACATTACAATTTTACTATCAATCCGGGTTGCAACCCACAAAAATGTGTGTTCATACAAAGTATATCTTAACAAAATTTATCTAGTATGGTGTAAGTAAAGAATTTAAGACTAGTTTCAGTTTATAAGCATGCAAAATATAAGCTAGTTCTTAGATATTTTGTTTATAGTAAAGGATATCCTTTAGTGTTTTACTAAACGAAATTAGGTTATTGTTAAAAATATCGAACTCTAAGTTGTCCTTTGCCACTTCGTTACACTGACGAGCCATTCTAGTTAGAGGGTTATAAAATGAGGTGTTGTTTTTATATACCTTTAAAGCAAAAACTCCTATTTGATTAGATCTACGCGCACTATAACTTGTGTTAAAAGTCACTTCAGAGAGTAAATCGGGTACATCTAATATGGAATGAATAATTTTGTGTAAATACACGAAGTCAAAATACTTTCTACGGTCTTTGAGCTGTTGAACATTGAATTTTAACAGACGAGTCTCGTAGTCAAGGTTATTACGTCCTAGCTGTAGACGGTAGCACAACATTCTAAGGCACTTTTTTTGTACCCTCTCTATTTAATTAGTATATACTTCATAGTGCGGAGACCATATTGGGCTACCGTATTCCAAAACACTACGGACAAGTGTGTTAAACAGATAAAGAATAGATCTAGGACTTAACCTTTAGTGGATCTAAATACGAAACCAAGAAGTTGATTAGCTATAGAAATTATATGTTGATAATGTGCACGGAATGAGAGCCTGTCGTCGAAAAGAATACCTAGATCTTTAACAACACAGGACCTACTTAGGACCTGGCTATCGACGGTGTAATCATTAACGACCCTATGACGCTTGTTTGTAAAGGTTATAGTGAAGCATTTGTTGACATTGAGATACATATTGTTCGTCCTACACCAATTTGAGATAGTGTTTAGGTCATTCTGTAAAAGACTGCAGTCAGTAGGTGAATCGATATACTTAAATACTTTCAAATCGTCGGCGTATAATAGACATTCACAAGATAAGTGTTTTATGAGATCGTTAATGAAAACAACAAACAATAGCGGCCCCAAATGCGAACCCTGAGGTACGCCAGAGGTTACGTTAATAGCAGATGAAATGAACCCTTTTAGGGTCACTAGCTGGCTTCTATTATTAAGATAAGAAATCACCCAGCGATAGAGACTACCATGAACACCGTAGGAGGCAAGTTTGTCGCAAAGCAATCTATGATATTACTTTGTCGAAAGCCTTTGAGAAATCTGTATAAATACAGTCCACTTGACTACCTGTGGCAAAACTCTTACAGAGGTAACTTTTGTACACTAAAAGATTTGGTTTGAGTTGGTTTTTAGAGATGAGTGGCTTAAAATGGTTATATAAATGACTGTAAACTAGAGATTTGAAAAGCTTTACAAAACATGCTAATATACTTATAGGTCGATAGTTTTTGCAAAGAAATTTGTCTCCATCTTTGAAAATCGGGATAATGTGAGCTATCTTCCATCGTTTAGGGAAGATGCCATATCTAAGTGATTTATTAAATATTATGCATAACGGTGTGCTTAGCTCTTTGCCACAACTTTTAATAAAATATGGAGGCATTTGGTCAGGTCCAGCCCCTTTATTAATATCAAGATGTCTGATTTTAGTTTCGATATCCTTCTGAGTTACATCAACATGACACAGGGTGTCCGGAAGTCCGTCCTCAAATGAATTAGTGGGCTGATATATAGAGGATATATTTTGATGATCTCACTCAAACACCGACCTGAAGTAGTTTGAAAACAATTCGCAGATACCCTTTCCATTTGAAGATGAAGAGTCACCAAAATGCATTACATGAGGCACTGATATGTGTCCTTTTCTATCATTTACAAATTTCCAAAAAGATTTTATGTTATCTGCCATGGAATTTTCGATTGAAGTAATATAATTTTTATAACACTGATCGGAATTTTTTTTTGATCTGGTACGTAACAGGGAGAACACGTCGTAATCTCGAGGGTAGTTGAATTTTTTGTAGAGTTTATGATTTATTCTTTTCTTTAATACATTTTACTAAAGGCTTGCTCTAACAAACAGGATATTTTTGGGACTTTATAGATGTAAGTTGAGTATATCTTTTAATAATTTCAAAAAGTCTCTCATAAAAGAATGTCAGTGCATGCATCTACATTAGAGCTCGAAAGTAAGTCATGCCAGTCAGTCTTGCTTAGTTCATGTCGTATTTTGTCATAATCGCACTTTCTGAAATTAAACCGCTTAATGTTTAGGCACTTAAAAAAAATTGCTGTATGGAACGTTTGGGGAAATTCAAATTGTAGAGCAGGATGATGCCTATCTTGTAAACTCAGTGGTTCAGCTTCACCAACTGTCAGAGATTCAACCGATGAAAGCACTAAGTCAAGGCAACGGCCTTTTTGATTAGTGATAGTGTTGCTTTGATATAACTTACAAACCGAAATAAATTCATATAATAGTAATAATTTTCTACTACGTGGAGTGTGTAATGGCTCGTCAGATCCGAGAGGGTCAGAAAAAAATTCTGGAGTGTTAAAGTCTCCGACGACTAGGTAGTTATCGTCTTGGCAATGGGTTAATAACACTTTTTGACAGTTAGAGTAAAATTTGTCTAATTTTGAACAACTGAGATCCGGAGGAAGATAGCAAACACATATATGTAGTTTAGGAGCATTACGAGTTTCCGGTATTATTGTAATTCAGATGTCCTCTTGACCGCTGTCCCAATATGCTTGTCGGATAACCTGAAATGATTTTTTTGTTGCTATGAGTACACCACCTCCCTCGTGTTTTGAAAAATTAGTGTTCATACGATCTCGTCTAAAAATGTTGTATCGAGAATCAACAACTTCCCCGTCAAGTATACCTTGGTTTAGGTTTGTTTCCGTCAGGCATACTACGTCATGGTCAGAGTTTAACAAATTTTGGTAAAATTGTGGTAACTTAGTACGGATTCTATTGACATTCTGGTAGTACATATTAATCATAATGAATGGTTATTAGAAACTCAATATTAAATTATTACTATTTTGTTACCTACGTAAAGTTCAGTTTTCATGCAAACTTATTCAGATAGTCAATAGATTTTATCTGATGGGCGGGGCTTTGTTCATCCTTGCGAATGTATATTTGGCCGAAACGAACCCAAACGAACTTGAAATTTTTATCTCGGCAGAACTTCCGAGCGGCGCTATGTATTTCTTTAGCTTCCGGGGACAAATGTTCGGCTACGTAAATCCTGCAGGCTTCGCCTGTAAATCCAATATGACTTGATGAGAGTTTTTCTCTTGGGTGGGCTTTATTGAAACGAGATACTGATGACAAAAACTGATCCCGTAGCTTCTGTGATGAAAGAGTAACAAGAATATTGCGGGGTCGCTCAGAGGAGGCGTTCAATTTGGCGACACGGCGGCATGATTTCACATCGCTCTCAGTGAAGTTAACTTGCAAACATTCGCAAAGTCTCTTAAATAAATCCGACAAATTTTCGTTTTTACTCTCTGGCAGTTCGTGTATCTCAAGATTAATGTCTCGTGAGACCTTTTCAATGGTGTGTACTCTGGACTGTAGCTTAGCGAGCGAAAGCTGGGATTTTACTAGTTCTGACTGTATTTGTTTAATAACGTTGTCCTTTTCGTTGATCTCAGACCGCAAGTCTGCTTGTTCTGCAGCCAGGTAATCAGTAGTAGACGTAAAATCGCTCTTTAAATTATCAATGGCTCGATTCACATACGTGGCCACCATTTTTTCAATATCCTTATTAAGTGCTGCCTTCAAATGAGTCATGATGGAAGAGTCAGGAGCAAACTTTAAGTCAAAAAGCTTACTAATGCTTTCCATTGTAACTGGTTCTTTCGCGTTGAGACCCGGAGAAACATTAACACTAGTGTTGGCACTATTGTCCTGCGTAATTTTGCCAAAAGATACATTCATAGATTCATTAAGTGATTGTAACTGACTTCGCTGGTATCTCTGGTGGCATGGAGTGTCGTCATTGTTTACTCGGCGAGTAACATTCTGACAGAACGGACAGCTCAATGATTTTATTTGTTCAGCGGTAAGAACTTTAATTGCTTCGTTCGTTAAATTAAGGCATTCAAAACAGTATTCGGATTTGCAGATATTACATTTCAAAAACTGATTATCTCTTAGCAATGATTTACAGGTGAACGTTCACCGGGCGAAAAAATAAAAAAAATGTACACATGCAGGTTAAATTTCAGGTCAATCAGTAACCGGGAAGTGCATCAAATTCAAATTGCAAGATTTAATTACAGGTGAAACTACCTAAATAAAAGCTTGTAATAATAAAATACCTCACAATTATTTTTTGCAGGCTGTATTTTTATTTACATTCACCTGTCTAATTCATTAAAGTTTTGATTTGAAATTAATTATTCCAATCAATAAAAATCTCAGTATTAGAAATCGATAAAATATCGAACAATCGGTAAGTTTTCTTCGTATCTCTACTTACAAGTGGCGTCTTATTGTAAGAGAGAGATAGTCTGTAATTATAGCGTGTTAGACAAGGACAACCACTGATTCAGTACTTATTAACAACCATTATTACTTGAACTCTGGTCAGTACTGTTAAATAATTTTAAAATAAATGTTGTATTTACCGGTGAAATGTGATATTATCTTTTTTGAAGTTATTATTTCGACTATTACTCCCACACAACTTTATAGCAAAATTCGGCATTGTTTTCGTATATTATTATTTTATTTTAATACAGATTAAACGCAGTTTACGTATCTGTTTCCTGGTCGCTACTGAACGAGCGCGGGTTTGTGCTCAAAGATATAGGTGCATTTTCACATATGCGCGACAGAAAACGGTGCCCTTCTATTGCAAGTCTCGTGGGGTAGGTGGTCTGTGTTTCACGTGCATTCTTCTACCGTAGGGTGCTAGCAAAATACCCACAAATTTGAAATGTGATGGGACATTAACTGTTAAGCCTCCATATCTACACTATAAAGTACAGAGATACATTAGCTGCAGTAGATGTAGGATACGTATTGTAGCCTATAGGGATGTACGATAGAAAAATTGCGCCTCGCTGATACGCTCATAGTTAAGTTGGAATGGCCAGTCGGTGACTAACCAATTAACTTGATGAGCCCTATAAATAGCTGTTGAAAGTAATCAATGTATAATGTACACCATAAAGGCTCTAAGAGCGTAATACCCACCAATGTGAGTGGCTACGGATAGTGTACGATATGGCGCTGGTTCTCATAGTGAGCGGAAACCCGGAGGCCTTTGTTGTCGCGAGACCCGAGATGGCGTGAAACTGCTCCGGCAGGTATCGCTGAATTAAAAAAAATTGTTGCTGCGTCTTCCCCTGACAGATCAACAAGACTGAAAGACAAGCTAATGATGAGGCTCTGGCTAACTCTCTGCAACGATCGGGCCACCACTCACTTTCAGGTATTTTTCGTCTTGTATTATTTTTTATTACACCGCAAAATTATGATAGTATTTGAAAGGTGAAGATAACGTTAGTCTCCTGATAAGATACCTAGTGCTCCAGACTCAAGTGTCACCTGTTATATCAGTTACTAAATTTATTAAATGGCACTTAAATTTCTAGCCGAATAGAATAAAATATGTAGAATGTTGTCGTAGCCAGATATTGAAGAATAAGATAACACACATTCACCATGACATTATAAACAACTTAACACTACGTACGCAGTCGTATTCCCTCTCTTTTACATACAATATAACACACATTCACCATGACATTATAAAAAACTTAACACTACGTACGCAGTCGTATTCCCTCTCTTTTACATACACGTGTCAACACAAACGTCCAAGGTCCTACATATGCACGCATGCATGCACAAATAAACACACGCATCCACTGCGACTGCAATTACTCGGTTTCAATATTTCCCTGACAATATAGTGTTTTTTATTCTTTTAAATAAATAATTTACAGTTATTGTTGCGACTTCAGTGACACACTCGGATTAGCAGAATGGCGGTGCATGGTAGTAAAATAGGTCTATTTGTTCATATTCAAGCATGATTGACCCAACAACAGGACATACGAAAGCTCAATATGGCCACGTCTGGTGTAACCTTTGCAAAAACTTATTTCACCTTTTTGATCTAGAACCGCTACGTTTTAGGTATAAAACAAAACTGTTTTGAAGTAGTATGACATTACTAACACTAAAACATCAAACCGGTATTTCCGGTGTTTGAAATAGAAATATTATTTACGATAAGTCAAATCGATTATATCGTTTGAGTAACGTTTTGTTTAGTCTATTGTAAATTTTGACTATGGTCACATAGTTGAAAATGGTTTCTGAAAATTTGCTTGGACCACACGTTTCACCTTGCGATCGCGCCGTTTTGTAATATTGTAATAAATTTGGAACCCGATTGAATGCCGCTTCTTTGATCAGCCGGCATCGGTTTATTTGTGATAAAAGACATTGTAACCTATTGAACATTGTGAAAATTGTGTGAATCCGTGCATGTGGTTGGTACCCGACGACTTTGTTGAAGAAAACCCTGATCTGGACCTCGAGTAGTGGTATTTAAAACGATTTGCTTGTTATTTTGGCCAAAACTATGAGTTAATCTTATAGGTCCACTCAAGAACATCCTCAGGAGCATCAGTGAAGATTTGGTAAGTTAATTAATATTGATAGTTGTAATTCACTGTGCAATCACAGTAATATATGTTTAAACCTCTGCCCTGGGCTAAGACTGGATGAATTAATCGCTTCCACTGTTTTCTGCAAACTCCCCAATTTTAGCCCAAACTCTAAACATAATTTTTTGGTGCAGAGCTGTAGTTGAAATCAAGCCGCTGCATTGATGAGTACTAACTTCAGATTAATATTGTAATCTTGTATTTTATCATCTTGTAGACAGTATTGTAGTGTTTGTCAGGTCAGTTTTTGCCTTTAATACATGAATTTATGTGTATTAGCTCACTGATTTAATTGAAACACATTGTCATACATAACCTCAATCAGTAATTGTTTGATTTAAATTGTTTAAATCTAGCATAGATTTGTTGTTGTTAGTATTAATAAGTCACTTGATTGAATACATAACAGTTACATGTATCAATTAATGGAGTTAATGGTTAATTGCATATATTGATTTTAAAACATTATAACAACCAAACTTGACCTTGCATCTTGGGCGGGTCACATTAATAAACCTTTGTTTTGTTATAATATATAGATAATATTGTTAGGTAACACATATTCTGTGTTTACTTACTATTGAATATCACAAATAACACAGTGAGTCTGTCTGTTGCAAGTAATTAGTTAATTAATTTGAATATTCAACTTTTAATTTGCTGTAAGTTATAAACCTTTTGATAACTTTGTCCCTATGTCAATATATTGAAACAAGCAGATTTTGAGCTTGTTATATAATTTTGTTGGGCAGTAAATACCTGTCACTTGCTTGTACCAGCAGTAAACAGGCTAATACTTTGTTGGTTTCAAAGAATTAACAAATATTAAGTTTTGATTGATAATATTATTTAACGCTTGTCCGAGCTCTTTTGAAACTTAATTATGTCAGCTATCAAGGACTTGCGTGCAGCTGCTGGTGCTATTGCATCAGATTTGCGCTAGTTTGCCTAAGCCAGTGCCTTGGTGAACCGGCCTGATCGCCGGCAGGCCTTACTACAAAGGTATGAGCGGATCGATGATCACCTGGCAAGTGTGGAATAGCAATTTCGCACTTTCAGCGCTTGCTGTCTCGAAGTGTCAGTAAATGATTTCCCCGCTGACCAGCGAAATAGAGTCGGCGAAGATTATGCCCAGGTCTTAGACCTGTATGATGCTGTCTCCAACTGTGCAAGACAGTTGATTGCCGAGAGGGACGGTCAACCTGGCTTGAAGCAGGAGCTTCCTAGGACAGCACCGGGATTGGTGAGTAGGCTTCCTACTTTAGACCGCCCGCGTTTTGATGGCTACCTAGGAAGCTACCTGGGCTTCGTTAATTTATTTGACAGCCTGGTCGATGACAGGGCTCACCTTCGGCCGGCACAAAAATTGCCCTACTTGATGTCGGTTCTAGATGGGGAGGCCAAGGGCCTCATCCAGCATCTGCCCGTGTCTGACGAGGCGTACCAGACGGCTCGGGACTTAATTACCCGTAGGTACCATAACAAGCGTTGCCTCGCCGTCACGCATATTGAACAGATTTTGGGTTTGCCCACGCTCACCCGGGTCTTTGGGTTGCGCACCCAACTTTTGAACCCGCTTTTGGTGGCAATCAACGCACTTAAGTGCCTTGACCTGCCCGTGGACCAATGGTCCTATCTATTGGTGCACATTGTGCTGAAAAAGCTGCCTGCTGACCTGAGGTCGCGTTTTGAACAGCGCTTTGGTGGGGATAGCGCGACCCATCTGCCCCCCTTTGCTGACTTGGAGAGGTTTCTCGAGGATGAGTGCCGGGTCCTGGACAAATCCGGTGGTGACACGCCGGCTAAGTCGCAGCCGCCCAAGGTCAAGGAGCAGGCTCGCATTCACACCCGAGCCAATGTTGACCGGCGCCCTCCTCGCTTTGCAGTCACGCAGAGCCCAGCGGAGTGCTCTTACTGCAAGGTCACGGGGCACAGAACAGCCAGTTGTAGGGCATTGTTGGACCTACATGTCGCCTCTCGTAGGCGCATCGCGAATGTCCGCCGCCTTTGCTTCTCTTGCTTGGGGTCCCACTACCAGCGAGACTGCCCAAACTCTCGCCCCTGTCCTCACTGTGGAGGACAGCATTTGGACATTCTCTGCATGAATGCCAGAGAGGTAGGCCGCTTGTCCAACCAGCCGACGCCGCGCACGGGCGGGTGTTTTAAAGGTGGCAGCCGAGGCTCACCGGCGCGTAGCCGAGAGTCGCCTCGCTCAATTGATCGCCGCTCACCCCACTTGGAGAACCGTAGCGAGCGCACGCCTCCGCTCTCTCGCGCACCAGAATGTGCGACCGCTCAACGTCACCAGCACCATGACTGCTGCCCCAGGTATTCCTCTCCTTTGGCGGAGCGTCCCCGCCTTGACTCGCGCCCACCTCGTTTTGGGCGGGTGCGTCATTATGACCCCCCACAGATGGCGCGCGGATCGAGTCATCGCGTTTTTGAGGACTTCAAGCTGCACCCTCATTCTGACTTGCCTGGTCCTGGCCAACGGTCGCCGCCCAGGCAACAATAGGTCATTAACCCCTGCCCTATAACGCCAACCTCCCCCATTGAGACCGTTATCCTATCAACGGTTGCTGTTAGGGTCTGGGGACCCACGGGGACCTCTTGTTGTCCGTGCTATATTGGACACAGGTTCACAAGGTTGCATTGTTTCCACTTATTTGGTAGGGCAGGTTAAATTAAATATGGGCTCTTTTCCCAATTGTATTCGGGGAATAGGTGACGTAGCCTCTAATGTTGAAGGGCTTGAGTATCATGTAAAGTAAATATATACAAGTAACATAGAAGGTATAACAGTTGCAGCACCTTACAAAAGTTTAATTGTTATGTATTATTAAAAACCTGGCGATGAAAAAGAGTGACCGTGAGTTTTATTGCCCGTTCTTTCTTATGGTTCTACACCCTTGCTTTGCGAACGTGGCAGTAAATGTAAATGTAGAAGCATACAGTAATAATGTTTAAATTTGACGTTCATAAGTGTCACTTTGTGATCTAAATGAATAAAGGATTTTGAGTTTGAGTTTGAGTTTGGCAAGTTAAAGTTTTATTTGCCCCTGTTGAATCTTCACACCCGAGGATTAAAACCTCGGCTATTGTGCTGAAGAATATTTTGGGTATGCATCCACAGAAACAGCTACCTGCTGCTGTGCTGAATTTGACATCGGGATTGGAACTGTCAGACCCCAAATTTGACACACCGGGACAAATCGATTTGTTGATTGGCTCTGATGTCCTCTGTGGAATTTTGATTGGTGGGAAAGGGGTCTTGGTGCCAAATGGTTTGACTGCCATCCTGACAATATTTGGATTTGCTTTGTCCTGTACTTAGGGACCCCCCTCCACCCGAACTTGATAATTTGTTGGCTGTAGGCTCCGCTCTCTCTGATGCGGTTCAGAGGTTTTGGGAGGTAGAAGAGCCCCCTCAAGCTGCCCGTTTGAATCCAGAACATGAGGAGTGCGAGCTGTTCTTCCAGAACAACACTGGTCGACTCCGCTCTGGTCGGACCATTACGAGGCTACCTTTTCTGTCTGTTCGGCCTGCGCTTGGTGAGCCACGACCTTTAGCCGAAAAGAGATTGTTGGCTATGGAGCACCGCATGGGTCGTGATCCGGAGCTGAGACAGAAGTACATTGAATTCATGAGAGAATATGAACAGTTGGGACACATGTCCATGTCAAATTTGGATTGGCGTCCGGTGGAGCATTACTTTCTCCCGCATTATGCGATATTGAAGCCATCGACTGGCAAGCTGCGCACAGTGTATGATGGTTCTGCGCAGACTTCAACAGGCGTATCCTTGAACCAGTGCTTGCATTCTGGTCCTAAGTTGGTCAAGGACCTTTGTGACGTCATCAGCAGCTTCCGACGACATCAGGTTGTCTTTGTGGCCGACATAAAAATGATGTTCAGGCAGACTATTATCCACCCTGATGACCGTCGTTTCCAGCTGATCCTATGGAAAGAGAATCCTCGCGATCCTATGGTCGTCTACGAGCTCAATACCAATACGTACGGGTTAAGATCAAGCCCCTACTTGGCAATACGTTCTCTATGGGAGCTCGCAGACCGCGAAGGCATCTTGAAAGACGATATTTACGTCGATGACATTTGCTCGGGCGCCTCCACAGCGGACGAGGCGATCCTCCTGTGGGACGAATTGATAGGTATGTTGGCCTCCGCTGGTTATGAGTTGCGCAAATGGATTTCCAGCTCACCAGCGCTTTTGGAGGGCTTACCCGAGGCTCATCAGCAAGATCCACATCTATTTGAGATTGTTGACAACCCCGCCATGATGGCTGTTCTCGGCGTTCAGTACAGACCAGTCCAAGACATCTTTACGTACAACGTATACTTGAAATTGCCTTGTTCTTGGACTAAACGTCTCGTATTATCTACTGTCGCCAGAACCTTTGATCCGAACGGTTGGATTTGTCTTGTCATATTTTGGGCAAAATGCTTCTTGCAGAAGCTTTGGACAGGATTGACCTGGGATGAACCTCTACACAGCACTCTTGTTGAGGAATGGACCTCCTTTGTATCCTCACTTCCTGCCGTCAACGAGATCTCCTTGCTTCGTCCCATCCTTCCTCCCGGGAAGTACAAGGCCAACCTTCACGGGTTTTGTGATGCCTCGGAACGTGGTCACGCGGCCGTGGTGTACCTGCGCACAGTTAGTGCCTCAGGTCAGGTTTGGGTATCCCTGATCATGGCGAAGAGCAAGGTTGCACCCCTTCGGACATCTCTGACCATCCCAAAATTGGAGTTCTCGGGAGCAGCCCTACTTGTACGCTTATTGAACCCCGTGTCTAGTACTTTGGGTAAAAGCATTTGTATTAATGGGACCTACGCCTGGACAGACAGCCAAATTGTTCTTTGTTGGTTGAAGGCGTCTGTCCACACCTTGGAGGTATTTGTCGCTAATCGCGTTTCCCAAATCCAAAAATCCGAAGTCAAGCTTGTTTGGAGACACGTGCCAGGTGAGCTCAACCCCGCTGATTGTGCCTCGCGCGGATGCTTGACGCCTAGTTTGATAGGTCATTCGCTGTGGTGGGGTCCGGAATGGTTGAGTCGACCAGAAATTGATTGGCCTCGAACGCCAGCTTTGAATACTTCTAATTTGCCGGGTCTGCAAACACTCGCTTTTGAGAAGGTGGAATGCGCCTTCGACAAGACAAGTTGTTAGGTTTTACTGCTTGAATAATGCATTTTGTTTTTAATTTTAGGAACCCACAACAGAAACGACTGAGACCCTTTCTCTCGCCCCAGAAACGACATGAATCCCTCACCTTTTGGGTTCGTTCTGTGCAATTGGCGCATTTTTAGAAGGAGATTGCTATCCTTAAATCAGAGAGATCGAAATTGTCGGGAGCTGTATCTAAATTGAACCCTTTTTGGACGATACTTGTCTCTTGCGCGTTGGAGGGCGTCTCAAGATCGCCAACCTCCCCTACGGGGCACGTCACCCCCTGTTGTTACCTAAGGACGGTCATTTGGTACCCTTGTTGGTAACTGACCGTCACCTCAAAAATTCGCATGCTGGTTGTAATGCCCTGTTGGCCATTTTGCAACGCGAATTTTGGATTTTGTCTGCCCGAAGAATTATTCGGAGTGTAGTCTTTCGCTGCATCCCTTGCTATAAGCTCAAGGCTTCTACCATGCAGCCCTTGATGGGAGACATACCGGCAGATCACGTAACTGAGAGCAGGACGTTTGACGGTGTTGGCACGGACTTCGCTGGTCCCTTTTTGATGAAAACGTCGACACTTCAAAACAGCAAGACTGTTAAGGCCTATTTGTGTGTTTTTGTTTGTCTTTCCACAAAGGCCGTACATTTAGAACTGGTCTCCTCGCTTACGACCGAGGCGTTTGTAGCCACATTTGACAGATTTGTATCCCGCAGAGGGCTGCCTTCCTTGATCCGTTCTGATTGCGGCACTAACTTCAAGGGCACTTATAATTATTTGAATGATGTTGTTAATTTCCTTGAAACCAACAAGGCTGATATAGGCAATAGGCTTGCCCGACGTGGGATAAATTGGTTGTTTTCCCCACCAAATTGTCCACACTGGGGTGGTATTTTTGAGGCCGCTGTAAAATCGGCCAAAACACACTTGCGCAGGACAATCGGCGAGTCTGTCCTTACATTTGAGGAACTCGCAACTGTGTTTTGTAAGATTGAGGCCGTTTTGAACTCTAGGCCATTGTGCCCGATCTCCTCAGATCCGAATGATTTGGAGGCCCTTACGCCGGGCCATTTTTTGATTGGTCGCCCACTTGTCGCCTTGCCTGAGTACCCCTATATTGATAGGAGACAAAAAAAAATATAGCCGAATTTCGGTAGAATAAAAACCGACGATATATAATAATATTTATTTAATTTACAAATTATTTGATGAGGATAAATTCATTTCATTGTTATAAATGTATGCCCAGACATTATTGACAAAAGGCATGTAAACATTACAAAGATATTATATTATGTGAACTAACAGGTGTTCTCTTTTAGTTTCGAGCATCAAAGGCTTTACTCTTGTGCTGTGTACTAAGGAAAACCTTGAAAATAGCTTTAAATGGTTTATTTTCATTTCACGTAATAACATGCTTCACATTTTAATAACAAGGGATTTAATACACCTAGCTAAACGTGGTGTAAAATATTGCGCCCTGTGCTCTGTAACCATATTAAGATTATAATTTTAGTGTTGAATAAGTATAAGAATAGCTGTCACTGATATTACATCACGTTATCCAGGAAGCCTTTTCTATGTTTACTGTGAAGTTTAGTAAGTGTGTATGGTTTTAGCGGTATCTACAAGGCTGACATCCTGCTATGCCAGTCACTTTTAATATTATTGACATTATGCAAAAAGGTGTAAGCTTTGATTAGCATATCCAAAAATATTGAATTTATTATATTAATATTTACCTTCACATGTGGTTAAAATGGGCTGGATATGTACATAACGTGGACATGCGTTATATAAAAATTTAGTGCTTGATTCATTTAGAGTGCGTTGCTCGATAATAAAGTGATAAATATTATTTTTATATTTGGTTAAAAATAGCGTTTACCCTTGCCGTACCTACATTTGGATTATCACCTTATCAAAACCAATCTAAGGAACGATCCTTAGATTGGTTTTGATAAAATAAGGTGAGGTAGCAACCGAATGTTATTCGTTATCCTTGCATCAGAACAATTTCAAACTAATTTACATTTTTAGTACAAGCTTATAAATAGATACAGGGAAGCGAAATTGTGCCACATAAAGGTTGCAGGAGATAATCATCACGGCATATTGTATACCTTTCATTGTGTCTTGAGGTGAAGCACTGGCGGCGAGCCCTATCGGTATCTAATTAAGGGTCATTGTTTGTTGAATAATATTTGTTTTGTAATTGAGTTAATGTAAATCTGTCATAATAATTGGATACGGGTCGAGATCGTAAAATGTTCAACAAAATGTCTTTGTTGCGAGAGATGTCTTCCATCAATCAACTTGACAGCTGACTGAACACTTAGATTTATCTTTTCCTAAAGACAAGGGACGGAGACCTGACATAATAACATGACACAAGTTTTCGTTAATTTCAATGTAAGTAAGAGTGACTATCTCGGGGAAAATAAATACAGCTTTTGGTAAACTGTTACCGAATGTTTTTTATAATTGATTATTATTAAATTTATTGCTGTATTGTGCCCGTGTCATCAATACACCCGTATTGGTGACACGGGCTGTTTCCGCAACTCCATGTTCAGGTGTGTATATTGCGTACGGGTGGGCTATAAGTATTGTGACTTGTGCCATCCTAGCTCTTCGAGGAAGGTCAGCAGACTGTCGGTCACTGCTTCTATCAGGGTGCTGTGTCAAGTCAAGTACTTCCAGCCGGGTGCGCCAAAGTTCACCTAAATTTTCAACTCTGATAATTGGAAATCCGAAATGTTCTTCCTAACATTTTTCATCCTAACAATCACAATTCCTAACTACTCTGTCCCTAATGTTCATAATTCCGAAGCATTCAACTTCATAATGTCAGTAGCAATAAACATCTATTATACTTTTATTTGTTTTCCTAGATTTGCTCAACGTAACCATCTTCTACACTAATATTCAAAGTCATATCTATTTTGCTTAGATTTCTTTTTATTCATTATAATCAGTATTAATTATTTACATTAATTTTGCGTAACTTTATTTTCACATAACATGTATAACATATAAGAATATTAGTACCATTGTACAATAAATACACAAGCGGCAGCGGTAGGCGACTGGATATACCAACAGACTGCCATGCAGAGGGTATCGGGTTCGAATCCACGGCGCGCACCAATGACTTTAAGGAGTTATGTGCGTATTGAATTGTTAATTATCGCTTGTCCAGTGCCTCGGAGAGCACGGCTTAAGCCGTCGGTCCCGGTTGTCATGAAGATCTTTGACAGTCGTTACAGGGTGTCAGCACCTTCTAAATAAACTGACACTAGTCTAAACCATGGAATATCGCTATCCCTTTGGGTTGTGGAGGTCAGACAGACAGTCGCTCTGTGGAAAAGCTAATAAAGACATAAAGACATAAAGACATATTTATTTCTGCATTTTGGTTGTTTACAACACTTATACATGTCAAAACCCTATTCTAGATGATGCCGGCTTTTCCTAGCTAAATGACTTCTTGAGAAGAAAGGCCGAAACAAACTCAGAGTCATTTTTTTTTGTCACTTCATTTTGTTTAGTATTTTCTTCATCTTTTAAAGTCCAGACAAAAAAAGGGTTTAGTATGCAAGTACAATGCAGGAAATCATCTGACGCTTTTGACTGACTCGGCCCACTGATGGCCCGCATTCAACAGCAATCGTACGGCTCAACCTTGATTGAGGGAGCCAGCACGATCTGTATCACTATGCCTCCACGCCATCAGAAGGTGTATGCATAAGCATGTCAGCCTAAGCCATCAGACAGGTTGCCACAACTATTTGTTTATATGTTTAATAATGCCCACATCATACTCACAACTTTACAAGCTAATACATAGTAAAATACATGTTGCAAACAATATGTAAAAATAATAAAATTTTAACAATAAAATGTCATATTATATTTAAAATGTCAAAAAATATTATTGAATGTCAATTCAGGAATAATAATATATTACTTAAGTAATTTTAAAAATAGTAAAAATTTAAACAATAAAATGTCATATATTTAAAATGTCAGAAAATATTATTGAATGTCAGTTTAAAAATAATAATATATTACTTAAGTAATTTTAAATGTCAAAAGAAAATAAATAAAATAACAATGTCAAATCAAACAATGTCAAAACAAAATAAATAAAATTACAAATGTCAAATTAAAAATGTCAAAATGTAAAAATATAAGTATTACAAATGTAAATAAAAATATCTTGTCACTAATTTCAAAATGTCAAAATTCATAATTTTTAAACTCAATTCCAGGCATTTTTGTCTGCTAAATAATCTTTAACTGTGTAATAAGCTTTTGAACACAAGCTCTGTTTAATAAATACTTTGAATTTATTAATACTTAGTTCCTGAATATTGCCTGGAATTTTGTTGTAAAAACGTATGCTTTGACACTTGTAGGAGTTACTTATTTTTTGTAGTCTAGTTGAAGGTAGAACAAGTTTGTTTTTATTTCGTGTGTTTAATTTATGAATGTCGCTGAATTTGGAAAACATATTTATATTTTTCCTGACATATAACAAGTTCTCATAAATGTATTGAGATGCGACAGTCATTATCTTAATTTCTTTAAATTTTTCCCTCAGTGAATGCCTTGAACCAAGACTGTAGATTGCACGAATAGCCCGCTTCTGCAGTACAAACACAGTTTGAATGTCAGCTGCGTTGCCCCATAGTAAAATGCCATATGACATTATGCTGTGGAAATAACTAAAATATACTAATCTGGCCGTATCTATATCAGTTAACTGACGAATTTTATAAACCGCGTACGCTGCAGAGCTAAGTCTATTCGACAACTAACCTATATGTGGGCCCCACTGTAGCTTAGAGTCTAAGGTTATGCCTAAGAATACGGTGTTATCTATAAGATCCAACTCTTCTCCATTCAAATATATGTTAGGTTTAACTTGTTTTACATTCGGTCTTGAAAATCGTATACATTTTGTTTTTTTTTCATTTAACAGTAAATTGTTAGCAGTAAACCATTGAACTACTTTAGAGAGAGCGTTATTTACATCGTCATTATTTGATTGTTGTCGTCTAAGTTTAAAAATAAGTGATGTATCATCAGCAAATAACACTATCTCTTCATTATTTTGCATAATGTATGGCAAATCATTAATATATACAAGGAAAAGGAATGGACCAAGAATTGAACCTTGCGGCACTCCCATTGTGACCACTGAACCCATAGAAACTTTTCCATTTACCTCAACTCTCTGTATCCTATTACTCAGATATGATGTTAGGAGATCCAAAGCAGTGTTCTTAACTCCATAGTAATGTAATTTCCTGATCAATGTTTCATGAAAAACGCAATCAAAAGCCTTTGATAAGTCACAAAAGACTCCCAGAGCATCATGCGACTCCTCCCAGGCATCAAAAATACTATCTAAAAGCTCAACTCCAGCATCGGTAGTTGAGCGACCCCTAGTAAAACCAAATTGTTTTTCATGTAACAGCTTATTGTTATTAAAATGAATTTGAAGCTGACCTAGAATTCATTTTTCAAAAATTTTACTAAACGTGGGTAGCACAGATATTGGCCTATAATTTGTGGGGTCAGATGTGCTACCTGATTTAAATAACGGAATTACTTTACTACTTTTCATTTGATCAGGAAACACACCACAGTCAATGCATCTATTGAAAATCATTGCCAGTTCAGGTGCTACTGTGTTGATTATGGATTTCGTAATCACAACAGAATTGCCCCAAAGATCACTAGTCTTCTTCAAATTAAGACTATTAAAAGTTTTTACAATATCTCTGTCAGTGACATAACTAAAACTAAATTCAATGTTACACCTATTGACATTTTGTTTCAATAGAGATACGGCGTCAATAGGGGACGAGTTGAGGGATTTAGTGGTTGAGACTGGAATGTCTGTGAAGAAATTTTCAAATGCTGTGGCAACCTCAAAATCTGACTTTAATATCTTATTATTTAATTGAAGAGTGTAATCGTTACTTTTAATCTTGACCCTTCCAGTCTCATTGTTTATAATATCCCACGTTGCTTTTATTTTATTGTTACTGTTTTTAATTTTTGATTTTAAATAAAGTGTCTTAGCTTCACGACAAATCTTTTTAAATAACTTGGAATAATTTCTTACATATTGACAAAATTGTTCATCATTTTTATTAATTACTTTCTGTTCATATAATTCGTAAAGCTTATTTCTACTTTTATAAATTCCAGTGGTTGCCCATTCACTGAAGGATGTAGTACCAGCAACTGAGATCCTCTTAGGGACAAAGATAGAATTGAATATAGTACAGTACATGTCAAAGAAAGAATTGTACAACTTATTAGGATCGTTATTATAGCATAAGTATGGTAATGTACTTGTGAGTTTATCCTTAAGTCCCTCCAGACGACGCAAAGTTTTTGGCACCACACTCAGTTCCTTTCTACCTACTTTTTTAGACTGCATAGCAAATGTTATAGATTGTCCACAATGATCTGATGTTAATTTGTTAATTATTTGCTTTCTAACTGGTACAATATCTGTAAATATGTTGTCTATACAAGTAGATGTCGTGGAAGTTATCCTGGTGGGTTCCAAAAATAAGCATGTAAGATTATATGACTTGAACAAATTCTTAATTTTGTGGCAATTCAGGGAATCTTCTAGTAAATTAATATTAAAATCGCCACCTACTATTATAGATTTATTTTGTTGGCATAGCTTCCGTAACACATCATCCATGACACTTTCAAAGTTATCATAGCAGGATGATGGTGGCCTATACACACTCAAAACAAGAAGTTTGTCCAACTCCACACAGGCTATTTCAACTGTCCGTTCAACAGAGAAACTAACAATGTCACTACGATTCTTAAATTTAAGCAGCTTGTTAACTAAAATCAATGATCCACCATGTATTGCATTTTGTCTACTGAACGAACTACCAACTAGATGGTTATTAAAATTGCACATGAACTGGTGATCTTTAAGCCAATGTTCTGTTATACACAAAATATCGACGCATTCACCGTTCATGAACAACTCCACTTCTAAATCTTTATTTGACATACCTTGTATATTTTGATGTACCAGTTTTAATACTTGTGAATTTCTAAATGAAATATTAGTTGGATTGGGCTTATTCGTACATACCAGCCCATTATTAACGAAAGTGTCATTGCAAGAGGTATTCTCTATTGTCGAATTATTTAATTTAAATTAATAGAAATGTCAGACTGTGTAGCCAAAATACTGGCTGAATCATTATAAATGTCATTTTGTTGCTGTATAGGGGCAACACGTTTATTAGCCAAATTCTTGGCTGAAATGTCAATACAAAATGCTAGCGACTCAGCTAGTTGTCTTTTATAATAAGAATTCAGATAACATGTATCTTGCGTCAAATGTAAAGCTTTACTAACATAATTGTTAGAGTCAAAAACATGAAATTGATCGTTATTGTATGACCAACTACACAAATTTATATTAAGACTATGTCTAATATTATTTTCTTTCTGTGGCAACCCTTTACTGAAAGGTAAAGTGAGCATAATAATTTGATTTAAATTTAATTCACATAATTTACTGTAATAATAGAATAAAAGTCTTTTATTTAAAGATCCTCTTTGACCAAGTAGGATCAATAAAGTTGTATCCTGGTCAAAATTGAAGTTTATAATTTTATCTAAAATAGCAATGGAACTTAACCCAGGCAAACAGTAGTTCATCACTAACCCATCACTATATGTGTTCGCCAACAACTGACCCATACCTTTTCCAATCTCGTCACTAAGTATTATCACTTTATTTTTATTTTGTAATATAGTTTTACTGTCTAGTTTGTTATTTTTTAATTTATTTAGAGTGTGTTTAATATTTGCATTTGTATTGTTTAAAGAACTATTTGGCAAAACCGGGTCACATGTTGACAATGAGCAAGCTGGCGAGTGTTGGTTGTTGAATGGGATGTCATTGTTCAATGGTATTGAGCATTTGTTACTATTTGATGCCACCAACTCATTCATTGCCAATATGTACTCTTTCATTTGTAGTTCAGAGCTTTTATATTTATTTGTCATTGATACTAATTTGTCACTAAGATTATTTAATTTTACCTGCAAATTATTTATTTCTAATTTATGTTTCAAATTATTTTGGTGATATTTCTGTGTGTATATTTTTAATTTTTCAAGAGCAAGTAATCTTTCCCTATTTAACTTAACATTTTTTATGAAAAATTTTTGCCTGTGAACTAATTTTTGGGTCTTTTTTATGAATTTGTTTATTTTGACATATTTCTTAATTCTATTCCTACTACCCCTAATCAATTTTATTGAATTATTTGATTCTTTGCACACTGAGAGACTATCTGGAAATGATGCTTTAGAATGATTTATATCAGTAATCATGCTTGGAGCATGAACCACCAGCTCATCGAACAGACTTTGATTTGCCGTTGTAGTGATTTGATCTTGGGTGAATTCTAGATGAGTTATTCTACTGTTTGCCTCGTGTAACTGTTTGTCTAAGAACTGTATACGGTCAAGTGCTTGTTCATACTGCAAGCTACACTCGGCAAACCCGTCCACAATGAGCTGGAGTCCATCCCGAGCACTCATGGCATCAGAGAATTGAGTATGTAGCTGAGCCATTTCACATTTTAATATCTTATTTTTTTCCAGTAAGTTCAACATTTCTTTCTCGTTATCTTCTCTTTCCTCTATCAGTTTGTTACACAACTCCTTAGAGGTCTTTAATTCAATTAAAGCCAGTTGGAGTTTAGACTCTTCCTGGCGAGCCAAAGCTTTACGAGTCATAATCATAGTGAAAAGAAAGAAATACAAGTACAAAGGAAGTTTTGTTCAAAAGTAAAGGAGAAGATTGAAATACGTAGTAATAGTAGAGTTTAAAGCTAAATATTATTGTAAGAAAGAACAGCTGATCTCGTTGAAAGTTGTGTAACCAACTAACAAGGTTTAGGTTATGTTTATGTATTTTTACTATTTATAGGTGGTTATTTAGGAACTTGATAGCACTTTTTATTCGGAAATATACTAATTAAAACTATTTTATACGTATAAGTCGATTTTAGATAGTAGTTACAATGTTATACCTGTTTGTAAAATGACAATGCAAATTTAGCCGGTAGATTGGTTGTCAAAAAATAAATCACAATAAACTCACCTTATTTTCACAGAAAACACTAATACTTTTATAGATTATTACAAATAACACATTTATTAAGTAATTAACTTGTAATAAGCTTTAATTATTTGATTATTTTATATTTTTATTTGTAAAAAATACGGGACAAGGTCGGATCAGCTGTTAACCTCAGTGTTGCCACAGAGCGACAAATCCGGTTAGACTAGTAAGCGGACCCCAGATTAAAACTGGGATAACGCTAAGAGAAAGAAGGTACCAATACACAATAGTACAATAGTCAAGTTCCAGAAACGAATCGGTCCTATTCATAATTATTGGTTTATTTTTTATTTATTTTAAACTTCTTGCACAATTACAAAAAGTAATGCACAAAGGCGGGCTTAATGCCAGAGGCATTCTCTACCAGCCAACCTTTGGGTGATGCAGAGATGATTGAAGTAGGTGCTTAAAGAGAGAGTTATTTAACAAATAATATTAATTTAAAACAACATAAATAATAGGTATCACACTAAATAAATTTGTAATAATAGGCATACTAACAGTAACATATTATTATAAATATATATATACAAAATATAATACATATATACACACACAAGTATAATAGATAATTATATTATATATAAATATATACATATACAAGTATCCTTTACAGAGTCCATTATGATTCTACTAATTCAGCCATATAATGCTGGCGTACTCTAATTTTAAACAGTTCACGAGATGTAGACTTCCTGATTTCGAGAGGGAGTGCATTCCAAAGATGGACAGCCTGTATATAGAAAGAAGAATGAACAAGGCTGGAACTATGAGAAGGGCAGAGAAGAAGAAGATTGTTAGTGGAGCGGAGATTTCTGTCATGAATGCTACGTAAATGTTGAAATTGAGGAGACAGATAAGCAGGAGTATGAGAAGAGTTCAAGAAAGAAAAAAGAGTCGTCAGTGTGCGCAATTTGCGACGTTGACGAATAGGCAACCATCGTAATTGGGAACGGTGAGCAGATATATGATCATACTTACGGAGATTGAAAATGAATCGAATGCAGTTGCTGAGAAGGCGGTCAAGTTTATTGAGCAGATCTGCATTCAGGTCGAGATAACATACATCACCATAGTCGATTATAGGAAAAACTAACGTCTGCACAAGCTTGGTTTTAATTTTGGTTGGAAGAAAGTTCTTCAAGCGATATAGAGTCCGCAGGGTTCCTGTGACTTTGCGACTGGTATTTGCAATCTGTGTTCTCCAGTCAAGGGCAGCGTCGATGTGTAGACCGAGATCCTTGACACTGGGGCTGACGGGGATAACAGATCCATTAAAATTAATAGGTGGAAGCGATTTGACATCCACCCGGCACATAATACGTGGGCTACCAATTAAGATTGCCTGGCATTTATCCGGATTAACTGACAGACCAAATCTATCTGACCAGTTTTTGATCGCATTTAGATCCCAGTTGATGTTATCGATGGCTCCAGTAAGACTTTTTGCCCTTGCCTGGGTGTAAATCTGCAGGTCATCGGCGTAAAGATGATACGTACAGCGAAAATCATGTGTGAGAAGATTTATATACAATGAAAACAGAAGAGGAGAAATTATGCCGCCTTGAGGAACGCCAGAGTCCAAATCTCGCCAAGTTGACGAAGTTTCATCAACACGAACAGACTGCTGACGTCTTCGAAGATAAGATGAGAACCATTCCAGCGCGTCCGATGAAATCATATAGTAGGAGAGGACGGAAATAAGTAGGTCGTGGTTGACGGTGCCAAAAGCGTTTGAAAAATCCACTAAGACCAGCACTGTGATCTTGGTGTCTTCCATACCCGCCCTCATATCGCCAGTTACTTTAAGTAACGCTGAGATTGTGCTATGTCCGGGTCTGAATCCTGATTGTAGAGGAGATAAAATATTGTTTTCGAATACAAACCCGGACAGTTGTTTATAGACGCATGCTTCAAGCACCTTAGACAGAAATGGGAGGATGGAGATAGGATGGAAATGGGAAGGAAGGGAAGGATTAGAAACCTTTGGCAGTGGGCGGACGAAAGCTTTGCCCCACTATGAAGGAAACTGGCCGGTTTCAAGAGAAAAGTTAAGGATATGGGTTAAGGGAAAGAGGAGAAAGTCCAGAATAACGGTGATCATATGACGACTGAGGTTGTCACATCCCACCGCTCTGGACTTGATAGATAGGATTACCTTTTTGACTTCATCTGACGTGACTGGAGAAAACTTAAAATAATTAATGTTTGGCCGCATTAATCCGGTCATATAGTTAAGGGTTTGACGCTTGGTTATATGATCTAGGAAGCATGTGGAGGTAAAATGTTGATTAATGTCGTCTAACTCGATTGTCCTTGGAAACGAACGCTTTTGCGCACCCAGAGGCCGGCTCTTATTTTACTAACGAAGGCGTACAGATCGTGCAGCACCGCAGCGTTACCTGTGCTCGCGGGCGTGTTACCAGCCGATCTGGAAGTTTGTCGTGCGGGACGAATTGCGGAGGAGGGTTACCAATTGGCCGCGAAAGAACTGCGCACTCTCAAGTTCACAGTTAGGCGGGAACTCGCTGCTCTTTGGCAGGAACGATGGCAGGCTAGTGAAGACGGACGCGAATTATACAGCTTCTTCCCAGATGTGTCTGTAAGGCTGAAGTCAGGATGGATCGAACCAGATTACGAGGTCTCCCAAATACTCACCGGACACGGATGCTTCAGGAAGCGCCTAAACAAGCTTGGGCTTTGCGACACTCCGGTCTGCCCGTGCGGTGAAGCTGAGGAAAGCCGTGATCACGCGCTCTGGGAATGTAGCTTGTACGCAGAAGGAAGATCGCTGATGCTAGATTCGATACGCTACGCAGAGGCGGGTCCAGTGTATCACGTGGAACTGGTTCGCAGCATGGAAAACTTTGGCGCGTTGCGCACATTTGCGCACACTTGGCACTCCATCAGAAGAACATTGGACAGCTAGAGGATTGAGTGACGCTGAACGCGAAGTACCGTTCTGTGTTGTTTTGCCCTATTAAGGGGATAGTAGATACTTACGAAGCCAGCCCCTTTGGGGAGAGTATGGCTCGGGACATTAAAGATTTGTAGGGAGTCAAGAAAGAGCGCGCGGGAAAGAGCAGACGCAAGTACCGTGCGCTTCTCCCGTGATTCGGTCCGTATGCCGCAAGGCAGGTAGGACCATGAGGTGGTGGTGGGAATATGTCCTTGGAAAGTCTATATGACGATGCTTACCAATGCCAAGAGACCCCAGAAAATTCCATATACTAGCTGGGGAAGAGGAATCAAGGTTATCAAGAAAGTGTCGGCGTTTAGCGTTACGAATCATCTGATTACACCGATTCCTAGCAGTCTTATAAGAAGTCCAGTTCACATCACACCGATCCTTTCGGTATTTCCGAAAAGCTCGGTCTCTACGTCTCATTGCCATTAGAACTCCCTCCGTAATCCAAGGTGCCGGTGAACGCTTCAACTTGATCTTCCTAACCGGAGCATGGACATCGTACAATTTGACTACAGACTCGTTGAAGAACTGGACTTTGGCATCCACTGTAGTTGCCGCGAACAAGATATTCCAGTCCATTACTGAAGCATCAAGCCGTAATTTTTCCACGTCCATCCGAGAGAAACAACGCTTGTGCAAGACTTTGGGCGTAGATTTGGGAGGTTTAAGGATGTATGAAAGGAATATGAGGTCATGATGGGAAAAACCAGGAGCAGGATACTGACCATGGGAAGGAACAAGGGAAGGGGTAGCGGTGAGAATTAAATCTAGCCAGGTGTCCTCTCCGTTGGAGTTGTGCTGAGTGGCCTGAAGAGGTAGCACATGGAGACTGGCAGATTCAAGGATGTGGAGAAGCTGAAGTGTACGGGAGGATCGAGAGGATAAAAGGTCAGTGTTAAAATCGCCCATGATAACGTAATGTGCATACTCTGAACCCAAAGATTCCAAAACCAATTCTAAGTCGGTGAAATAATCAATCGAGGATGGACAATATACAACTCCAAGAACTAATTTAGTTCCCCTGACCCAAACCTCAAGGAAAAGAAATTCTGCAGAACCAGAAGATTGTGAACGAGATAAAACGATTATTTTGTAGGGAAGGTTGCTGCGCAGATATATAGCTACTCCTCCCCCTCTCCTATCAATTCGGTCATTTCTAACTAAAATAAAGCCAGGAAGAGGGTAGGAAGTAGAAAGAAGATGAGGTTTAAGCCAGCTCTCAGAAATCAGGACGGCGTGAACATTAGTACCTGAAAAAGCTTCTAATAGGTCACTGAAATGGCTGGCAAACATTCAATAACCGACTTGTAAGTTGGTTAAAATTTTTCCGTAAAGTATCGCCGAGAGTCAGGTCATCTACAGAGCAAAAATTGTTATTAGCAGATAAATCAGTAGAATCATAAGCTGAATAAAATGAAGTATCATCTGAAGTAGACATACTTGATAATAATACAAAATAATAAATATAAATATATATAAAATATATAATATAATAAACTACAGTGTTTGCAAAAATATTTAGGGTGGCTTAAAGTCAATCATCTCTGCACCACCCGCCAACCGACTCTTACAATAATTACAACTTAAGTGAAATTAGGTACTTAATTACTGGCAGAAATAATAAAATAGCGGCATAAAAAAACAGAAATCTAAATAAAGAAAAAGGTAACAATCTAACATAACATAAAATAAAGTTAATTGAAAGCGTTTCCGAACGCTATCCATAGACAAGTTAACTCTCAAACTGACAGCTATGACAGACTGGTAATATGTCATTGTCAGTGAAAACGCTATAAAATCTTTGTTTACGAACAGAAAGTCAGAAACTAAATTTATAAACAAAATAAGAGGTATACGGTATACGGAAGACAACCATGCACACAAGTTTTGAGAGTGGATAGTACCTAGATGAGAAACGTTATTCATGCCACCATTTAAACAAGTAATAAGAACAGAAATAGATATGGACAATAACAATGAAAATATATACACGACCAGTTAACTTGAGGCGGCTTTGGCCGACCCACTGGAAGGAATCTTAGGATACTTCTCAAGGACTGGGTTGAGCTCCTCCATCGAAGCGATCCTGTGTCGGCTGCCATCGGGCGTCTTGATATTTTTCACGCCATCCTGCGTCCAGCAACTCTTCACGCCAAAGTGTAGCCTCGCCTTCGCGAATACTGATTGTCGTGCCTTCGTCAGAAACTCTTTGACAGAAGCCTTGGAACCCTTGAGCTTCGTCTTGGCTTTGTAGACTGCAACCTTGGTGTCTGTGCTGGTAAACTTCACAAGTATGGGTCGATGACGCTCCTTATTAGGACTCCCTAAACGGTGACACACCTTGATGGAGTCCTCTTGTACATCCTTCATCCCCATAGTCACACGGATAATGTCCAAGACCGTAGATGTGCAGTTCTCACGCTCCTGTTCAGGAATGCCAGAGAAAATTAACGCCTTTCTTCGCTGCCGAGTTTCCATATTGTCAATTGCTTTAGTGCATTCAGCGATTTGATTACGAAGAAGCCGAAGCATACTAAATGTCAGCTCCCTGAATGTTCTAAACTCATCGGCAACCTTGGCCACGGTATCCTTGGCTCCACCTCCGGTCTGCAGCTGTGCCTGAAGCTCATCCATTTTCCTTGTGACGCAATCTTCAAGACTTTTTTGTGCCAGTTGGATGTCCATAATTAGTGCCATCGTGTTGTTATTGCCAAAATAAAGTGACTAGTGTAGTAACTAGTTGGTCAGCTGGCAGGTGGTGTTCAAAAGTATTAAGTTTAGGTTAGGTTAGAACTGTGACCACAACGCACGAGCCGAGCGAGCGAAGCGAGCGTGCCGCGGCAGCCGCCGGCGAAGTGCTAGAACCGAATTGGTCCTATAGTTATTGATTTAGGTACGGTTTAAACTGCAGTATAAACTCCCAGGCCATAAATATGACCGTAAATGAGTCGTGTTTTATGAATTTCGGTTAGAGTGTAGCCTTGGGGGCGCTACGGCGCGAGGACTTAGAAAAATTTATCCAAGAAAGTGTTATTTTTGCAAGTCGTTTATTTTATCATTTCTATCGTTTGAAACACCTAAATAAATAAGGTTAAAAGTGTCTTGGTAAAAGTGTCATATATTTTTTATTACACCTTGGTAAATGTTTCTTTCTGAGTATGAGTGAAAATATTATGGTAATTAATTATGTTTAGGGATAAAAGCGTTATGATAAAAAACATACATACATAGACTCACGCCTGTTTCCCGGAGGGGTAGGCCGAGACTACGGAACGCCATTTGCAACGATCCTGACATACCTCACTTGCTTCACTCACTCCCATCAAGTTTCCCATCCATGCTCTTCTGTTAAGGGTACTTCTGACTTGTCCTTTTTTCAGGATGTCTCCAATCTGGTCAGAGAACGTTCGCCTAGGTCTTCCCCTTTGTCCTTTCCCATTCACACTTGCCTTATATATCTTCTTTGTCAGTCTATCGTCATCCATCCTCTCCATGTGCCCAAACCATCTTAACATGCCTTTCTCAATGCTTGTCACTACATCTTCTTTTACCCCACACCAATCTCGTATCACACAATTCTTTACTCTGTCGGTCAAAGACACACCACACATAATTCTCAGTGCTCTCATTTCTACAGCATTTATTCTACTTTCAAATCTCTTCTGCCATACCCAACTTTCACTACCATACATAAGGGTAGGCACTAACACAACTCTATATACAGCCAAACCTTCATTTTGTCTTTTTGGACACGTTTTGACTGTTCATAAACGCCTTCAGAGCTCCATTCACACTATTACCTGCATTAACTCTCCTTTCAATATCTGCTTCATTCTTACCATCTCTTGTAAACAACGTACCTAAGTGAACAAACTCATTCACTTGTTCCCCTCGCTGTCCATCGATCAAAACATTACAAGCCGTAACGCATTCCTCCTTTTCAAAAACCATAACTTTCGTTTTACTTACATTCACTTTCATTCCTTTCCTCTCTAACGCACGATGCATGTTTATGATTGTTACCATCTCCTGCAATTCCTCCGTTGAAGATGCAAGGATAACCAATGATAAAAAACAGTAGGAGTTTAAATATATTTACATTAATGATATTATTAATTAAAATTTTTGGAAACAAGAGTGTTATGAACGTCGCCGGTTGCACTACAAATAGTATGAATGAAAAATTTGGATGAAAAATTTTAGGAAGAGTGATCATTCGGATTACAAATCGTTAGGAAGAACAATTTCGGGTAAAGAACTTTAGGTGAGCCAATATGGACCCGCTTCAGCCTATACTATGTGACATTAGGACAGTCGTGGAGTAGATGAGCTGCTGCCATACAGGTTCTGCACAGCGGACGGTCAGTGACACCTATGGTTAATAAGTACTTGTTGCCACATGCCACCATATCACCTTAGAAGTCGAAAATATTTTCAATGCCACCGTCCTTGAGCGAAGATCCTGCGACTGCAAGATGTTTTATATTGTTAATTACGAAAATCTATGAATAGATCTATGTAAAATCAAACATTTTTGAAGCTTCATATTTTAAGCCTTGTTATAAGATAAGAATTGAATTATACCGATCTGTATGTTCAATTATCGGAGGATTATGTTTCCTGGCCCCGGATGGGAGGTGATAACATTGATCAGCATATCTAAGCTATAGTGATAGATGCTAGTAATAGGGACAGCGCTCATTGCGAGCATTTATTTATCTAGCTTTGTTGGTTATAAAGTGAATATTCATCATTTTGCAAAATTGATACTTCATGTAAGGTTTAAATACAATTGCATTAAAACTAACTATAAGTAAGTCTATTTACACATAAATTAAACAATAATTTCTATACTTAAATAACTAACAAATAAAGGCAATACATAAAAAAAAGTAAAAGTAAAATTTAAAGGTCGTCATGGAAATCTTCCACATCGCCATCAATTGGAAGCGTGCCCAGAATGCTGGCAGCATTGACACGTTGTATGGCAATGCTGATCTTTTCTGCCAAATACAGGCCAGCCTTCTGGTCACGCAAAGCGTCAACATGTCTGTTTGAAAGATCTCTAAAAAGAGATCTGGCACTTGGACCCCATGGTCCCAACGTTTCAACTCCAAACGGCTCAATTACATAATACCCTACTAGATTTATGTATTTGCGCAGTTTGAGAGTCTCCGCTGAAGCAGCAGCAGCGCCCGCACAACCCGCTGTGCTAGGAAGATGAGATGGCGCAAGGGTGTCGACACACCACTTCATTAAATGTCGTTTGTGTTCTTATGACAACAAATATCTATGATAAAAACATGATTGAAATTATATAATCACATACCTACAATTCTTGTATATGGCTTCCTTACTTATGATATTAATTTGTCAAATCAAAATTCCTTATCATGGTGGTAATTCTGCGGCGAGACAGCTGGAAGCGTTTGCGTAATAATGTATGTGCGACCACGTATGTATATCTTCAGTCCTAGAAACAGAGAGCAATTGGAAACTATTTCGTAGCATGTGTTGGTTGATTTTTAATGACGGCACATTTCTTCTGGTTGGTTTGTATCTTGCGACTAATTGAAGTAAGATTACTTTTGTGAACGAATCACGAATCATTGTGTCTGTGTTCTTTTGCGACATAAAGAGCATGTAAATCCAAAATGTATATTTTACCTATATGTCTTCATCTTCTTCTGCCTACCCTGTTTCCATATTATTTGCGGTTTGTTGGTATCTGCACTAGGCAGCGATAGCCTAGTGGAGACACCAACAGACTGCCATACAGAGGGTATCGGGTTCGATTCCACGGCGCGCACCAATGACTTTTCGGAGTTATTTGCGTATTGAATTGTAAATTATCGCTTGTCCCGTGCCTCGGAGAGCACGTTAAGCCGTCGGTCCCGGTTGTCGTGAAGATCTTTGGCAGTCGTTACAGGGCATTTAAACCATGGCATATCGCTATCCCTTCGTGTTGCAGAGGTCAGACAGGTAGTCGCTCTGTGGAAAAGTAAATGTACCGGATCGTGGCGTCGGTACTTTGAATTTTGTAAGTAGTGGCCTGATGCAGTGGTGAACCAGGTGAGAGATTAGGAATTTGGTAGTTTTGAGTAAAAGATGCGTATAGTTCGAAATCAAAAACGATTATATTTTAAAAAACGTGGTTACATCGGTCGAGGAGTGTGGGGAATGGGAACAATACAACAGCCAATGGTAAACGTTTATCGCGTCACGTAGAAAGCCTTTGATTGGATGCGAAATGTTGTGATGTTCGGTGTACACTTTTCCCTATCTTTAGCATATGCGCCAACATGCCCCCGGCCTTGGAAGCAGTCGCTTTCGAAATCCTCAACTTCAATCTTCAGGCTCATCATTATGAAGTGGACAGATTTTAGCGTATGCTCGCCGCACCACGCCCGAAGACGTTAGTATGTCCGCCACCCTTGAAATGTCATCCCTGCCTGGGATGGACCGAAGCACTCGACCCATGTGCCATTTTAAAGGCGGAAGGTTACTGTCCTTAATCAGGACAAGTGCGTTGTCCTTCAGCTCCGTCTTGTTGTCGGTCCATTTAGCGCGCACCTGCAACTCAGTGATGTACTCCTTGGACCATTGAGTCCAAAAATGCTGGCGAATTTGCTCCACCCTCTGGTACCTTTTCAGTCTATGTAAAGGCATGTCGGTGAAATCATCACATACTGGTGCAGTCAGCGGTTGACCAACTAAAAAGTGAGCGGGAGTTAGAGGAGAAAGGTCTTGGGGATCTGAGGAAAGAGGAGAAAGTGGTCGGGAATTTAGAACTGCTTCTATTTGTGATAAAACTGTGCTAAACTCCTCAAAGGTGAGATGCGCGTTTCCTACTACTCTGCGAAGATGAAATTTGCAAGATTTTGCTCCTGCCTCCCACAGACCACCAAAGTGAGGCGAATAAGGCGGAATGAATTTAAAATTAATTTGTTGTGTCAGCATTACATCTACTTAAGAATTCAGAGAAATCATTCATTAATCCCACAAAGTTACGTCCGTTATCAGAGTATATTTCTTTCGGTTTGCCACGCCGAGAAATAAAACGCTTAAGGCGCTGTGTACAGTACACTGAGTTCAGCTGTTGCTGTCACTGTTGGATTGTATACACAAGAAAGAGAAGCGCGATGACGACGGGACGTTCAGAACGAGTTATTTATCATTAAATACATTAATCCTTACAAATATCTTATTCCAATCGATAAATAAAAACAACAGTTCCCTTTATTATTATATATTACATCACTGTTATTAATATTATCAAGATTTGTTTATAAATAATTCAGTTACAATTGCTACAATTTCAATTTTAATGGTTATTTTATGGTTTTTTTTTATCGAGAAAATTTACCGAAAACGTGTTTTGAACACAATGGTCCCCCCATAAATATGATCAAGATTAACATATATTTTTTTAGCTGCTCTAAAATGTAAACATATGGCTAAAAAACTGTTTTGTGAAGCCTATTTTGACTAGGTACAGCGCCTTAAGCGCTAATAAATATCCTTCGGTAGTGAGATCACTGACGAGCTCCAAATGTATTGCGCGCGTAACAAAGCATACGAATAAACAAATGTACGCTTTCATCGTTTTAGCTCCCCTACCTTTGCGATTTAGTATGAGGACAGGCCCGCAGCACTTTGAATAAATGGAAAAGTAGGTGTTATCCTTGCCTTTGGCAAATTACCCATTTGGGGGGTTAAAGTCCTACCTTTGATGCGTGTACACGTAACACAAGCATTCACTACACGTCTAGACAGGCTCCTGCCACCTAAAGGCCACCAGGTTTCGCGTAAATGACAAAGTAATGCCTGGGGTCCAGCGTGAAGGAGCTGCAGGTGCTCATGCCGAAACAACAACACAGTGAAATTATGTTTGCTAGATATTAAAATGGGATGCATTTTATTAAAACTAAATTCTTCTGAATTAGACAATCGACCACCTACACGAATAATCTTATTACTATCCAAAAATAAATTCAATCGTTTTAAATTATTCTTACTTTTAAATTGCACACAATTAGTTAAAAGTTTATATTCATTCGGATAGCTTTCCTTTTGAGCCCATCGTACTAAAACTATCTGGGACTCGTTCAACTCGTCTGTACCAAGAAGACCAATGCGTTTATTATTTTTATTACGAGTATTGTGTATGAAACGTAACATATATACGACGGCACGCTTCATACGCATAAATTGCGAAAATCGGTTGAACGGAAAAAGGGTTAAATTACACGAATCATGAGTCACGAAAGAACTAATAGGCGATCTAACCTCAGGCAGTTCTACGTCTACTTCCGTGACAGCGTAATTATCAAGTGAGAAAGACGAATTTCTCATAAAATCGGGTCCTTCCCACCATAACCTGGAAGTAGACAGCTCCTCTAAGCATAAACCTCTCGATGCTAGGTCTGCCGGGTTATTTTTGCTACTTACGTGGTGCCAAAGAACATTTTGCGTAAGTTCGTGAATCTCCGCCGTCCTATTTTGAACAAAAGTTTTAAGTTTGTTTGGAGGCATACGCAACCAACCTAACACAATGGTTGAGTCAGTCCAAAAGACTACATTTTTAAACTCACAACGCAACGACCTGCGAACCTTTTCGAGTATTTTAGCACCCAGCAAAGCACCGCAAAGTTCGAGCCGCGGTATGCTTAATGGTTTCAATGGCGCAACGCGAGATTTAGAAAAGAGCAATCTTACTGTGATTGTATTATCTATACTTATAGTGCGCACATAAATACACGCGCCGTACGCCGACTGCGAAGCGTCGCTAAACAAATGTAGTTCTATATACATAGGTTGGCTACCTATAACATGGCGAGAAACCTTAATTGTTTTGAGCGCTTGCAAAGAGATAACAAACCGGTTCCACGTCCGCGCGACGTTAGATGGAACTATGTCATCCCAATCGATTTTGAGAAGCCATAATTGTTGAAGCAACACCTTTGCAACAATTATGGTTGGACTCAACAAACCAAGGGGGTCGAAAATTTGCGAAATATTCGAGAGGATAGACCTTTTAGAGACTGGCTTGTTGTCATTATGAAATTGCGTATTAAGTTAAAATATATCGTTGACATTATTCCAGCTTAAGCCCAAAGTTTTAGTACTTATGTTTTCGTAAGATTTAATTTCTATTGAATGGTTTGCTAGTCCATCACTATCGTATGGAAAGTTATAAATCCACTTTCGAAGAAGAAAACAACCTGACTTCAGCGTGTTCTGTATATCAGTGCATAATTGTATTAGAGCTGATTTATCAACTAGGCTCGTAATAAAATCGTCTACGTAAATATCCTCCAGAATAGCTCGCTGAACCTCAGGGTTGGAAGACTCCATCCCCAATTGTTTTAAACACCGCACACTAATGAAAGGTGCGGAAGCGGTCCTGTACGAAACGGTATTCAACTGGTAAATACCTAAGGGTTTCAACAGATCCTCGCGCCACAGAATCATTTGAAGCTTGCGCTGGTCTTCGGCGATTAAACAATTTCGGAACATTTTTTCGACGTCAGCGCACGCAACAAACTTGTACTCTCTAAAGCGAAGAAGAATGGAAATTAAGTCGCCTTGTATCGGAGGTCCTATCATTTGCAAGTCATTGAGTGACTTACCGGAAGATGAAGGTGCACTGGCATCAAAAACCACGCGCAGCTTAGTTGTGGTGCTATGCTCCCTAAACACGCCGTGATGCGGCATGAAATAGCACGGTGGTTCATAAAAACTCACTGGGCTCATATGGCCTAAAGACAGGTATTCCTGCATAAATTGCGTATATAGTAATTTGTAATCGGATGAACGTTGTAAACGTTTATCTAAAGCGAAAAAACGCCGCTCAGCTTGCGTATACGATTCGCCTAAAACATCAGGAGACTCCTTAAATGGAATGCGTACGCAAAATCTTCCATCACTATTGCGCGTAGTAGTGCGAATGAAATGATCTTCACATGCACGCTCTTCCTGAGTCAGCGTATCCCTGACCTTAAAGGGCTCTTCGATCTCCCAAAACAAGCGAAGTTGTGAATCTAAAGAGCTACTTAAATTACAGTGAACGCGCCTCGCATTCTGCGTATTATTTGTAACCGAACCAGAGATAATACGGCCTAGCTTGGTGTTTTGTAGGTAAGGGCCATTGGGAAGTCTCATTTTACCTTCCGCCAACAAATCCCAAAACCTATCTGCGCCTATTAAAATATCTATGTTTTTTAAATCTAAAAACTGCGGATCCGCCAGCTTTATGTTGTCCGGAATTGAGAACTGCGCGTTTATTTTACACAAAACCGGCACCATAGACGTTATTTGCGATAATACAAAACAAGTGATGCGTGTTTTGAACGTATTATCGGCTCGCGATTTAATTTCAATGTTACAAGTTTCCGAACACTGTATCACTGAATCACCTACACCCCTAATTTCATAAGTAGAATTTACCACTTGAACATTAATTAATTTACAAAACGATTTTGTTATAAAACACCGCTGACTACCACTATCAAGAAGCGCACGCGCTTGATGAACGTCGAGTACTTCGACAACAGCTGTTGATAGTAAAACCAAGTGCGTATCTATAGAATCGTTATGCATATGTACCTTGTTTACGTGAATAGAAGGCGAATATGTCGCAACGGATGAGGAGGCGGGGTCAACGTGAGCCGGCACTGGGCCTACGGTGACAGTCTCAACTCGGCGGTCAGTCGTTAAGTTAGAATGCAATGCGACCGAACTGTCCGCGTTATTGTTATGAATTAATGAGTTATGTTTGCGGTTGCATTTTCGACACGGCCCAAACAAACATTTATCAGGAGGATGACCCGAACGTAAACAATTCTCACACAGTTTGTGCTCGCGGATTAGGTTTAACTTTGAATTTAAGTCACTATCGATAAATTCTTGACAAGAATAAAGTGGATGATTTGAGTTACATTTTAAACACGTCCTTTTGTAGCGAGACAAGCGGCCATCGTTGGATTTGTGTGTAGAAACATTGCAGTGTGAAGTTTTATTTAAATGTGAACTGTGTTTCTTATTTTCAGTTTGTATATTATGTGATTTGTTGTTTGACACCTGCAATGTTTCCAACACATCCGCTCTGTCCTTAAGGAAACTAATTAATTCGTCAACTTTAATTATGCGTTTAGAATTGTTTTCGCTCGGATATAATGTGCACTTGTGTGTCTCCCATTCGCGTTCGGTCGTTTTATCTAACTTTGAAACAATAATATAATTGATGAGCGTGTCCCACGAATCAGTTGGCTCGCCTAGTAGTTTTAAAGCGCGTAAGCTTTTTAATATAATGTCGATAAGCTTCTTAATGCTAGCCGGTGATTCTTTCGATAGTGCGCTAATACTAAACAATGCTTTGACGTGATTGTGAACTAAAAGTCTATTATTATTGTATCTATTTAGCAATAATTCCCATGCGACTTGGTAATTATCTGAGGAGAATTCTACAGAATTAACCACTAACTCGGCATTGCCCTTGAAGGAAGACTTTAAATAGTGATACTTTTGAATATTGCCAATACGTTTAGAGTTATGTACCAAAGATATAAATGTGTCTCTAACTTCCAGCCAGTGCTCATACGAACCGTCAAATGTAGGTAAAGAAATGGTTGGAAGTTTAACCGACTGTGATAATTCGCTGCAGCAATGCTTATTATTGGAACCGTCAGTAACCTCACCATCGGTCAGCATGGATTCCGCGTGGGCTAATATACTATAATAAGTGGTTTCGAATAAATCTCTCTGATCTAACTGCTCAGACATCTCACTATCGGAAATACACTCCTCTATTTGACCTTGAATAGAATTAAACTCGGTATATAAACTAGTAATACCCTTTATGCGTAATTTTAAATCTATACGATCTCGAGTAGAAGAAATGAGATTATCGCGCTCTTCTAATGAATCTAAGAAGTTAGAAAATTTGGTAAGTCTGCCTTTGATGATGCCACGTTTCTTGACTAGGTCGCGAAGCAACGTGGGATCGGCACACCCAAAATTAGGAGACTTGTCGCGTGATTTACTAGCACTATCAATATTTAACGTGAGAGGGGATTTATCGCGTAACTTAGCACTTTCTGTAGCCATTTTGGTGGTATGTGAGAATAGGAGTACTTACAGTTGGAACTTTGAATCACGTGCAGCAATGAGTAGCGTAGCTAGCCTCGAATCATCGAATTAGGTTGATCAAAACTCGATTGCGGCAACTCTCACTGAAATCAGTTTAGACACAGGTATCACAAAGAGAACTAGGAGGTGATAGGGAGAGAAAGGATAGTTGGTCCCACCAGATTGCGAATTTTCGATGACGATGAACGGCCCATCCACCTTCGACACCAATGTGCGCTTGGCCTCCAGGCCCTCCTGTTGTCTGCTCCAGATACGTAGTGCGTTTTTAGCCAGTTCAGCAGCAGCAGGCACCACCAGATATTCCACAGGATGCTAATTCTATCTGTGCCGAAGGACCACTATGTACCGGATCGTGACGTCAGTACTTTGAATTTTGTAAGTAGTGGCCTGATGCAGTGGTGAACCAGGTGAGAGATTAGGAATTTGGTAGTTTTGAGTAAAAGATGCGTATAGTTCGAAATCAAAAACGATTATATTTTAAAAAACGTGGTTACATCGGTCGAGGAGAGTGGGAAATGGGAACAATATAACAGCCAATGGCAAACGTTTATCGCGTCACGTAGAAAGCCTTTGATTGGATGCGAAATGTTGTGATGTTCGGTGTACACTTTTCCCTATCTTTAGCATATGCGCCAACAGTAAATATTCAGCCAAAGCCGATTAGACTAGTAAGCGGACCCCAGATTGAAACTGGGATAACGCTAAGAGAATGATGATGGTGCAGAATGTCTTTCTCTTCAGAATGTTTTTACCTATATTTCATAAATCTAAAGTAGGAACTAGCTGACTTCAGGCTTAGCTTTGCTGAAGTAAAACTGCTAGCATTACTAAACATACTGCATATTATTCTAAGTACTACTATTGATACAATATATGACGTGTACAAACGTTATTAGCATGCTACCAATTAATGAAACAATTCATAAAACTTTTAACAATAAATATACGCTGATAAATATACTTCAATCCAATTTACTTAAACCCAATAAACAAATCAAAGTTAAACTTGAGAGCTCAATACTCAATTTACTGTGCTTGTAGAGTATCAAAAACGAATAAATTTGTGGAGTCAAAAGTAATGCCGGCGAAATATGTGCCCGGTTAACCGATCCTACTAGGTCAACTACCCACAGTAGTTTTATATACATATAAAATTTAATGAATGTTGTTGCTTGAAATCAGGGCACGGTTTCTTGTGTAACTTAAGCTATAAATAAATACTTATAAGAAAAAGCTAACTGGTAAAGTAATTCGGTAATCACTTATTAGACAAATTATAAAGCTTTTACATATCTTCTTAATATATAAAATCCTTGCGTTACTGACTGACTGACAGACACGCTACAGCCGAAACTATTGGGCGCAGGAAGCTGAAATTTGACATGTATGTTCATAAGGGACCGTAGGGGTGCACTAAGAGGGGATTTCCCGAAATTCCCACGGGATCGGCCAAAAAGGGTAAATTAAAAAAAATTGCAGGCGTAGCTGCTGGCGTCCTCTAGTTTTTGTATAAAAATGTCAAATCGCAAATTAAATTGAGTGGATTCATAACAGACTGTTACAGAGAGAGAGAGAGAGAGAGAGAGAGAGAGAGAGAGAGAGAGAGAGAGAGAGAGAGAGAGAGAGAGACATCTAAGGCTACACACAAATTTAACAGTAACAAATTTAGCGTCGGAAAATATTAGAAATTGAAGCAAGTCATTCATTGAATATTAAACTATCTCACTAAACCACCGCAACAACTGTCTAATGTATGTAATATAGACAAGTATACACTTGTAGTGAGGCAACATTTGTCACTGATATCTACATATATTATTAAATTTCAAGTGAAGTCTCTTCCGTATCGCAATTTGTCATACGAAGAGAGGAGCGGATTCAAACTTATTGTTTGCAATAGAAATAATATAATGAATAATACTTTTTACGTGTTAATAGATCTTTATTAGAAAACTCTAGATAGTAGCTGCATTCAGAGTCAATATAAAACAAGAACTTTATCGTGTAGTGGTCCAAATTCGTTTTTTTTTTGTTTTTGACTAACATATTTTCTTCATAGAAGTAACTCAAAGCTCTTGGGACTGGCAGGGGGAAGGGTGTACTCTACTCTACAGACGTTAGAGATCGACCGGACTCGGTCGACGTCATACTGCGGTGGAGCCACATGTATCATGGTAAGGCCGCGACCACGTCCATGATGACTTCTCCTTACGCATTTGGACTCGGCACTAAAACAGCGTCGAATTAGAAAATAGATCAATAAAATATTTGATGCAATGTTTAAAGATAGTTTCTTCTGCGCCTGCTAAATTTCGTGTTATACATTCTAAAATTATTATACTAATAAATCTGTAATTTTATGTATAGCTTTCAGGTACAAAAGCTACTCTGATTGCGTTCCTCAGAACACAAGTTTAAGGTTTTTAAATACAGCGGTGATTGAAGATTTCACAGGTAGTAAGTGGGTTGCTTTATTCTGCCGGAGCATTTAGCTTCATCCAATCAAATATGCCAAGGCGGTTAGTCATGGTCTTCTATCCTTTGTTTAAATATTTACAATCGCAACACCCATTTTCGGGCGCATACTACGTAACGAACTTCAATTCAATTTTAGTTGAATTAACTTGCTCGTTTATGCAACTTAAAACTCGAAATTATTTCCCTCCTCTATCTGGTTTGCTTGCCGTGAATACGATTTCTTGCGGATTCTACTTCTTTTTGCTCCGACTTGATTAGTTTGGACTTGAATTGTATTGCTATTTTTGAACGTATATTTGAACAGAAATATAAATGAGTAACTAGGTAGGACAAATATCTATTTAAGTTATTGCTTGAAGTCTAAACATAGATAAAGTTACCAGGAGACTGACGTAATCTCATGTAGATTGGCAGTTCCAAATCAATAAAGCAAAAAAAAATTGTTGTTACCAGTGATAAATATATGTTATACAAAGAGCCAACTGTTTGAGCATAGTAGGTTAGTAGTATTCCAGGCTCTTAGTAATAATTATGTCTTAGTATTAAGACGAAAATAAGATATGAAATATCTAAGTAGCTGTCAGCCTCTAGCAGTTCATGACGGAGATGGAGCAAGATGATGGGAGAGTGACAAGTAAATGGACCTCTATCGTCGCATTCCCAAAACGAGAAGGATATTTGTTAGAAGAATGAATTCTTCTACCTTATATTTGTTTTGAATATTTGAATGACGTCAATGACACCACTCTCCGGCACTTCTGAGTGAATTACCCGGAACCGAGCATCGAAAAAAACTTCAGCATGTTTTCTTACTCTGCAGGTTTTAATGGCATGATTTGAATCATAAAATATAAAGAGATTAAAAATACAGCGATATAAAATATAGATCTCGTTTAATGCTTTTCATGTTTCATTATTAGTCGGCAAACACATCGTTTACCGTTCTACTTAGAACAAAACAATCTTTACCATTGCTCGGAATAACAATACACTTGGTATATTCTTTATAGTGGAGGTACTTAAAAGTTTAATGTCAGGTAACAGAAAGCATAAACAAACCATTTTCTAGAAAGGGCAACGACAGTAAATAGTGGTTTCTCCAGTTTGTAATTGATAAAAAACTTTCTACAATATAGCACTAACGTAGCATGCGAGTCGTTGTCGCTTAGAGCCCGATCAAGTCCCTAAACCACTACGGGAAGTACAATTGCAAGTGGTTATGACTAACAAGCGCCGTGTTTTTCTAGTCTTACCATCGCTAGCGTTGCATAAAAGGAAAAATGAAGCGGCTCTCCCATTGTATCCTTTTGAAAATTACAAATCATCGTCGATAGAACCATAATATCACTTTCATAGATACACCGTATGTTCTAATAGACTTACTATTCTCTGTTATTATGTACTACGCTTACCACTTATAACTAATCATTTTGATAACATGATAACATTAGAATTAAGGCCTTAAATTATACCCTCTCAATTTAGAAACCATTTACATCTAATATGCATGTAGCAATTAAATCAGGCCCAAAGTAATGAAATCATATCTTTAAAATGTTATTATTGATTTGTTCTACTTCGAAAAAGTTCAATTAGGGAAACAATTAATTCGCGTACTGAATATAAAGTACTGCGAAAGTTCCTAAAGATCACGTTACGAACTGCCCGTGAGCAGTCGATACAAATTGAAATATCATTGTTCTGTTAGTAATTGTTGAGAAACTAAGTTTGAATTGGTATGAAATGAAATGTATAGAAATTGGTTTTGTTTATGTAAGTCAACGAAACAAATAACTAGGACATTCATACCATACAAACTTTCAATTAGAATGGATCTAACCCAAATTGTCACAAACATTTGTTTAAATAAATATCATCATCATTATCAGCCTTTAACAGTCCACTGCTGGACTAGGCCTCTCCTTTGAAAGGAGGAATTGGCCTACTATACCACGCTGGTCAAACGGGTTGGTATAGGGTTTGTATCAAGTTTTCCTTCTCTTACAGTGCTGTTCTCTACATAATATACTCCCTCTGTCGGCTCTTACGATACCCATGGGATGATATGGGGTGACATTCCGTATTCTTATTCCGTCACCACACGGACAACATAAATATAAACAGTATTAATTATGGAGTTGGTTGGTTTTGAAAAGTGCCATTGATATAACAAGAGTAAAATCATACGGTTAGTACTGCGAAGTGTAACTAATTAGCTTATCGATAAGTGAATATATATATATATAGGGTGCATATATATAGGGTTCCCACCAAGAACTTAGGGTCCCAAGCCAACCTCACCTGCAAGTGGTGCACCTGCCGATCAACGGACGAGGCTCTGGCAAACAAAATTACTTTTCTGGTAATAGGCTCGCCACCTATTACGTGGGATCAAAACGCTGGCGAAAAGTGGGCGTTTAATATGCCTCTGCCTACCCCTTCGGGGAAACAGGCCTGAGTCTATGTATGTATGTAAATAAATATATTATGTCACCGGGTTTAATCCGGCTCTGTGCCGTAGATATTTGTATTTAAACTAGTATATTAATACGAGAGTTTCACCCGAGCCAAGGCGCGTGTTGACGGTAAATAAATCTATAGTTGGCGTCATATACCGTTCACAAGTACGCGACTTAGGGCCCTCACCCGTGAGATATGCCATCTAGTCACTTTACAACTTTGAAGGTGAAAATTTGACTCGACACTGTTTTGTTGTTGGCAGTGGCTTGCGCTTTGACAATACGGATACTGCATGCAAACCGCCATTGTGCGCTAGTTTATGGCGCTACGGATTACATAATATAAAAATACCTACTTTACTACCCTAATTCATGATCGCTGAGTTTAAAATTCTTATGACACATGAAGCAATAATCAAAATGGCAAGCCGTGAAAACTTTTGTTATTGTCATTGCTACGGTGGCTTACGATGAATCATTGGAGATAATGCGAACAACGGTTTAGACAGCTTTAATGCTCTTTTACAACATACAGACTTTAATATATAGAGACGGTAGCTTCTCATAAATGAGATAAGTATAATAATATATATTGATTTACGAGATAAAATCCTATATCTACTTACCTTTTTGTGTTAAAAAGATTTCAATTACTTATATTGCTGGATATTTATAAGCCTCAGATTTTAGATACTTCAGAATATAGATACCTCAGAACATAGATACGGTATTGAATAACATTCTGGTATTTTAGTGTAAATAAGTTTACGTCGATCTACGATGAATGGATACTGAGAAGTTTCTGAAATAGGTACGAAAGATGTTCAGATCAAAGTTATATAAAACGATAGTCAAGCGAGAATCTCAACGGTGAAAATGGAAACATCCCAAAGTTATAAAACATTTTCTAAATGTACGACCATCACCAACTTCATCCTTGATTTCCTTATTCTGAAATAACAGAGGTAAGGAATAAAAAAGAGTAATAAAATTGTTACCTGAGTAAAGCCAGACCAAAATCGCAACAATTTATGAGGACAATTCCACTATCCTTGCCGTTTATTTCTAGAGCTTTCTATTTAATTGAATACAAAAGTTAAACGCCCAGAGTTACTTTATTCTCGGACGAATATTTGCAAAGTCCATTTTCTCTGTAAGTAAGTATTCACAGGCAGCATTTTCCATTATTAATTAATTGTAAATTACGTGACGATAGCTGTGTTAATTTGTAAATTTTCATATTAAAATTAATCTCTGGTTGCAATTAATTGTGGAAAGATCTGATTGTTGGATTACTCCAATTTAATATTGCGCAAAACACTTTTAAGAACAGTTATTATAATTGCCTATTTCAATTAAAACTTACATAACCATTTAATATTTGTAACGTTGTGCAGGTGCCTTTGGCAATTCAGGCGTGTTTAGAGGTGTACAGTGTATACCAAGTTATTAAAACAAATAATATCGTGGGTAGAGACACCAACCAACGCCGCAATGCACGTCACCGTGAGCTTCAACCTTATAAGTAGTAGGCGAGCAAAGTAGTAGGGGAGAGAGTGATTGTTCAAAGAAATCTCTGTACTTGCTGGTACACTGGTTGCTTTTAATTTACGTCGATCTTTTGAGAGAGGGTGATGTTACCCCGGCAGCTTGGCTTTATCATTCAAAATACATATAACACTTATTTGAGGTTACGGCTTCTGATGGCTTCTTCAGTGTACCACAGAAGGGCGAAGCTCATTTGACGGTTTAACACAAGACCATTATTAATTATCGTTTGCTGAACGGTGACCTAAAACATCGTGAAAAAACCTGCATATCTGAGGGTTGTCCATGATAAACTCGAAAGACACATGAAGTCTGCCAACCTGCACTTATCCAGGATGATGCACTACGGCTTTCTCCTAGGCAAGAGAAGCCTGTGCTTGGCAGTGGGCGGTTTAAATAGCTCTGTTTTTTTTCTCCACAAGAGGATACGCGCATTTTTTTATTATTTTAAACCTTTTATGCCTGATCGCGTGCTAAGTACAAAAAATCCCTGCCTAGTCTGCCCATACGCTCTCCAAGGAACATAAATGGCAAGATTCACTAACGGTTTCGGTTGGACGGTTTCTGTCAGTCAGTCAATTACGGAAGAATTTTGTTTATACAGATATTGATTATAAAAATTAAATATAATATTAATAAGAGGACATTTGTCTTCATATTAGTATAAGCATGCATCTACAGAAGTACGCTTAAGTTTTCTACCAATCAATAAGTCAGTATTACAAAGTAATTATATTACAGTTCAACAGTACTTACATAATCATTTATCATTTCTTTTTTTGTTTTTTTTTTTCTTTTAAAAGACAACTCCCGCATTAGTTTACTAAATCCTGTGTCGCGGGGGACTTTACAAACATACAACTAACGGACACAATGAACACCCAGACTCAAAACAACAATTTGTGAATAACACAAAGTGTTGCCTCGTATGGGAATCGAACCCACAACACTCGGCGCAGTGTCAAGTGGGGAGGCGGCCGCTTAAACCACTACGCCAACCGTGCAGTCTATAATAAATATATATAAGGCGCTAAAAGCTGAATGATGGATTACGATAGCCTTTCGTTTTAGCAAAACCTCACAACATTTTAGGTAAATGTACCAGTAGAAAGATCAAATCAGAAACACTAAAGTGTGTCTTTAGGTTACAAATTAAAATTAATAGCCCGCTGTCTAAAAGGTCAGCTGAAAAAATAAATAAGTAATGTTTTAAGATTCTGTTGGTAGAATTATATTTGTTTCTTTTAATTTTTTCGTTAAAGTGTGTGTGTGTGTGTAATTTTTGTAGTAGAGACAGTCTATGAAGAAGTACAAATATGCGATAATTTTATAGTATATAGTATTGTAGTTATTTGGTGTATAAGCAAAAAAAATAAAGGAAATATTGACGTTTGGATTTTAAAGTTTTGCATACCTTTCAAAGTATCAACAAAGTGTAGAACAAAATTTACGAGAATTCTTTGTCACTCGGGCCAAGTAAACAACATAGTGCGCTTACCAACGATTGGCAAACTCTAGGTGTCTCCAATAAAATAAAGTGCAGTTGCAGTAGTTTCTAACTAGGCCAAATGAAACGACTATTGCTGAAAAGGCGAAAAAACACATCGTCGCCGTGAATACTTGCTAGACCAGCAAAACTGCGATTGCAGAACATGTATTTAATCGGGAACTAATGACTGCATAAAACGAAGTCGTTAAAAAATCCAGAATATTTCAATCGAAATGGCTAAACCATCATCATCATCATTGGCCTATGACATCTTGATCAGATGATTTAAACAGCATCTCATAAATTGCACTTTCGCTGATGGCTAAATAGTCCGATACGGGAGCCGCAGCATCGACCGCAGCGTCGACAAATTAGGCTGGAAGTAGGTATGGTTTTGTCTTGTCTTTTGTGCCTACGAGCTCGCTTTTGCGCCAGCACCTCCAACCAAGCATTGTCGTGATGTTCGACACCATCTGCAGTGATCTTTCTCCACTGATCACGCTCTGCTGCAAGATCTTCCCAGTGGGTAAAGTTAATATCAAAGGAGATCATGTCTTGTTTAACGCTGTCCTTGAACCTCAACTTTGGACGGCCTATAGGTCGCTTTGCGTCGGCTATTTCCCCAAGGAGAGTTTGTCTAGGCAAACGAGAGCACTCCATACGATGTACGTGACCCAGCCAGCGCAACCTTTTTTGTTTTAGTAGTGCGGTAACACTGGGCAATTTTGTGAGTTCGAGCACTCTCTCGTTCGTGACTTTGTCTTTCCAGGAGATGCCCAAAATGCTTCGAAGACAGCGCATGTGGAAGGCATTCAATCGCCTCTCCTGTCTGGCGTACGATGTCCAGGTCTCAGCTCCATACAAGAGTACACTCAAGACGCATGTTCGATACACGATCATTTTGGTACTAGTGGTAAGGTGTTTGTTATCCCAAACTCTTGGACTGAGCCGCCCAAACATCGTGGCCGCCTTGCCGATGCGAATATTGATCTCTGCATCCAGTGAGAGATTGTTCGACACCGTGGATCCCAGGTAACAAAACGATTCAACCACATCTATTGGTGTACTGTCTAACAGGATTGTTGGTTTTTCCGCACTCCCTTGCGTCATAACAACGGTCTTCTTAGCATTTATAGACATTGAGAATAACCCACATGCCCTTTCAAATTTTTCTATTATGGTTTGAAGCTCCTCGGGAGATTTGGCTATAAGAGCTGCGTCATCCGCAAACAGGAGACTGTCGGCATATAAATCCTTGCGATGACGTTTGGATTTCAATAGTGAGATGTTAAACAACTTACCGTCAGCCCTTGTATAGAGATGTAAACCCTGCTCATCATCACCGAAAGCGACTTTCAAGAGAGCAGCAAAGAAAATACCAAAAAGGGTCGGTGCTAAGACACAGCCTTGTCGTACGCCTCGATTCATTTCAAAACTGCTCGACGTTTCACCATTATATACTACCGTGCCTTTCATATCAACATGAAAACATCTAATAAGTGTAAGGAGCTTAGGAGGACATCCAATCTTTTGGAGCACGGTGTATAATCCCTCTCTACTTACAGTGTCAAACGCTTTATTTAGGTCGACAAAGGCTACAAACAAAGGTGTCTGTTGTTCGCGGCATTTTTCTTGTAACTGTCGAAGGGTGAAGATCATGTCAGTTGTTGACCGCTGAGCTCGAAAGCCACATTGTGACTCAGGATACACTCGATCTGCAAGTTTTTGAAGTCTCGCTAGGATGATACGGCCAAGCAACTTGCCAACGATGCTCAGGAGGGAGATGCCACGGTAGCAATTGCAATCGCCACGGTCACCTTTCCCTTTATATAAGGTGATGATGTTAGCATCGCGCATATCCTGGGGCACAAAGCCCTCAGCCCAACATTTACCAAACAGATTGAATAAGACAGGCGCAACACTCTCCAATTTCAAGATTTCAGATGTAATTCCATCACTACCCGGACTCTTACCCGATTTGAGCTGACGCAAAGCTGTGTGAAATTCTGCAATGGTCGGTGGTGTATCAAGTTCGTCCCAAGCCGGAAAAATTGGAAGCCTGTCTAGAGCCTCTCGGTGAATGCGTGCGGGCTCAGTGTAAAGCTGGGTGTAATGCTCTACCCAACGAACTAGTTGTCGTTTGCTATCAGTAATGACAGTTCCATCCACTTCCTTCAATGGGGCCGTCTTTTTTGGTATAGGACCTAACGCTCGTCTTATCCCCGCATACAAACCACTGAGGTTGCCGGTTGAGGCGCATGTTTCGATGCTGCCACAAATTTCGCTGCAATAACCATTCGCAATGCGACGCGCGTGACGTTGCAGATCTGCCTTCGCTTGTGAAAGATCGTTCTTAGATGCTATGGTTGGTCTGAGGCGGTGAATTTCTGCAGATTTGCGCTTCGCATCAAGCAATGGCTGGAGCTGATGCAAATTGTCAGCAAACCAATCATTCCTAGTGCCGCATCTATACCCGAATACCCTGGCCGCTGCATCAGTTAACAACTGCTTAACCTGACTCCATTCAGCAGCGGCAGTTATATTAGGGTCCCAAGTTGATACCTCATCGCGAATGATACTTGAGAACAACTGTACCGTCTCTGTGTTTTCTGATGGTGGAAGATTTATCCTTCTCTTGCCAAGAGGCCGAGAGGAGTAAATCCTTTTGGGAGTCAGTCGAACGGTTGTCACGACAAGAGAGTGGTCCGTGTCACAGTCAGCGCTATGAAATGCCCGGGTGTGGATAATATCCCTCAGGTCTTTCCTTTTTGTCAAAACTAGGTCTAATTGGTGCCAATGACCAGAACGGGGGTGCCTCCAGGACACCTTGCGCATGAATTTACCAGCGAAGTAGGTATTGGTAACACACATATGATAACGAGAACAGAACTCCAAGAGCCTCTGACCATTTTCGTTTTGGCCACCAACTCCGTGGTCACCCAAACAGTCCGGCCAAGACAATTTGTCGCAGCCTACGCGGGCATTGAAGTCACCCAATAAAATGAGGCGATCCCCTCGGCATATATGTCGAACTGTTTCGGACAGCTGATGGTAAAACGTGTCCTTTGTTTCCACAGAAGAATTCAACGTCGGTGCATAAGCTGCGATTATGGTAACGAATCCGCAATTTGTGTTAAGGCGCAATACCATTATACGCTCAGACACACCTCTCGGAGTCTCCATTGAATGCACCAGTTCATTGCGGACTGCAAACCCCACTCCATATTCGCGAACAGCGGACAAGTCTTTTCCTTTCCAAAAGAAAGTAAAGTTTGACTCACGAATAGAACCTTCGTCAGGCAGTCTGGTTTCTTGCAAGGCCGCAATCATTATATTAAGCCTTAAAAGTTCGCCGTCTATAACAGAAGTCTTGCGCAGGTGCTCGGCGCAATCTGAACTTCCACTGGTGTCCGGGAAGCCTGTCCTCATCGTACGGACATTCCATGACCCCAAACGCATGGATACGTGGTCTTTAGGTGTTATTTTATTCTTTACCTTCTTTGCCGCAGGTGATTCGAATAACGACACCGCCTGTCTAGATAGAACTAGTACACCCTTCACCCCAAGGATGTAAGGCAGCACCGAGGCGGACACATACCTAATTGGCCGGGGGCTGCCCGGATTAAAGCGGGCGGTAACGTGTCAGTGGGCCTACGATGGACCCTCCCACTGTCGAGAGTAGCCCCTGGCGCCCGCGCCTTCGCCTATCTGCGCGGGCTTTTAACCGGTAACTGCTACTCTCCGTGTTGTTATCCACTCAGCGGAGCTGCAGTGGGTGAAGTGCCCTCTCCACGGACGCTGTATCGCCTGGGACGCGATTTAGGTGGCTAAACAGTGACTCATTAAATCCAGTGAAGATTTGCACCTGAATAATGCAGAATATTTCTTCGGGGGAGAAATTAAAAATTTACTCGGTATTACATATAAGATAAGTTTTAAATAGGAAATATATTTATGTAGAGTGATGATATTCATCATTAATCTATTACCTTGAGTCCAGGTTTTTCATCTTGTCTGATCTGCTTGATCTGCTTTCTAGTTTATTCAAATTAGACAGAACTTTAACATTTTCATAGGGCGACTGCCGTGTACCATTTTAATTAGTGCCCAGTGTTATATACACGCTGATTTTAAATTGGTTTTGGAGCGAAAGCCATCTTATTACTTATCGTTAACAGAACCTAACCAGCTAATAATATTTGAAATATAAGCTAAAAAAATATTGAGAAAATCAATAATTTAATAGTTCGAGAGCACGAAGTATCACCATTGCCGCGCGCTAACGAAATCCGTTCGATCGTGTCATATACACACATAGGTACTAGGCATTGGTCATTCAACTGCGGTGTCTGCGATCCCCCCCCCCCCCAATCCTGCGCGCGCGCCTCGCTTGCATGAGAGGCCCCGTCTGCATTTCAACACAGGGCCAGCCAATAGCGGTGGCTTGACGCGGGCGCAATGCATCACTCGTATCCAATCACGTTCGAACTTCAGTCTTAAGAAATTAGGTCAGCGAGATAGTTGTATGTCACGTTTTATCCCATCACTTTGTGTCCGTCTTACGTAATAAGTCGAGTATTATGGTCCCTATGTACCTAATTATTACGTGTTTGGAGATAACACGGAAGAAGCGACGTGTTCGAAGTGTAGTTAACATACATAGGTGATAAGATAAGGTGAACGAAACAAGTGAAACTGTGTGAAAGGTGTAAATTGATTGTGATGTAGGCAGCAGACAGCTAAGGTAAATTATTTATTCATTTTTGAATACCTACAGTGATTACATTCTTTTAAATACGTTAGAAATACGCAAGTAGGTACTAAACTTTTCCATTGTTAAAATCTTTGTCTAGTTATTCAAAAGATAATGTAGGTACCTATGGCAAACAACGTAACTAATAATTCTTAGTTTATCGTGTTTCTTCTAAAAGTTCATTATGATTTCGTGAACCCACAGCTTATTCGTCAGTCCGAGTAATGTACGAAGGAATTATTGAATAGGTATAGCTATTGTGACGTCACGTCGCGCCCCTGCGCCGCGAGCCTCGCTACGAGTGACGCACAGCAGTGGGCCGTTCCCTCGCGCCCCTCCACGCTGGCCCTATAAATACAGGGGACACACGAGGCTTGGCCTTTTTGCTCCGGCCAACACCACCGAGTTGAGTACAAGACCATCTGAAGACCTGTGAAGTGCCAACAACGTCGCCCACGCCCTGGATAATTGTCTCTTCTGTAAGCCTTAAACGTCAGTTCTTTTTTGTATCGAATAACTGGAATTATAACGCGAGTTTAAACTTTCCTGGTGATATTTTTTATTTATTTCCCGTAAGTCAACCTAATTATCTCTCTTTAATTGCTCGGCGAGTGATCGATCCCGACTACCCCGTGGAAATCAATCACTCGTGCGACATTGGCGCCCAATAGAACTTTTAATTATATTATATATATAATTTTTAAAACGTAAGTTGGCACTTTACAGGTGAGTGAAATAATTTCTTTTTCTCTTGTATATTTTTCTCCTGTGTGTGCATATATTCTGGTGTGGTGAATTGCGTACAGGTACAGTTTCTATCTATTTTGGTTGGCCATAAGCAATTTAACTGTGTAAATAACATAACGGTGATTTAATTAACGTCGGTCTAAAATCACGTTCCACCGCGGGCAGCGTGTCGAGCCGCCAACCGGTTCTAACCGCTTAGCCGTTGAACTAACGAGCCACGGGTTCGCGAAAGAATATTGTGATTCAACCTTTGAGTGACCTTTAAGAAATTTTTTCTTCCTTGACCAATCATCACACCATTGTATAATTTAGTGTATTTCAGCTTTTTTTAGCACAGTATTCGATTTTCTGGCGATATTTAATTTCTTTTCTAGTGCCGGCGTAAATACTTAGATTTTCTATTATTGTTTTGTAATAATGGCTTACATTATAAATTTCTCATTATTAACTAAAGCGGAATTAGAATATGAGACCACAATACGCGGCGTTTCAAAGCCTGACGATCCCCGCAAACAAATCGCTAAACTTTCAGTTAAAACTCCCTCAGAGGATATATTATCTTCACCCTTCCCACCAGAGGAGGATGTGGCAGAAGTGGAAAAGTCGTTATTAAGATCAAATAATCACTTATTTATGTTGGAAGCAAACTATACTTCCGAGCTTCAACAGAAGGTCGAAACCGTGCTACACCATTGTTTTCATCGACTGAATAGGGTGGATACCGGCAGTCTTGATATTAAAAAAATTGAGTCTGTGTGGAATAAATTTAATGACTTATATGCGAAGTTACAATTAATCACGAGCCGTAATTCGCGGTCGGATTGCTCAGTGGCAGAGGGAAACACTTCCTATAATTACGACCGTAAGTTTTTTTCGGAATTAGGTAAATTCAAATTCAACAAATCATGTGTAAGATCCTTTATTGAAAAAATTGATGAATTTATGTCCTGTAGATCTATTCCTCACGACAAGATGTTGTCTTTCGCTTTTGAAATATTTTCGGGTGACGCATTAGTTTGGTATCGTTCTGTTAAAAATAATGTAAAGACTTGGTTAGAACTTTGCGAACTTTTGAAACGAGATTTTAGTCCGCATAACTACGATTATCGGCTTATGACGGAGATTCGTCAGCGCTCACAGGGCGAAAACGAATCAATAACTATTTACGTGGCAAAAATGCACGGTCTGTTTTCGCAACTTAGTTCTCCTATCGCTGATTCGGAGAAGCTAGAAATTTTGCTAAATAATAATAGACCTTGTTACACTAATTGTCTGCTCACTGCAAAGGTTGTTGATGTTGATAGTCTGGTCGAAGTTTGTCGTCTTTTCGAAAATTACCAAAGTCGCAGTAAGCAATTTTCTGAACCCCCTAAAGTTTCAAAGAATACTGTAGCACCTGATCTATCGTATAATTATCCGTTTTCTAATTTTTCTTCAAACAAAAATGTTTACAATCATAATCACTTCAATAAATATAACTCTGTCGCTGATACATCGAGATACAAGTCTGTACCACAAGTTAACGCCGTATCGAGTACTTCTAATATAAATAAAATTTTTTGCGTGCGTTGTAGATGCAATTCGCACTCATTACATAATTGCCGTCAACCACACTACCTAATCTGTTTTAAGTGCGGTACAAAGGGTTTCAAGGTGTCAGACTGCCCCAATTGTAAATCTAAGTCGACCCCTACAGTTTCAAAAAACTAGTAAACAAGGATTGTGGAAAATCAAATTATACAACTAATTGTAATAAAACAGAGTGGAATAATCGGTTGGACTTTTTAAAAAAATTCTTTAGTAGCTATCATATATCCTCAATCCGTAATTCTAAAGTAGAATATTTACCTTACGTTACTCTAAAATTAAACGGAATACCTACCACTGGTCTTTTAGATTCTGGATCTTGCGTTACAATTTTAGGTAATAATTTGCATAACTTATTTTTGAAAGACGATGTTTTGGATAAATCGAAACCTTTAAGGTTAATAACAGCTAGCGGCGAACGATTTGAGTCTTTGGGATCGATGTTTCTACCCTTTGAGTTTCAGGATAAATTGATTAACTTAGAAGTTCATGTTGTACCTGGGATTCAAAATTCCCTTATCCTTGGCATGGATTTTTGGCGAAGCTTCGCCCTATTTCCTAACAAATTAGAGTCTGTTTTGATTGTGAACAAGTCTGACGCTCAAGTAATGGAGTTGCAGGCAGTTCCCCCTACACATCTTGTTTCTTATGAACATCTTACAGTCGACCAGAGAGCTACCGCTAACAACATTATTTCTAAATTTACCGATATTTCATACGAGAAGCGGGGTCTCGGTTGCACAAATATTATTTCTCATTCAATTGATACAGGTGATTGCCCCCCTATTCGGCAAAGATTTTATCGCATGTCTCCCGTTAAACAAAGAATTTTAATAAAGCATCTTGACGACATGCTCTCAGAGGATGTTGTTGAACGATCTGAAAGCCCGTGGTCAAACCCGGTCATTTTGACCCCTAAGAAGAATGGTGAACTGCGTTTCTGTTTGGACAGTCGTAAATTAAATTCCGTTACAAAAAAAGATGCTTATAGCTTGCCTTATATTTCGAAAATTTTAGATAATCTGAGAGATGCTAAATACTTGTCTAGTTTAGACTTGTCTAAATCTTTTTGGCGAACATTAATTAAAGAAGAGGACCGTTGCAAAACAGCCTTTTATATTCCTACGCGTGGCACATTTCAATTCAAAAGAATGCCCTTCGGTCTTACGAATGCGCCAGCTACTCAACAACGATTAGTTGATATTTTATTTTATGGTCCAGAATTTGAAAATAAGGTTTTCTGTTTTATCGATGACATAATCTGTATCACGTCCAGCTTCAACGAGCATATTACTCTTTTATTACGCATTCTTGATAAACTAAAAAGCGCTATTTTAACAATTAATCTCGAAAAATGTCAACTTTTAGAGATAAACTAAAATATTTAGGCTACGTTGTCGACTCTAGTGGATTGCATCCCAATCCGGATAAAGTAAATTCAATTAAAAATTATCCCACTCCTTCTAATAGAAAAGAAGTACGTCGTTTTTTAGGCGCAGCCTCGTGGTACAGGCGTTTTATACCGAATTTTAGCTCTATTGCTGCACCCTTAAATAAGTTAACATCTCAAAGTAAAAACGCACCTCCATTCTGTTGGACGACAGAGGCTAATGAGGCGTTTAATAACCTAAAGAATTGTTTGATTTCCTCCTCGGTGTTGGCTTGTCCTGAATACTCGCAACCTTTTGAAATACACTCAGATGCTAGCGATTTTGGACTTGGCGCGATCCTCTGTCAAAGGTTAAATGGTGAGGAAAGAGTCATAGCGTACTATAGCAAATCACTCACTAAGCAAGAAAAAAATTACAGTGCCACAGAGCGCGAAGCCCTGGCTGTTCTATCTGCTATAGAACACTGGCGTTGTTATGTTGAAAATGGTAAAAAGTTTATTGTTTACACAGATCACGCTGCTTTGAAATGGTTCTTGACCTTAAATAACCCTACTGGCCGGTTAGCCAGATGGGGAGTTCACTTATCTTCCTATAATTTCGAAATACGTCATCGTCGGGGTTCCGATAACGTTTTACCTGATTTTCTGTCTCGCTCTTTACCCGTTTCTGCTATTGCTAATGATATAAATATAGATATTAATTCTAATCAGAATTTACCAGTTTCTACTAATGATCCTTGGTATTTAAATATCTATAAAGGCTGTTTAAGTTCTCCGACTTCCTTTGTTAACTATCAAGTAATAAATAATAAATTGTATTGTTTTAAAAAAACATTAAACCCTCTCACTAGAGAATTTCAATGGAAAGAGGTTATTCCGTCTGACCAAAGAAATGACATTCTAAGGGAGAATCATTCTTCGCCCACTGCTGGACATCTGGGTATTTTTAAGACATACAAACGTCTCGCACTTAATTATTTTTGGCCTGGTATGTACACCGATGTTGTCAAGTTCGTCAGTACATGTGAACCTTGTATCACCCATAAACACCAAAATCACCCAAATTTAGGTCTAATGGGAAAACCCTAATCATGTCAAAAGCCCTTTCAGACGATTAGTATTGATTTGATGGGTCCATTGCCTCCCAGCAGGAAACAAAACACTTTTATATTTGTGGTCAGTTGTTGTTTCTCTAAATATTGTTTACTTTTCCCCATTAAACGGGCAACTGCAGAAGTGATAACAAAAATTCTTGAGGAAAATGTATTTTTGGTGCATGGAATTCCATCTACTATTGTTTTGGATAACGGTAAACAATTTATTAGCGCAACCTTTAAAAGTATGTTGTCAAAATATAAAATTCCAAATTTGCATTTTACACCGTTGTATACTCCCCACGTTAACTCAGTTGAACGTTACAACAAAACCATTATGACAGCTATTTCAACTTTCGTAGAATCTGATCATCGAATCTGGGACACTCTAATCACTAAAGTTCAATTCGCCCTTAACTGCGCAGTTAGTGAGGTTACTGGTTATTCTCCTAATTTCCTTGTTTTTGGTAGGGAGGTCATAACATGTGGTTCTCAGTATATTGATAAGGAATTTAAATCCGATATGGTGCTTGAACCACGGGACGGCTATGCCGAAACTTTAGGCTATTTATCTTCTATTTTCGAGAAGGTACATTCAGCTCTGTTGTCGGCCCACCAACGAAATTGTTCATCTTATAATCTTCGCCGTAAACAGGCAGAATTCAATGTCGGTGATATAGTTTGGCGCAGAACGTTTCTACTTAGTGACAAGGATAAATACTTTAGCAAGAAATTGGCGCTTAAATTTATTAAATGTAAGATTGCCTCAAAAAAATCACCTCTTGTATACAAACTTAACGACATGGCTGGAAAACCTTTAGGCGAATGGCACATCAAGGATTTAAAGTTGATTAATTACAAAGAATAATAAAAGTATAAAAACAACAATAAGAATACCTTCTACCTATTCATTGTTTAATTTTTTCAAACGAACGTTTCTAATTTATATTACCGTTTGTAGTAGTGCCTACTATAAATTGATATTTTCTGTGGTGGGTAGCAAATGTTTTTTTTCTCGTAAACAATACTATTTTTCAAATTGCTGCGCAATTGTGCACTCAAATGTTATGTTGAACATTGTTTTAAAAAAATACTAACCATAAACTAAATATATTGTTTTTTTACCCTGGTTGATCAGTGGTTAAAAAGTTGCTATTAGCTGAGCATACAAGTTCGATTCTCGCATGTGTATTTTCTTTCCGCAAATCTATTTGTTGAAATGCATCTGGATTGGCGTATTGTTTTTCGCCGTGCCTTGTTCTGAAGTTCTGTTGTTATTCTTAATTCTGTATAAATTCCATAATCAAATTGTTATTATAGGTACTTTATAAACGATCATGGTGATTAACCGTGCGTCGCGAGCTCGGAACAGTCGAATAGTACCTATCATTTAGATCGTACCTAGTTGTCGTTATGACGCACGCGCGTTCACTCAGCGACGCGCCGATAAATAAATGCCTAACTAATGAATCACCATTGTTTACATTCAAAAGGTGGCTACTGGTCGTGTTCTAGTTACTAATTAGAGCAAAATATTTATTAAATTCTTTCCTTTGACATTGAGCGGTCCGGTCGTGTCTGCGACTTATATTATTTTTGTTCATCTTTACGAAAAATCTGTTGTTATACCTAACTATATTCAAAAAGTTTACTTATCTAGTGGCAAAGGCCGAACCCAAGATTTATAAGTCGTAGGGCTAGATCAAGTTTCTTATATCTACAAATTATTATTACCTAATAATTACCCTAAGCGCTTCTCCATAGATTGTCATCTTTAATATTAGGCTATTACACTGGCCTCGGCATTTACATGTAGGTATGTGTGATGAATTATGAATGATAAATGTTTATGTTCAAATTCAGACTGCCGTTGTACGCGTGAAGAATGCAAGCGTGGGTCATTATTATTTAGGTATCCTAATTAGCGTATAGGGTTGTCACTTGTTCAAGGTACTCAGGCCCTTGTTTTCTCTAATTTCAGGGAGTATCTTCAGGGCTGCTACGCCCGTTGGGCTAGGGAATTTTCCTTAGGGAAAATCCCGGCCTAACGGGGGGGGAGTGTGACGTCACGTCGCGCCCCTGCGCCGCGAGCCTCGCTACGAGTGACGCACAGCAGTGGGCCGTTCCCTCGCGCCCCTCCACGCCGGCCCTATAAATACAGGGGACACACGAGGCTTGGCCTTTTTGCTCCGGCCAACACCACCGAGTTGAGTACAAGACCATCTGAAGACCTGTGAAGTGCCAACAACGCCGCCCACGCCCTGGATAATTGTCTCTTCTGTTAGCCTTAAACGTCAGTTCTTTTTTGTATCGAATAACTGGAATTATAACGCGAGTTTAAACTTTCCTGGTGATATTTTTTATTTATTTCCCGTAAGTCAACCTAATTATCTCTCTTTAATTGCTCGGCGAGTGATCGATCCCGGCTACCCCGTGGAAATCAATCACTTGTGCGACACTATTTAGTTACAAACTTTTATTGTTCTAATTATTTATTACTGCACTTCATGGTTGGCGTAGTGGTTTAAGCGATGTTTCACACAACACTTTGTGTGATTCATAAATTCTTGTTTCGACTCCTGTGTCCGTTAGTGGTAGGTTTGTAATGTCCTTCGGAACACAGGATTTAGCACTAGGGTACGGGAGTGGTTCTTAAAAAGAGAACAAAAGAAGAAAAAACATGTGTTTAAAATTGTTGGCATCGTAATCACCTAAATCGTGTTTTCTAAGTAAATTACGTATCATTATCGGTCCGCATTACTAAGTAACTACCGCTGTAGGTAACAGCTGACGGCGCCCGGTGGCGCGCGCGGCGAGGTCACGACCGCGCGGCGCTCGAACATACCTACCTTACTCGAGAGAATCGTGCGTTGCTACGTATTACCAACAGTTACCGATTTTTATAACTTTTGTGTTTTAGGTGCTATATGAATTTTGATTTTGAATATGAATAGAGGATTTTATTTCGGACATGAGGTTTCTTTTTCCTAAACCAATAAAAAATCAGCGTGTATATTAAGATGCTCTGCATCTTCTTACTTCATATTTGAGTAATAGGATTCAGAGAGTTGATGTCAACGGGACGCGTTCACATGGGTCTGTAGTCAAAATGGGCTTCCCACAGGGTTCAATCCTCGGTCCTCTTTTATTTTTAGTGTATATTAATGACTTACCACACCTTGTTAATGACAAGCACGGGATAGTACTGTTTGCTGATGATACCTCACTTTTATTTAAATTAAAACATCAACAGAAGAGCATGCATGAGAAACTTGATGGGAGTGAGTGAAGCAAGTGAGGTATGTCAGGATCGTTGCAAATGGCGTTCCGTAGTCTCTGCCTACCCCTCCGGGAAACAGGCGTGAGTCTATGTATGTATGTATGTAAAACTTAAACAAATTGATATGGACGATGTAAACATTGCTATCTTAATGGTGATTCGCTGGTTTGAGGCTGCTAGGCTGCAACAACCTGCTTTTAAATAGACTTAAAACTAAATGTATTCGATTTTTGATGCCTAACGTCAAACAAGTGAACACCTCAGTAAACGTTAAGGATGATGTGTTGGATCTTGTGGATAACACCAAATTTTTAGGCATTACACTAGATTCTATGCTGCAATTGGCACCACATATTAGTAAATAGTCGAATAGACTCAGCTCTGCAGCATACGCAGTCAGGAAAATTCGCCAGTTAACTGACATTGACACAGCCAGGCTTGTATATTATAGCTATTTTCATAGTATTGAGACGGAGGATCTCAGGTAGGATGTCGGGGTTCGAGAGAAACACTGCTAGGCTGAACAGGTTCTTTATTATGTCTCACTACCGCTTACATACAGTATGACCGAACTAGGTAAGCACTGGCCTGAGGCTGGAGTGTAGACTCCTGCTGCTCTCCGACGCTCGCAGGGTAGCTGCTCGTAGGGTCGCCGATGAGCTGGCCAAGGTGCGCTGCGCAGGCAGCTCTGTGGTCGAGGTTCAGGCTGAGCGGGGTCTCAGGCGGTGCAGCCGATGTGGGCCGAGCGGTCAGGCTCAGGCGTCCGTGGCCTGGCTGTAGGAGCTCGTAGGCAGGAATGGAGGCTTGGGTGGCAGCTGGCTAGTAGCGGCACGGCGCCAGCAGCTCGTGGCTTGTAGCCCGTAGGAAGAACGTAGCCCGTAGGAAGAACTGGAAACAGCATAGAGAATACACAACAACCGGTCAGGAACAGGCGGTCCCTAGATCGGCTGTTATGCTTAGGAGACACAGATACTACAGACAGAACGTATAGGCACACAGACAACTAGAATATGCTTACCCCCAGCGGGACAGAGAAGTAGGATAGTAATAATAGTAGTAATAATAGTCACTACAACCATCAGCGAGACGGTGTGTAGGGCAAGTTCCCGACTTAGATCGCGCACCCATCTTATATAGGTATAGGCCTATGACTCACAACTGCCTTTGGCTGGTGAACATGACCATATTAGGTAATATTGCGAACGGCTAAGCTGGCGTTAAGCGCCTGCGAGATATTATAACGCAATACGTGTAGTATTACGTTACAGTATAATGTCATACGGTCTTCTCTTGTGGGGAAATGTTGCCGACACTCAGACCATCTTTGTTCTGCAGAAAAGAGCTATTCGAGCAATTTATAATTTGGATTATGGGGCTTCGTTAAGAATAAATTCAAAGAAATAAACATTTAACAGTTGCAAGCCAGTACATTTATTCCAACCTAATATATGTATTCCAAAACAAGGCCTCATACTCAAACCACAATTTGAATACTAGAAATAAGAGCAAACCAGTAGTGCCGGCCACCCGGCTAGAGAAAATAAAAAAATATTTTCAAGGCCATTGTGTGCGCTTTTACTATAAAGTGCCAAGCAAAATACAAAATTTAAGTTTTAACACATTCAAAAAGGTATAAAACGTAAACTTTGTCAAAAAGGCTACAATTCAGTGCTAGATTATATTGAAGACAAAAATGCTTGGGGTTAATTTGCTCGGTCCCACGGACTACTTATGTTTGGTTATTGTTAAGTTTCATGTGAGTGTGAGTTATTGTGGCTATATGTATGTATGTATTAATTGACAACAACATTATAGACACACCAGCTCATATACCTATGAAAAATTCAATGTAGTTACCAAGTTTAAAATTGTATAGAATCAAGACGATGAAAAGAGTGGCCCGTGAGTTTCTTGCCTGATTCTTCTCACGAGGCTCTACTTTCTGAACAGGCATTTTTTTTTCAATGCTCAATTATGTTAAATATACATTTAAAGTTGATTTTTTATTTTAATTTGTATGACCTTCTGACGTGTCCAAAAAATTTAACTATTGAGTGCAAGAACCTGATATTTGGCTTATACCTAATGTTCCTTGAGGATCGCTGGGTAGCACTAAGAAAGATTTGCCGAAATTCCCACGAGATCGGGAAGAAACTTAAAATATAAAACGCGTGAGCATCCTCTGGTATAATTATAATTCCTCTGTACGAGTGTTTGTTACTTAAGTCCTCCTAAACGGCTTTACCAATTTGGAGCAAAATTTTATGTGGTTGGTTTGTAGCTGGTTGGTAGGTTTGTCTCCGAACTTAATTATTAGGACAGGCAGAACGATGTCAATTTACCGATATAACTTTTAGATAACGATATCGATATAAATTTACCTATTTGCCCTACTAAGCCGTAGTTTAAAAAAACATCCACAACGAAATTAAAAAATTGCGATGTAAGAAATATGAGAGCATGCCAAAACTTTTCCTAACCAATATTAAAAACATATATTACACGCATACATCTGACCATCGACAGATTTCATCGATGCTACTACCGAATCTGTCATCGCCGCTGCTACACGGAAATTAAATGTTTTGTATAGAACATTAACCGTTATTTATGATTATAGTCTAGCAAACGATCTATTTGTGGATATACTATGCAAATTTTGTTAACAATAATAAAATGTTCAATATTTTAGAAGAACATATTTTGTTTGTTTTTTATTTAGGTGTCTAAATATAAAGCTTTGTCTTTTGTCAATATAACTGGAATTTGGCTGTACCTACCATCCTACATTTTTTGGAATGTTTGCCAGCTGCACATCTTTGATGTCATCTATCTGAAAATGCCATAGCAGCATCTGACTCAGGCAAACCATAAGTATTTTTAACCGACTTCAAAAAAAAGGAGGAGGTTCTCAATTCGGCCGGTATATTTTTTTTTCGATGTATGTACACCGATTTTTCCGAGGTTTCTGAACCGATGTGTTTATTTTTTGTTTGATGCGGAATAGTTTCGAATTGGACCCATAAAAATTTGATTCAGGTAGGCCCAGTAGTTTTTATTATATTATCATTTTTATTTACCTTCAACTATCCCGATGTCTGAAATAAAACCTCGCAAGTAAATTTGATCCACTTCCCAGTTACCGATTTAGCTGAAATTCTGTATATGTATGTAAAATGGATGACAATGAAAACTGATTATGACATAGAGCTGATCTGATGATGGAATCGAAAGGTGACATAGGAACTCAGTAAATAAATTACAAAACTCTATCGAGTTTGGGCTCGTTACATTCGTCTTAACGAGCACTTTGGTGCGGATGGTAACTAGGATCCTCTAGGGTCCGATGAAGCCAGAAGGTGGCCATACGAACTCAGTAATTACAAAAATCAATTTGGCTTGTACAATGATGATAATGGTTACTTCAAGGACGTAAATCATGCAGTAAGGCCGTTTCTTGAGATCTATATTTTTTAAGGAGTGCAGCGCCTTCTGTTGGTCTACCCATAACCAGTTGGCAATATAACAATACACTAAAAATCTATACTATAATAAAACTGTAGAGGTGAAAAAGTCTGTATCTAAATTAAAGATATTTTGACGAAAATTTGCTAAAAGATCTAGGAAAATGCTAAAAAGCAATACTTGATATTTTTTAGAATTTATGTCTGTCTGTCTGTCTGTCTGTCTTTCCCTATATTGCTAAAGATCTCTAAAATGGCGAATTTGATTTCAATAAAACTTACACTTAAAGTACAAAGGATACTCAAACCTATAAAATAGTATATGTTACATCACAACCGGTTGAGTGGTTTTCGGTGTACAGCTTGACCTCTCCTTTGTATACGTAGTCCCAAACAAAACAGGGATCATCCAAAATTGGTTATTTATGTGGTGCCATCTATGATCATTATAAGTTTGTTAGTAAAAGTATAGTTAGGCCCTTCTCTCACGAAGCGACTCTCAAAAGATTTGTGTTTTGTACCCGTATCCTACGCGTCGCTTGTGAGTAGCCGCCATACATATTCAGCTAATTTCGCACACGACGAGACGCTATGACGACGCGTTTGATGTCAGTCGCACGCTACCGTCTTGCTGGTCGCATGCTACCCGAGTAGTTTATGCGTCGCATTACAAACTGACGGCGGAACAAACTTTTAATATTATTTTTGCGCAGGAGGTGGAAACTTATCCATGTTTGTATAATTATAAGCTGCCAGAGCACGTAAGAAAAGATGTTACATAAAAGGCGTGGATTGAAATTTAGAAAAAAATATATAACAGGTCATTTAAAGGTATACATTAAATTTATACACAATAATTATATTGCCAAGGAAGCGAAGCATGTGGGGTTATTAGATAGTTGGCAAGATAATTTCTTAGATTAAGATTCAAATAATAATATGACTCTATTGACATTCTATAAAAATGATGACTCGTCCCTCGTTAAATGGCCTACAATTGATATTTTTTTCGATGTACAGATGCACCCAGAATCTTCTTTTATATTTTCGTTTATTCTTGTAATATAAATACAGAATAAAATTGTCTTCATCGCTAGAGTCACTAGACATCGTCGTACGAATGTTGTTCTTTAAATGATAAAATATAGTCTCATTTGCGCAGCACCGTGTGCGATAACGAGTAGCATACCAGTATTCGATCATGGTTTGCATCTCAGTCCCATAGCATTTGAATAGCTTCGTGAGAGAAGGGCCTTAGTCTAAATAGGTACCTTCAAAGTGTTTTATGGCTATTTACCGACCGATAGATGTCACTATTTTCAAATAATTTTCTAGCAAAATAAATGTTTCTTGCAAGAAAGACAATAATTATGTGTCGGTCTTTCTGTTATTAAAAAAATAATGGAGTATAATATTCGGCACTTTCATAAACAAAAAGTCTCTGTGTCAAAATTTATTACAGTGTTTATATAAATTTAAAGCTGCTTCATCTATGTCTTTCAAAATTTATCGAGTTTGTCTGTATGTAAATACAAACAGAACCCAAAAAGAACTGCATAGAATTATAACAAAAGTTAAACTCGAAAATGGTACGCTATTGCTGTAAGCAATTTGAGCTAAATAACGAAGTAAGAGGAAAATTAAGCATGCCATATATATCTTAAAGATAAGAGATGCTTATTTTTTACTGTACAGAATAAATAGTAATTGGTTTAGTACAAAATAAACATTTTGGCCACATTGGTGTAATTATTGCTTCTTAATTAATATATATTCATGTCGCATATAAACTTTAGTGAGATGTGCAACTAGCTAGATTTTTTTTACTCACACACAGCCATTTATTTTATTGTTAATTCTGAAGTGGTTTGGCGGATACTGGTGTTCTCTTTACATGACAGGCAGCCTACCGTCATGCATTTACACGTCCACCTAGAGAACGGCCAGCGCATATATTTTGATCCCGACAGCGTTGCTGAGCGATTGGAAAATCCGCGCCAAACAAGTCTCTTGGCATTTTTCAGGCTCTATGAAGTCGACCAGTTTGGGAGGTCCCGTACGTACGTTACGTATGACGAGATGCCTTCATATTATACGTACGATAAGCAAAAGGGTATATTTAACCGACGTCGACGAGGAGATGCTGTGGAAGGTTTTCTAGGAAGTTTAGAGTTTATATCGTACACACGAATAATGGCGAATGCTATTTTCTGCGGTTGTTACTTCACACGGTCAGAATCCCAACGTGTTTCGCCTTTCTGAGGACATTGATGATGTGAAGTATCCCACTTACCGCACAGCCTGCGTTGTACGTCACTTTCCCGACGGTGACAAAAACTGGGATGACACCCTCGCGGAGGCGAGCGTCAGTGACTGGGCGGCTGGGACCCGCATGCGTCATCTGTATGACGTTATCTTGGTGTTTTGTAGAGTCGCAAACACGGTAGTTTTGTAGGAAAAGTATCGCCATCATCTGTCTGAAGATTTTCTTCAAGCTTTGAGGCGTGCTACTGGAGACAAAGTCAAAGTAACTGATGAACGCGTGCTGAACACCTGTCTCAGTTCACTTCAAGACGTGGTAATTTCTATCAGCGGCAATCCACTGGTCGAATATGGGTTATCAGCTTCCCAATCATCACCGCATCAAGACCGTGGTAATTTTTGTTTTTTGCGTTGGGCAAAGCCAGGGTAAAATGTTTTTCTTGGATGCTCCTGGTGGAACAGGAAAAACATTTGTTAGCACTGGCATAATTGTAGAGGTCAAGAAGCTGTCAAGAAGGAAGGCAAAATTGCCTTTGCCGTAGCGTTGTTGGGAATCGCTGCCACACTGTTTCCGGGTCGCAAGACAGCACATGCCATGTTTAAAATTCCCATCGATTTAGAGAGCGCTGAAACGTCCGTTTGTGGTGTGTCACGTAACAGTGATAAGGGACACGTGCTCAAGGATTGCACTCTGATTGTATGGGATGACCGTACGATGGCCAATAGGAAGGCAGTTGAGGCCGTGGACATAACTCAGCAGGACATCGCAGAGAGCATTTGATGGGTGGTCACAGTTCTGTTCAGTGGCGATTTCCGACAAACGCTTCCCGTGGTGACACGGGGATCGAGGGCTGACAAGGTGAGTGCTTCGTTGAAACGATCTTCGTTGTGGTCACGAGTTCGTACGCTGCGCTTGACCGTTAATATGAGAGCTCGGCTCGGCGTCAATGCACGTGCTCAACAATTCTCTGATGTCCTTCTAAGTCTTAGCGAAGGCACTCTACCTGAGGAGAGAGGTGGACAGGAGGTGCTTCTAGAGTCTCTCAGTAGAGTTGTATCCAGATTTGTGTACGGGGACATCAGTTGAATACCGTAATAGCAGAATTCTTGCGTGTGTGAGCGGGCTATTTTGAGGCCCAAAAATGATCAGGCTGTAGCAATTAACGAATGCATTCTCTCGGATATAGAGGGAAATTAAGTGATCTACACCTTTGTAAACACTGTCGTACAGCAAGATGATGCCACACATTATCCCTTGGAATTTCTGAACTCCCTGTCAGCAAGTGAACTTCCTGATTGAACCTTTGCCTTAAAGTCATCTCGCTCCACAGACACACCATTGAGGCGGAAATTCTTACGGGTTGTGGCGTCGGCGAGGCAGTATTTATACCACGCATTCCCCTCATACCTCATAATTTCCCGTTCCCGTTCAAGTACGTACAGTTCCCCGTGAGCGTTTGCTTCCCGATGACCATCAATAAGTCGCAGGGGCGGACACTGAGGGCAGCGGCTGTCGACCTCAGGTCACCAGTCCTGACTCTCTTTACATTTTGGCTGCGGAGAGCCAAACCACTAATGTTGTTTATCGAGAAGTCTGAATGCCTTATTTTCTCCATCTGCTTCAGTCACAGCTTATGACTTAATTCAGCAGAATCACCATAAAGTCATTTATTCAAAGCAGGCTAAAAATCAGCACTTTTTGAAGGTCAATTTTACAAAAGACAGTCTCCCTCTATTACTGTACTTTCTGCAGATATGAAATATAACGAAGAAACGGGTAAATGAATGTTATTTTAAAAGGTATAATCGTAGGTATTTATTTAATAATTTGGTGCTGTATAGCGTTCACGCAGACGACGTCGCGGGCACCAGCTAGGTATTAAATAAAAATAACTACGTTATAAAAACCGACATCAAAAACTAAAAAGTAAAAAATAATAAAGATTTAATATTAATTAAATACTACCTATTATTTAAAATGTGCTGTTTGCTAATAGGTTTACAGTCGGTGCCGGTACAGAGGTATGGGAACGCCGTCTCTTACCATGTAGCAGTAAAGCTGATCAAAGAGACGGCTGTGCAGGATGGGGATCTCGAGGGCTCCTCTACCAGCCGTAGAACATCCTGGCGTTATCCCACCAGTCCTTACTTCTTTCTCCTCTTTTTTCTTCTTATCCTTTCTGCCCCACTTTTTCCCATGTCCGTCTCGTTAATTACCTTTCTTTTATTATCTCCAACATGCTAGAAATAGCTCTTGTGGTAGCATTTTATGCCTATGTTTGCTACACCACAGCTTAACATTAACCACCACAGTTCAACCAGACTACGGCATTCAAGGATACAAGCTAAACAATGTTCGCATTTCAGACAAGAGTAAACTCACTTCTTCTTAGTTACATTGTAAGCATGGGCTTGTTTACGTTTATAAAATAATATGAATATACTTAAATTGAGAAAACTCGACAAACTTTTACTATAAGTAGTTTAACTAGGTTTAGGATTGTTTTTTTTTGTCCGAAGGGCACTGTCAGTAAGAGTCTGAACTCTTACTGACTAAAAACCAACCCTTGTGCCTCATGTACCCATGTGTCGGAGGGTCAGGTATCACCGAAGCGTTCCTCGCTTCCCCCCGACGGGTATTGGCCCGCCATATGGTCAGGCGGGCCCCGAACAAAAGCCCCTTGGCGGCGGATGAAGGTGTTGGGCTCCGCCGCCAAAACACCCAGCGGCCGCAGAGGATAGGGAGGACGGCAACGCAACACCGCACCTCCTCTTCCTCTGCGGCCCCACCGTGACGCAACGATGGTGCGCCCCCATTTGGTCGCGGGGGATAGGGCGCGCGGCAACGCAACACCGACACGCCTCTCCTCCCGCGACTGCGACCGCGCCCGACTGCGAGGGACAGAAGAACTGTCCCTCGCACCCGCACCTTTGGACGCATCCTGCGCAGTCCTCCGTCAAGCCCACGCGGAGCGTCCACTCCCGGGATCTCGCTTAGCTTCACCGTGGGTGACCCAACCACAATTACTGAGTCCCCCACCACGACAAGGTGGAGATCCCTCGGGGGGAACGCCTCTTAGCCTGAACTTGCAGCGAAAATTCCAATAAAGGTTTTATTTTTTAGATAAAAAGTAAAAATACCAGCCTTACCTGGCGTAGAATATTATAAAAACTAAATCAACTAAAATCGACCTTGCTCAGTAATCATCACGTTTAATAAAATATTTTCTATAATGTATCTTCTCCACGATGAATTGCTTATAATAATATTAAATATAATAAAAATAAAATAAATTCAATATAACGTAGTACCATATTGAGCCCTAATTTATTTGGCGCGTGTAATCATTATACTGCATCAGTAGTTCACCGGGTTGAGCTATAATCAGAGGTCTCGAATTCAATAGGCGGCCGACTAAGTGTTACACTTGATATCTTCCTAGCATCGCACAACTTTGTCCGATCGATTGCTTTCTGCTCTAATTGTGTATTTACAAGTTTAGCCACCTTTAGAAGTGTCGACATCACCTAAATGATATTTAAGGGTTGCAAAGCAACTTGAAACTTATTTAATGAACTAGACAGTCTAGACTGTGGATTTGACTTATATATTGATACTTACAATATTAACAACAAGTGAAATGTTTGTTTTCGTACCCAGCTGTAACTTTATAATATCCTGTCATAAAAAACATAATTATCATGGTAAACTGTTGCTAATATCAGCGTATTTTCATAATTGTCCTTTACCAACATTATCATTCATAAACGTGCTCAAAATCCGGTGTTTAATGTATTTTTGGGCAAATAAATTTCAGGATTGTAATTAGAGTCAATATTAATATATTGAATTTATTTTCCTCGACGTTTATATGGCAAATTAATTTTCTCGTCAGCATTCTACGTACTTAGTATTGGTACAACACCCATAAATGCAGCGTAAACATTGATGACGTGTTAAAGCTTAGTAAGCCCTAACCAACGACTAGAGATATGAAATGGTTCGATATACATACTGAAAACATTGTCCCTTTTAATTTTAAAGGTATAATTAGCTTCGAAGGTAATGAGTGTTAAAACGTAATATACTCGTAACAAATCTCAAGTTTACCTGTAACATTTCCAAATTATACGTATTTTAGTGCCAAAATGCTAATTAACACAGCGGAAACGAGGGCCAGGGAAATGAGCACTCGACTTCGCCAGGAATCATGAAGAGAGCGGTCCCATTAACTTTTATTATTCGCCTTTTTAAAGCGTCTCGTCCAAATTAGTTGGCCCTATTCGCAGAACATGTTTATGAAAACGCTGCATCACTATATTTCGATTCTGATACTTTGATTTTGTAAATAAATAAATATTTCATGTACAATTTGTGTATTTTTTACTTATATGAAAATGCCCCGCATGTGGGGCACATTCGTAAATTTCTTTATTTTTATATTTTCTTTTATAAAATGCCGTACAAGTGTATTTATAAGAAAATCATGATTTTAATATAAAGTCAGATAGTGAGACTATTGATTTTTGATGAATCGATATAGATATCTATACCAGAGAGACTTCTATAAGACTAAACATAAAAACTGTATGAAGCTACTACCCCTACATCACCATCTAGTCTCAAACGAAGCAGAGTTTGTAATGTGGGTATTATACATAGAAACACCCAGACCAAGAAAACATTTATGTACATGTACACAATGTTTGATTTGAGCGAAACATTCCATCTGAACCTTAAGAAAGAAGCAAATCGTCAATCATCGATGAATAAAAAGGGCAGTCGAGGAGAAATAATAGAAGCGCAAATGCGTCTATTACGAGTATATCTCCTCGACTGCTCTTTCTAGGTTGAAGTGAAGCATGATGGTGGTCTGCAATAAGCATTTCGTTGTAACTCATCTGACGTGAATCTCCTTGCGTATGCCAGACATATTTAGAGTAAGGCTATTGGCACTCACTTACTTCCTTTTCTCACTTCTAGCTTTAGCTCAGTGACTTAAAGGGAGCCTTGGCTTCTGAAACAAGGTATTTCCATGAGGCTCGGCCTTACAAGATTTCTGGTCAGTCAAGTTCAAATAGTTCCAACTCCACCGTATCACTCCACAAGTACTCGGGACGACTAACTGGTCGTCGTCCATATGATCGACCCAGATATGCTCTTTCGACTCTTCGATATTTTGGCAAGCCTCTATTGCTTTTTCTTGACACATGAAACAAATTCAACTTTGTCTTGAGTTATAGTCACATACGCAATGGAGGCATCAGTTTAATTTAATTATAAACTACCATTATTGTAACGGCCAAAATATAGGTAGGTAAATAAAGTAAACATAGAGGCTACCATTTCCAACCAACGCAGTAAGAACTCAATTAAATATGGTTTTTGTTTCGCATGTTTCCGCATGTTAGGAAGTTTTACCTTAAGAAATTGACAATGCTTATTTTTCAATTGATTTGTGAAGTAATATGTATAAGTTGAATTATATTAAAAATTATATCATGTGAATAATCTTGCTGGCTGTTGTCCATACAATAAATTAAGCTACAAGAACAGACTTAAGCTATTCACTATTTATAAATCTGTGTCTAGTCTTTACAAAACCGTCGATGTTTCGACGCCAGCAGCCCTCTCGTTAAAAAAAAACTTATTACGAGAGTAACCTGACAATTTGTTTTGTTATTTTGGACGGTGGCAGTTTTTTCTCACGCACCATATGGACTGGTTAGACTAATTACACGGTCTAATTGGTTTGTCTGTCCATCTGTAACTGCGGCTCGCGGGACGCTCCAGCTAATTAGTGTCCTAACCGATCCCAATGTGATTTATTTAACGCTTAAAAAGTTAAACAATGCAAATTGAGAACTAATTGGAGGAAGATTAAGCATGCTAAAGAAAAGATTTATTGGTTGAAGGAAATTATTTTTATTAAGAACTCTTTGATGATGATATTGCAGTTTAAGTTGTAATGTAGATAATAGGGTATTTGACTAAAAAAATCGAATTAGTCCGTCAGATAGATTTCCAAAAAATATTGGACACGTATATTTTCTTTAGTCACGTAAACAAAAAATGAAGACGACAAACTTCGCTGAAAACTCGTGTGACGTCACTTGCCAGTACACTTTTTACTGGCAAGTGACGTTAAAAGCCCCCACTCTTAGGCGTTTCTCCATCTTTGATGCGTTTTATCTTCGTAATTATTTACTTATTTGATAAAACAAAAAATACGTATCCAATATTTTTCGATAATCTAACTGACGGACTAATTCGATTTTTTTACTCAAATACCCTATTATGATAACTGTTTCTATTCGATTTAGTCGTAGTAGGTCGTTAAGGTTTGTTAATAAATGATCGGTTCGTAAGGTTAAGCTCGTATGTATACTTTATGGATGGGTGGCTGATTATAAAATGACACATTCCTGCATGAGCACATAAAGCTGTCAATACTGGCTGTCCTAAGGAACTATAGCAGACTGTACTGCATGTCACTACTCCCAAATATCCTGAAACCCATCGTTTTCCTCTATCTCCTTGGATTGAGTTGCTTAGGCGACAAAGCGACCTCCAGTCAAAGATAACAAATTTTAACCAGAGATTTATTTACAATTGAGCGCTACTGTGCTTCGGAGGGCACGTAAAGCTGTCGGTCCCGGTTCTTGTCTCAGGATAGAATCGTTAGGTCATGTCGGAAGCCTTCGCGCGGCCTGAAAATTACGATAGTAGAGTAGGCCACACACTCACACGAAAAACAAAAACAAACAACCAGATTCATACACACATCAAAAAAGTTTAAGCAACACATACAAATTTTAATTTTACAAGGTGTTTTCACATTAAATCCTTAGTTTTTTCTTATTTATATTATTTTTAATGCTTTTTTGATATTAAACAACAATTAGTTTTTTTTTTTAATCTTTATTACCAATAATTACGAGTAAGTACTATATGTCCGTAGTACAAAGTAAGGTGCCTAATCAACTATACTTAAACTAAAATTAAATGGTTGTACAAAAATTGCATTATTTAATACAAAGTGTGGCCTCCTATGCTATTGAGAACTTGCTGGCACAGATTAGTCATAGAATCGATGAGATTGTTAATGTTATCCTGCAGTAATCGCTCTCAATGAAATTTTAGTAAGTCCATCAGTTGTTGGGTTGTTGTCACTCCATCGAAGTCCTTTAAAACACGTCTCTGGAGCATGTCCCATGCATGCTCGATGGGGTTGAGGTCTGGCGATTGTGCAGGCCATGGCAATACCAGGATGTTTTCCCTTGCCAAGTACTCCCGTGTGTGCAAAGCTGTATGCGAACGCGCATTGTCATGCATCAACATGAAATCGGAGCCAAGTGTTTGTGCGAATGGACAGACATAAGGCCTTAGAACATCCTCAACATAATTTACAGCGTTCATGTTACCATTTACAAAACGAGCTCAGTTCGTCTGTTCTTCATAATACCCGCCCATACCACAACTGTTGAGCCGTTGTATAGATGCATTTCCTGAACAAACCTCAGTCTTTCAGTATTTCCAGGACGACGGTACGAACCGAAGGGTAAGAACCCTTCTAGTGTCAGGCTTGAACCCAGATCGAGACGCATCGCAAAATAAAATTGTATCCCATTGTTCCCGGTTCCATGTAATGTGTTCCCTGGCCTACACTACACATTTCGACAAGCTCGATTCCCGTGACGTATCGGTGGGCACCTAATTGGCCGTCGCGCTCGTAGGCCATACTCATGCAGTCGATTTCGCGCAGTTTGGCAGCTAACAACAACACCACTTGAATTTTGAAGCCTTAAACCTATCTCTCGGGCGGTTAACATCGGCTGGCGTCTTGCAGTCAGTTGTACGTATCGATCTTGCTGTGTGGTTGTACACCTACCTCGACCTGGGTGCTGCTCAGCAGGATCTCCCGTGTTAGTGTAACGCTGATGAAGACGGCAAATAACGCTTCTGTTTATACCAAAATACCGAGATTGACTTCTTCCCGCTTGCAACATCCCTACAGATCTTTGCATTTCATCTGCATTCAAATGACGTCGCTCCATGACGTAAAAAATGTCTCAAAATCCAAAGGAGAATGACCAAAACTGGGCTATTTTATGGCACGTTTGCTTCTAAACCATTCATGTCTGGAAAATCTTCTTTTATTTTATAATTTTATATATATTAATTGTATTTGAAAGCGAAACGGGGATTTTAGTTCAAAATTAAAAGTATCTGCGTTGTTCCGGTCATGACATCACCATTAAATATTCAAAACTCATCTTGCATATTTCGGCAAATGTTTACAGTTTCTTGCAAACTCCTTTTAATAGGGAAAAATTACATTCATAGTGAAAACAGGGTGACATAATAAAAGTTCTAATAGGCGAAATAACACCAAAATCTTATGATATTTTGAAAAATGTATTGTGGTGAAACATTTTCTATAAATAATATGTTTATCCTTTTTGCAACATATTACCTACGACATAATGTTTTGTACTTATTGAAAATATGGGAACATATTTTTATTATACTGGCATCTATAATGTCTTACGTTAGTTATTTTGACACGGCACAGTACGGCGAAATTGATCGGGATGTTAGGCAAAGAATCAACGCAGGATGGATGAAATGGCGACAGGTCTCAGGCACAATATGCGACCACAAAATGCCTGTGAAATTAAAGGGCCGTATGTATAAATCGGTTATAAGGCCTGTCGTACTGTATGGAGCTGAGTCTTGGGCTACAAAGAAGATGGATGAGAAACGATTGCATGTGGCAGAGATGAGATGGAGAGATGTTACGATGGATGTGTGGAGTGACAAGAATGGACAGAATTAGGAATGATTACGTTAGAGGTAGTATGAAAGTGGCGCCCATAGCTGAAAAGGTGAAAGGGAGTCGATTGGCCTGGTATGGACATGTTATGCGGAAAGATGAGATGTATGTAGGTAAAAAAGTGATGGATATGCATGTAGAAGGACGAAAAGGGAGAGGACGGCCAAGGAAGAGATGGATGGACTGTGTGAGGATGGATATGAAAGAGAAAGGGGTAAGCGATCGGATGACTGGTGACAGAGAAGTATGGAAGCGAAGGACATACTGCGCCGACCCCAAATAAATTGGGACCAGGGCAAGACAATGATGTCAGTTATTTTGACATGAAAACCGTCAAATTCATAGACTAATATGTCAAATTTCTTTTTCACCTTTGCTAATATCTCTTTATTGGAAAATAAGTAATTTACTGTCGTTTATATTGACTTGAATTACAACAACAATCCTTTGTGGAGCAAACAAGTTTATTTCGTGTCATCAAGACTCGTGGGTTCACTAAAGTATGAGACAGTCTTTATTGGTAACATTACTATGTCGTCTGGACTTAGAACAACTAGCCGTGGTGAGGATTGCGGTTATGTTAACTCTTCTTTTGCCTCATACCGTGGCAGCAACACGTTCTTTGGACAAGCTATCTGATTTTGATTGATTGCGCTCAATATTTTGACATCATGGATGCGCTATCCAGTCTGTGTAAGTGTTGTTTATTTCTCTTCTCAATTCCTACAATTCTCTCGTGCTCACCTCACCGAATATTCAAACGACGATAATTGTTTGTTTCAGGAATTGAACGGAGTCTTATGTTTAGAATGCTACACATTTAATGAAGGTGTTGTAACTTCTGAGGTCATACCTGCACCACATTATGGTATACGATATACTAACTCCTGCTTCATTTTGAGGTGATTTATTTGAAGAAGATTTATAATAACAAATTAAATGAAGAATAACATGAAAACTGTGTTTCATTTACCCATTAAGCATAAAACAGTGTAGATTTAATGCCAATTTTGTAATAAGGTCCAATGGAATGAGCTTATCTTTTGCGAACTAGCCTCACTGAAATTCTCATTAATTATACCACATGGTATTGAGAATTCTCAGTAAGAAATATATCAGACTGAGACAACTGCAAACTAATATAATATACAAGCGTTTGTTTCGTAGCTCCACTTCTTTTTACAACTATTTTCAATATTGTATAATATACATAGAGGCTTCTAATAAATTCAGGCAATATGATTAAATCATATCTTCATCGTCCTAGCGTTATGTCGGTTGCATCCAAGACTTCAACACCTAGGAGCCCTGGGTCCGCTTACTAGTCTAACCAGATATGACAGAATATTAGCTTTTCCGTAGTCTGACCGCCATAACGCAAAGGGATGGCGATATTGTATGGTTTAGACCAGTAGGTATCGGTTTATTGGAGGGTACTGACTCCCCGTAACGACGTGCGAAGGTGAAAGATCTTCATGAGAACTGGGACCGATGGCTTAACGTAAGTACTCTCCGAAGCACGGGCGATAATTAACTAATTTACTACTATTAATATGATTAAATCATGTGACTATCACAATACTTAACCTCAAAATATTTGAAATATTTAATGTCCGATATCTAAGAACTGCCGCCGAATATCGTATAAATTTTTTCCTAATTTAATTAGGAGTATATTTTCTATATTTTACTGGTCAAATCATCGAGAAGCAAACTTAGCCCATCTTACGTACAAATTTGGTCATTCTCCTTTGTTCAAAACTTTTTAAAATTATTATTTAAATCATAAAATTGATACAGAATACTAAATTTTAATAAGCAAAGAAAACGCTATAAAATTCTAACAAATGCATTCGCTTTTAAATTTGTGAAAAGAAACAAATATGTTATGTAAAAAGTTTACATAGGTATTACCTACTTGGTAAGAAATGATATAATAATTTGAAATAGTATGTGTTGCTTAGACTTTTATAATGTGTGTACTTAGAAACGGCTCCAAGGCAAAAGTCTTGGATGCAAAAATCGATATTAATACACTATTGGCATTGCATCTCATACAACCAAATATTTGCAGCTAACTAAAGTTGACTGGTCCGTTACTGTATCACCTGTGTAGTCAGGTTCGGTACACTAAGTTCTGATAGACGTGAGCTTTCGAGGAAAGTTAAACTGTCTTGGAATACAATATAGCGAAATTAGTCAGAGTTTGCCACTACAATTTGCCTCAGAGCTAATTTTGAGCTAATAAATATCATACAGAATGCTCTATGTTCCTACCAAAGTACAAGTCCCACCAAGTAAAAACGGCGGGTACAGGACGGTAGGTCATCTTTTACCTTCATTTGGTAGGTATACCTATAATAAGAAGGTATAGAGTGTAACCAAAATGGAAGACGCCCATTAAATACAAGCATCAACAAGGAACGGCGAGCCAAAACTTCACAGAAAGTCTTTCCTCATAAAAGAAAGAATGGAAATTATAAAAAACGGCTTCACCTTTAGTTTACAGTGAGTTGTATTTTACTTGATAAGAGGTATGAGTGTGTATTTACTTGAGGACCTTCTTTTTTGGTTTCATTCACAGTATAGGACGAACTCTGTCTTTCTTTTGCAGCTTATAGGAGGCATTTTTATAAATTGATTCGTTTGCACTAACCGTATAGAATGCTGTCAACGCAAAAACTATGCAAATTATAGCACAGCCTGATAAGGTATCATCTTATCAGAGATGATCAGAACACAACACTCATCTTTAGCAGTACTAAATTTCACGAGCCATATCACTGTCTATGTATAAGCCAATATTCCTCCATAGCTACCTATGTGGTTAACATTTGAACAATGAATCGGTCCATTTGCGCCAAACGTTCATAGCGCTGCCAGTATTACGAGATCCTACTGCTTAGGCGCTATGCAAGTCGAAGAGCATGACACAAATTTATTGCAGGGCTTTTTGAGTCAAAGTTTTAATTTTTTTTATTGAAATCAATGTATCGAAAGACGTTCAAAATACTTATCCAAAGATCTTCAAGTCTGGTTTTATAAAAGTGCTCCATTGACCATAACTATTGGTCTTTATTGTAGTTGGTTAAGTTTCCTTAGGCTTCAATGAATAAAACTACGGTTCATCAATATACAAATTATACACCACCAAGATTATGACGACTTGTAATGAAAATAGAAATTAGAAGTAGTTAAAAACATCTTGTGATATTAGTTATCTGTCTGGGCCGTACTCCGTTTCACATGTCAGGTTTGCCGATAATAGAGATTGCCGAGAATATGCTAAAGGCGTAAAATATACACAGTTGTTAATTAAATCTCTATTATTAACTGACACCGTAGGCGTTACTTATTGTTTGCTACGACAAGACTTAGAAGCAATAGTACCTTACTTTAGTAGGTAAAAGTACCTAACTTTAGAAGCTACTTCAAAGTATGAGATACGACTCTTCACTGATGAATGACTTTCAGATTTATATACGAGCAACGGTGACAATATTAGTCACTGTCTGACCACAATACTCGAATACTCTATCTACCGCCAAGGCGTGGCTCATAAAAATTATGTGTATGTCCTATAGTCCACACACGGTTCCCTGTTCGAAATAACTCTACGATCGCATTTTACTGTAGAGGTAAGTTTTCAAGTTTATTTACATAATGTACTGTTTGAGATTAGATTTTACTGTTACCGTGGTGTTTTGGGCATATGGTATACAACCTAAGATGCATTTTTATTCACGTTTGGTGACAAGTAGGTCATACATAAAATTTATCAAAAACGATAAGTTTGCATTTGACAAAACGATAGAAATACATTATTTTATTTTCTCGGAAAAGTTTACAATGTTGAATACTACATTCCTTATTACATATTAGACATGAAAATATTACGGAAACTCGCCGCTTTTTAAAAACTGTATGAAGGAAGCGTCACCTAACACATCTTGGGAGTGACTTTGTTCACTTATTCAGTGCAATCGACTTTGCAGTAGTGGACTACGGACGAACTGCTGGTTCTTGCCTGTATAAGTTCGTTCTAGTGCACTATAATAATATAATAATAATACCGCCTATTGTATATTTAAAACAAGTATCAGACAAAAACAGAAATACATGGACAAATAAATTGTACAAACAATTAATCAATACGAAATGGACAGCTGACCCCTAAACTAAGTAAAAATATACTTATATCTCAGGGGCCATATCCCTCCAAAACTACAGATGATTATGACAACTAGGTCATACAGAAAAAAAATTGTTAGTTACTGTTTAGCACGCAAGTTAAGAAGTAATAGCTAAAATATTTTCAGTGTCCTTGTATGACTAGGTTTGCAAGCTCTCAGTGAGTTTATTTTTTAAATTGAATTTCGTTAATGTGTAAATATTGATCAAGCGATGAATTTTATTATAGAGTCGTGCGCTTAGTGCTTTGTACTGGCGGCTAGCTAATGAAGTGCGACATTTTACGGGAACACAGACAGAGTGACCTCGACGTCTAAGCAGGCTTTTCGCGTCGTGAGGTCGGGTGGAGTGACATCGCAAAACTGTGCGCAGAATGAAGAGGTGACGTACTGTGAGGACTTGGGATTCTGTTTATAGCTGATCAGTTGGATAGTCTTTGCGTTTAGAGTGCATTACCTTAAGTATCGCCCGTTGAGACCTTTCTACTTGGAGTAGAAGGTTTTTCCCCATACTGGTATATAGTAGGTAATAATTGAGGCACATAAACTTTGGTAAACTAGATTTAGCGTACTTAGATCAGCCGAATAACGTAACTCTTTAAAATGTACGTCAACTTCCTTATCCTAGAGCATAATGCTTCGATGTGGGGGCGCCAGGTAAGTTTTTCATCGATGTGCCCTCCTAAGTATTTAATGCTCGAAACCAAACATAATGACAAACAGAGGCACTCGCTATCGTAATCCGAGCAGGAGTGTATTTTAACGACGCCAGATTCTATGGGTAAAGAGGGGGAATTGGGCAGAGAGAAACGAATCAATTTAGTCTTATCAACGTTGAGGGTTAATAAGTTCACTGAGAGCCAGTCCATCACCAGGCTAAGCCAGCGTTCTGTTCTTATTTTGGCCTTATCCCAGTCATTATCATTGACGACCGGTTGGCGCAGCGGGAGTGTAAGCGACTGCTACGCTGAAGGTCGCGGGTTTGATTCCCGCTCAAGTCAAACATTTGTGTGCATGAACATGGATGTTTGTCTTGGTCTGGGTGTTTCTATGTATAATATGTATGTATTTACAAAAAAATAAGTATATATGTATGTTTATCCATTATCTAGTATACATAGTACAAGCTCTGCTTAGTTTGGGACTAGATGGTGATGTGTGTATGTGTTAGAATATTATTATTATTATTATTCACTTTATTTATTTACATTTCTCATAGTTAATTTTATATTAATAAACTATATTAAGAAAAAAAAGTTTAGAAATATAAAAGGGACCACAGAGACCCACCAGTGTTGGGTACAGGGACCAAGCCACCGGTGGTTAGGGCCTCAGAGACAGGAACTTCCTCACGATGCGTGCCGTGTCGAGAAGAACTGCCTTCTGCATCAAGGACTTGATCCAGCTGCCTAGTGCGAGCCTCTTTAGATGTTGATCGAGGCTCTTGGCGATTAGCCCATTCACCGACACGACTATCGGCACAATGATCGCCGAATCCACATCCCACATGTCAACAATCTCGTGAGCTAGGTCCAAATATTTAATCTCCTTCTCTTTTTCTGCCTTCACGAGATTGCCGTCATGCGGTATGGTGATATCGATTATCATTGCGATTCGCTCTGCTCGGTCTATCACTACAATATCAGGCTTATTGGCTACAATAGTCCTGTCTGTAATGATAGACCGATCCCAGTACAACAATGCACGACCATTCTCGAGAACTGGGTCGGGCACATATCTGTAGTACGGTACCTCTGAACCCACGAGATTATATTTAAGGGCTAGTTGCTGATGGATTATCCTGGCTACTTGGTTGTGTCTGTGCAAATACTGACCGTTGGCAAGACTCGAACAACCGGACACTATATGCCTGAGTGATTCTCCGGGTTGGTGACACGCCCGACATATGTCAACAGTCCCATCCCTCAGAATATACTTCCGGTAGTTGTTTGTCATGACAACTTCGTCCATAATTACAAAGACAAAACCTTCGGTTTCTCCAAAGAGATCACCGAATCGCAGCCAGGAGATGGAAGCTTTAAAATTTACATCGGGCCCATGTAAGGCCCGGTAGAATCGTCCATGCAGCTCCTTGCCCCTCCATACTTCTCGTCGGTCCTCAGTACTAAGTACTGCAGGTTTGTGCCAGTTCTCTTTAGCCAGAGCGAGCGGGGTAAGCCCGGTATCAATTCCGACTACATCGCGATGCACATCCACACTCATCTGCAGAAAATAATCTCTGAGGTTGCACACCTCGCGGTTGTGTAGGGTCTTAGCACATAAAAAGCCTCGACCCCCACATTTCCGCGGGATGTACAGCCTCATTACCGATGAGCGTGGATGATGCATACGAGATGCAGTCAGCATTGAACGGACTTTTCTATCCAGGGCATCTAGTTCAGTCTGGGTCCACCTGAGTATGCCGAAGGAATACATTAGGACTGGCATGGCCCACCCGTTGCAGGCCCGCACCTTGTTGCCGCCTGATAAAAGACTTTTAAGTACTTTTCTCAGGCGGCCAAAGAACCGAGCCTGCAACGTCTGTTTCATGTCAGTCTCAGAAATATTCAATGACTGCGACATGCCCAGGTATTTGTAAGTCTCAGTTGGGGAAAGGGATCTAAGTTGTATGGAATCTGAGAGTTGTATCCCTGCAGATTCCATAATCTTGCCTCTCTTCACATGCATGACCGCACATTTATCCACACCAAATTCCATCCTGATTGAATTACTAAAGGTTTCGGTTACCTTAAGTAATGCAGTCAGTTGGAATTTGTTGGGGGCAAATAATTTCAGGTCATCCATGAAAAGGAGGTGAGATGTAACATGACCTCCTCTCCTCAACTGATAGCCTAGCCCAGAAGCCTCTAATAAGGTACTTAGGGGGTTCAGGGCCAGGCAAAACCACAGAGGACTCAGGCTGTCGCCCTGGAATATACCTCGCTCGATCATTATGGGAGCGTCGCAACCCAAGGTCGATCGACACCCTGGATAGCGCAATACGGTCCTCCATTGCCTCATACACGACCTTAAGAAGGTGCATAGAGTTGTATCTACTTTGTACAACTCTAGCACCCTCAAAAGCCACGCATGAGGCACGGAGTCGTATGCCTTTTTGTAATCTATCCAGCATGTCGATAGATTCTTGTGGTTACGGCGCACCTGTTGGCTAATGGCCATGTCTATCAAAAGGAGCTCTTTAGTACCACGAGCCCCACTCTTACATCCATTTTGAGAAACAGATAAAATTGAATTATCAAATATATGTTTAGATAATTTCGTTCTCAAAATGGATGTAAGAAGTTTATATATAGTTGGTAAGCACGTAATTGGCCTATAATTCCTGGGGTCCGTGGTACTACCAGACTTATACAGTAGGTGTGTAACGCCGGATGTTAAAAAATCAGGCAGCGACCCTGATTCCAATGATGATTGAATTTGAGATGCTAAGCAAGCATGCGAACTTTGGAGCCATTTAAGCCAAAAATTGTGCAGTCCGTCCGGTCCCGCTGACTTCCAATTTTGTAACGGACGGACTGCACTGGCTATGTCGTCAATTGTTATATATATTGGCTCCATGGATGGAATTCGTTCACATGCTCGCTCAACATCCCCAATCCAATCACCCTCTTCATGGTTGACGGGCATCGACCAGATACTGCGCCAAAAAGTAACAGTGGAATCATCATCTAGTCGACACCCATCACCATTACTGGCCGAAGAATCAGGGTGCTCCCATTCCCGGTACACACACTTTTCGTCTCTCTGGAATGTGCGATTCAGGCAATATCGATCCACTCTTTTTTTATATCGCCGAATACGGTTTGCCCATGCATAAAGCTTTTGTTTTAGGAAGTCGATGCGCTCTGTAACTCGAGACAAATAATCTTGGGAACTGATACCAGTTCCCGCGAAGGCCCGAGTCACAAAGCGCATCACTCTCGGTCGTGTATTGCCGGCTCTAAAGGAGGACAGCTTGCCAATGAGTGCCCTGGTCTCAGCGATACGACTTTCAATCCTGCATTGCCATGCTGGCACCATAACGGACCGCCGAGTAGCGGTATTATTTACAGGAAATTTAACTCCTGCTACTCGACATGCCGTAACAGCCGCACAATACAGGATTGACTGTGTATCGCTGAGATTTTCACTATTGTCAAAATATATTGACAATAGTGAATCCAAGGCACTCACTAGCGCTATGTTTTTCTTATGCATGGGCAACCGAGGCAAACGAGGCCGAATACTTGGATTCATGGATCGGTATTCCCCAATAGCACATTCCAAAGTGCTCCTTAATTGATCATTATACTGGGTACTTACATGAGAAGTCTCGTCATCTACCTCTTCATGGACGACATTAAGATGTTGCTGATCAGCAATCACTGTCCCAGTTTGCGATGAAGAAGTGATGGGGAGACCTCTCCGTACGTCAGAGCGAAGTCTCTCAAGCACGGTATCTTATTATTATTATTATTATTATCATAAACGATGAAAGCTGTGTCATCTGCATAGGTATATATTTCGCAGTTGGGAATGGAAAGATTACACAATCCATTTATATATATATATAAGAAATAAGGTGGGGCCTAATATACTGCCTTGCGGTACGCCAAACGTAATAGTTTCATCTGCACTGACAAGTGAATAAATTTTTAAACATTGGCTTCTGTCGGAAACGTAGTCGTTGAACATTTTCAGAGCTAAACCACGTACTCCAATAGTCTCCATCTTATTAAGTAGCATTGGTATAGAGATATATACAGAATCAAATGCTTTGCATAGATCTAGGAAGACACCATAGCATTTAAGCTTTCTATCTAGTTTAGAAGCAACACTGTTAGTCAGATCAAGAACAGCATCTTCAGTAGAAATGCTATGTCGAAAGCCGTACTGGTTATTAGCAATAATATTGTATCTTGATAAAAATGACATCAAAGAATTGTTTAATATTTTTCAAGGATTTTAGAAAGCGAGCTTAATACGGAGATCGGCCTATAGTTTGATACGTTGCTACGGTCTCCATTTTTATATATTGGATGAACTAAAGCTTTCTTAAGTGCTGCACGGTTGCAGATGTGTTTAATGGGAGCAATGAGCATTAAGCAAGATTGCTTAAAAATTTTTTAACAGCTATAACAACTATAACTGAAAATATGTGTTTTAAGCATGATTCAAACTATTTATAGTTCGTTGAAAAGTGAGATATAATGATGAGAATGAAAATGACCGCATTTTCAGTAATATAATATATACCTAGGAAATACACTATCTATTAGTGAAAACCATACAAAAATCCGTTCGGTAGTTCTTGAGTTTTTCGCGTTTTCACAAACAGACAGAAAGTAAACGGGACTTCATTTTATACTATGCGTAGATGATATCGAACTCTGTTTATCATTTTTATATTAATATTCCGTATATTGAAAGTTCGAAACGAGATCGCATTATTTATAAATTCGACAGCGTAGTAATAAGCATAGATTTGTCAACGGGTATTTTATGCCGCGCGCACCTGCCGAGAGTAAAGTCTGCTACCCTAATATTATTTACATTGCTATTTGTCACATGTCTTACGGTTATTAAGTTGTTAATAGTAAATGGTCAGCCATAGTCATTATATTTTTTGTTTGGCGTGCATAACACAAACAATGATAAGTTGCTTAATTTACAGAATAATTCTAAGTGATATACTTTAATTTATAATGAAACGTTAATATTTATAAATATTTTTAACAAAGACATTCGATAATTATAATAAACTTGAACAATAAATATTAATATAATCAAACAAGGGTTTGATTAGATTAATATTAGTCTATTCCTCCCGTTCATCTCTCAACCTGAAACAAATACAAAACAGTAATTTAAAATTATTAAATGCAGATCGTAACCAAATTTTATTAAAAAAATATGAAACCGCATCATAGTTAACAGAAATCTCACAAATTGGCTCACTTGTACGTTTTTAATGACTCCAGAAATAAAAAACTGCATTTTATATTTAATATTGAATAAAAATTCGTTTCACTCGTGTTTTACAAGCTGAATTTCTATGTTTACATTTATTTGTATGTCTCTAATGAATATTGGAATTTGTAATGATAAAATACTTATGTTGGTTGTGCATTAGGTACATCTTTAACGCACTTAGTGTGGATGTAGTATAGATTAAAGTATGATCTGAGAAAGAAATATTTAATGTGAACAAGATCGTAAGTTTGCCTTGCGAAGACCTCTGCTGAGATGATTCTACGATGGAGACGAACGGTACAAGATCAGCCAATGTGAGAGCCTTGGGATAGGCCTATTAGGCTTAACAGGAAGCATCTTTCGGAAAACATTATGGTGATTATTGAACATTGAAAATATATATCATACAAAATAATTTAGCGGGTCTTAATCGCGTTAACTTAACTTATTTAAGGTATAAATACCTATTTGTTTCCGACGTTTCGCTCGTCTTGCACCGAGCTTGGTCGCGGAGAGACTGATGAGAGCTCAGCGCCGTCTTGTGGAAGTGCGGGTTTCGGCACCTACCCTCACTTGGTCTTTATTTAAGTTCGCAATGTCGGTACTCCGACACACTACACTAATGACGTCTACACACTGTTGAGATTTATCACTGCGGCGGTGTTTACATTTGCTGATGACTGGATTCCAAGTAGCCGATAATCTATATCCATCCTCCCGGTTGAAATTGTTATATTTCTTGATTTCTACCGCTTCACGTACTATCCTAGAGTAATAGTGACGATCGGTGGATAAGACTTGTGGTTGATGCAGTTCTATCCAGTGGTAACGCCACTGTAGTAATGAATACTTGTGATTATGACAGTAAGATAAGGAATCTGTTAAGTGACACATTAGTATATAAGGCTGTGTCATATAACCCGACCGCCAGAGTGACAAAACGCATTTGAGCCTTAATTAGGGACCATAAAAGCTTATTTACGGAAGAGGTATTTGAACGGTTACATAAACCTCACATTGTGCAGCCGCCTAAGATGTACGGATTACCTAAAGTACATAAGACTAACGTACCTTTGCGACCGATTGTGAGTCAAATAAATTCACCTACATATGGTTTGGCGAAACACATAAGCAAGGTACTACAACCGTTAGTAGGCAAGACGCACTCTTTCGTAAAGGACTCTCGCCACTTTATTGAAATCATCAAGAGCATGAAAAGGGAACCGGACGAGGTGATGGTGAGTTTTGATGTCGAGTCACTATTCACCAATGTTCCTATTCAAGAATGCCTTGACGTCGTAGAGAGAAAATTAAGGGAAAGCGGTCTGTCTAACGAATACATCGTTCTACTTAGGATTTGCTTGGATGGAAACTACTTCCTATATCGTGGACAACATTACCTCCAGATTGATGGAGTGGCTATGGGTAGCCCTATAGCACCGGTAATGGCCAACATCTGGATGGAGCACTTTAAGGAATCCATAGACATGCAGGCGTCAAATGTGAAACTATGGAAAAGGTATGTCGACAATATCTTCTGCATCATGAAGGGCAACAAGCAGGACGTAGAACAATTCGCAGACAAATTGAACTCCATACATCCGAACATCCGATTCACTTTCGAAATGGAGGTAGACGGATCGTTACCCTTTCTCGACTTTAAAGTGACAGTGAGAGATAATGGTACCCTTGGACACACTGTGTATAGGAAACCGACACACACCGACAGGTATCTCAACGCGAACTCGCACCACCATCCGCGGCACTTGGATTCCGTTGTGTCCTCGTTAGTGAACAGAGCGTATGACTTATGTGACCCTGAACAATTAAATAGTGAGCTGTCACATGTTCGGGAAGTACTTAGGCGCAACTGATACAAGAAAAACATACTCCGTCGGAAGAGGAACGAGCGTAAACCTGAAGTAAGCAGAGTGCCCGCTTACATGCCGTATCTAAAGGGAGTGACGGACAAAGTTGGAACAGTACTCAAGAAATACTCCATCAAGACCGTATACAGTCCTCTCTCTAAGATAGCACACAACCTGCGTACCCCAAAGAATGTCATTCCTCTCCAAACACCTGGCGTCTACAAAGTCGATTGCAGCTGTGGTAGTTCATATATCGGGCAGACTAAGCGTTCAATCGCTGAAAGAGTAAAAGAACATATCGCAGCTGTAAAAAACCGACATATTAATAAGTCGGTGATAGCTGAGCATTTGTTGGAGTCTGGACCAAACCACTGGATAGAACTGCATCAAGCACAAGTCTTATCCACCGATCGTCACTATTACTCTAGGATAGTACGTGAAGCGGTAGAAATCAAGAAATATAACAATTTCCACCGGGATATAGATTATCGGCTACTTGGAATCCAGTCATCAGCAAATGTTAACACCGCCGCAGTGATAAATCTCAATAGTGTGTAGACGTCATTAGTGTAGTGTGTCGGAGTACCGACATTGCGAACTTAAATAAAGACCAAGTGAGGGTAGGTGCCGAAACCCGCACTTCCACAAGACGGCGCTGAGCTCTCATCAGTCTCTCCACGACCAAGCTCGGTGCAAGACAAGCGAAACGTCGGCAACAAATAGGTATTTATACCTTAAATAAGTTAAGTTAACGCGATTAAGACCCGCTAAATTATTTTGTATGATGTATACAAATCGCGAAAGTTTAAAATCGATTATAGAAAATATATGTATAATCCAAAAGGTAAGGTTCATACACGCCAACTTAGGTGCACCGCTTTTTATATGATATTGATTATCCTGAGAACAACATAGTAAGTGAAAAAATGAAAGTATAGAATTCTAAATTGCTCTTCTTGAAGACAGGTGGAACTGTACCGTTATCTCCACAAATTATCTTTAGGTATCTCTAAAAGTAATCAAGAAGCAACAAATTACTCTAGAAGTTATTCCGTCTTTGTCATTGGAATTATAGTTGTACAAGAGCGTAAAAGTCTGGTATAGCGACTCATTTTATGCTCTGATTCTTGCACAGACGTTGCAGTTTGTAGTTTCTAAACTGAAACTTTGTTTTGAACTAAATTTGTCACATTTCTGTTTCGAACGCACCTGAGACTTTATCCTATATGTCCCAGTATCTATTTATCTCTTTTATGGAATACGTCATTTCATTGTTTTTTGTATCGACCTGAAAGCAATTTGGGCCAAGCTACCTTGAGGGTCTTTACAGCAACGTATGGCTTTACTTCCTATTGCCAAATGAAATTTTAATGTACGAGTATATGGGCTATTTTTATTATTGTAATTTCCTTTCATCTATTTGCCACAGTGAATTATGTTTGTGAATTGTGTTAAAGCCAAATACGTTGTAGCAATTATTCTTTAAATAGACACGTTTGTATAATTTTATTTCTCTTTGTTGTAGCTTGACAATTGACACATTAACTTTTATTGCCTGTGATAATCATATTAAATAATGTTGTAGGGGCGAGAAATTTGCTACTAATAATAATGTTAACCTATTTTTGGCTATTTATATCGGTTCTGTTATTTGCGACAGCTCACTGCTTGTATATTGCCATGCATTTTATTTTATACAATATTATCATAAAGAATTCTACTTACCATTAAAACCACTGCAATATATTTTCTATAGTACGATTAGTCTAAGATCCGTAGAAAAGCGACCTTCACCGATCTGATAATTGGATGAAAACTATTTTATATAAAATTTTGCATGTTAAAATATATATCACGAATGGGTATTTAAAAACATCCGGTCTAGGCTAAAAAAGAAAATACCGCTTTTCCTGACAGGTTTTTTGTAGGCAACCCCATATCATCATGTTCGCAGTGAAGTAGCGGTCATTTTAAAATAAGATTTGGCTATTAAAAAAGTTGATAAATATAATAAGTATCAACTTAACAGTCGAAGTGTTTATAACTGGCAACCCTACAAAAACGCCAAGAAAAATTTACAACCCATGCTTACCGTAACCGTTAGGGTTCCTACATTCGGTTAGTACTAAATTTATTCATTAAATGCGTAAATGCAATGTTAAATAAAAAGCCATTTTTTTCTATTTTTCAGCAGCAGTTTAGATACGTAGAAACAAACAGTAGAATGCGATGAAAGCTGAATCCACCACCACCCTCGAATTGACCATCCCAACCATTGTAATAAAAATGGGTCGATATACCGAACTTTTCTGATGAAACAGGATATATAGGAATGGGTTCCAGAAAGATACCAGGTGTTCAGCCTAGTAACTCCTGATTAAATCAGCTATAAATAATATAATCACATACTGTTTTAACCAATGTAGCGATTTCTCTCGATAGCACTTAGCTACAGTCTCGTCGTAGCGGCAATGATGAGGCGTGTACACTTAAACTAAGCCACTGCACTATTTATCCAGCCAGATTGATTCGATCGGTCATCTTTGAGTTATAGCTTTAAACCAAAAGCTGTACCTACCTACTGTTTGATTGCAGACAGTAATAACATACAGGCTGATTTTTAATTGGTTTTGGAGCGAAAGCCATCTGATTACATATCGTTAATAGAACCTAACCAGCTAATAAAATTTGAAATATAAGCTAAAAAAATCTTGATAAATTAATTAATTTAATAGTACTAGAACACGAATTATCACTGCCGCACACTGGCGAAGTACGAGCGATCGTGTCACACACACACTGGCAGTTATTACCGCCCTCCCACTCCCCGCCATGCGCACGCGCCACCCTCCGCTGCAGGGCGCCAGCAGGGGGCGTGGAAGGGCGGCGGCGCGGCGGGGTGCGCCCCGTACGGCGCGGGCGCAAGTTGACCTTCAGTCTTAAGAAATTAGGTCAATGGGACAGTCGTTTAACACGCTCCCGCCACTCTGTGTCCGTGTTACGTAATTAAACTACAATCGTGGATCCTTACAATACTGATGTGTTCGCTAGTGGATTGATAGGCCGCAACCTGACCTGACTCCATAGGGTTTTATTAGTGGATCAAGGTTATAAGATTTGTGTACAAAGAAGAAACGGAGTCGCGAGAACGCGAGAAACATGTGTGTGCAAATGTGTAAATTGATTGTGATGTAAGCAGAATACTGTAAAGGTAAGTGATTTGCTTTACTCATTGTTGTGAATACCATCGTTGATAACATGTTTTAAACACGCCAGAAATAAGTAAATACCTAAATTCGGCTTTTACTAGTTATTGAAAATGATTATGTACCGACGATTATTACGTAAATAACAATAAGTTCTACTTTTCGTCCATTAGTTTATTACGATTGCGTGAACCCACAGCTTATTTCTGTTGACTTACGAAGGAATAGGTAGGTACAGCTATTTAGTTACATGTGTTTATTATTTTAATTATTAGGTATGTGCTTAAAATTAATGAAGTTGTCATCGTAATTAATTTGTGTTTTGTAAGTACGTAAATTAGGTATCACTATCCATCCGTACTTCTTATGCTGGGGCCTGCCTCACTACCGGCTAACGTCAATGTCTGCTAGCGCAATAACTATTGCGATATTTTTTTAAAGTAGGTGACTAAAACGTCAACGGGAATGACCATCATTGGCGATAAAAACGCTAATGTTAATGCCGTTGTCAAATTATCGCGTTAAATCGTGGCTACACCTAAGGTTAACGTACATAATCGCAATATTTAATGGCATTTCTCGTTAGTATAGCCCCAGTAGAAGTGCTTTGCTGACTGATACGTGTTTTATGGGTAGGTAGTTACCTACTGTTACACACGCTGTACGGTACCTAAAACAGCTGTTGACCTCGCCGCGCGACGTCAACAGCTGTTTTTAGGTACCTACAGCGCGCCGACGAGTCGATCGACGATCGAGTCGCGCATTACTACGTATTTTCTAGAGTTATGGACGTTTATAACTTTTTTATTTTACGTGGTAGGTAAATTTTGATTTTCAATATGAATAGCAGACATTTTTTCCAACGTGAGGTTTTTTTTTCCTAAACCAATAAAAAATCAGCGTGTTTAATTGAAGTAAGGACATATCACGAAATGCATAGTCCCCCTAGAGGGCAGGACAAACCGCAACAATATGCAGTATGCACGCAGAGCAAAGGAAGCACGTAGGTAAATATTGTTGTAATCCTTTTTGTAAAAACGCAGGACTATTTTATATGTTATATATGCGAGATAACTTTTTTAAAGCAGGGACTAGTTTTGTATCTTTGATCCGTATCTGATGCAATTATTTTTAAGCAGAGAACAGTGTTTTCTTTAGTCAGTACTCCGTCTTTTGCTTGATTTATTGCCATTACCTTAGTTAAAATTTCACAGAATCAGCACCTATTATATCGGCCTAATCTCATCCCGCATAAGTTAGTTAACCGATCTGATAATAGTATCTATGTGTAGTGAATAATTTGTGCATAAATATCTACACACATATACAGATGCACATCAATGACTTTCAACACACAATTTGGATACATTTTACGGGCTTATAGAGAAACACCATTAATGAATTGTAAAGTATTTATGGTACTTGACGTAAATTCGAAACCGGTCAAAATGCAAACTTGGTTGAGACTCGAATTGTAAAAAAACTTTCATCCATTCCATTATGTTCCCATAAAAGTGATCAAAAGTTTTAATTTATAGTTCCATAGTACAACAAATTCAATGTCGATTCAACATACAACTTTTTTCCTTTCCTTTACACTTCTTCTTAAAGCTCCAAAACACGTAATTACCAGCAGACAATAGATGATAAGAAGAAAAGTCATCACCGTCAACACAATTTCTTAACTCCCAATGCATGGAGGTATCGTCAGTGCCATTGTCTATAAGTTCCATTACCCCTTTCTCGGGTACACCTCCACAACGCTGGCGGAGTCACGCGATGTACACATTACAACGTTGAAAGATTTCGTTTCCACTTACAAAATCACTTTGTATCTTATGTTCTTTGACTTTTCTTTGGAATTTCTGTTTTTATTCACTACGGATTTAAGTGCTTGCTACATACCTGAGTAAAATAAAACTATGATACTGTAGGAAATAATAGGTATATAGATAGATAAGCTGAGAGTTTTATGACTATACGTTGGACATGTTAAATTTGAAACAGTTCTCAGAAATTTGTAGTTATTAGTGTATTTTTCGAATACGTTTTAATTTATAGATTGAATTAATAACACTAAAATATTACCAATTAAATATATAAAAGTTTGCAAAATACGAAATGTCATTGTTCACACGTTATCTCGTATAAATCATGTTATTGTTTACATCGCGTTGTAATTTTGTTGTTAACAAAATCGGTATACAGTTGTATTTTTTATTTTTATTAATATTGTCATGTATAAAGTGAGTTGTACGGTACGAACAGATCTTTGGTGTGATAATGTAGACAATAATTATTGTGACATACATGGTTAAAATTCAAATGAAATAATTGTATTTTAGTTGATAGAGATATGATTGTTTTCGTCAAGGATATTGTTATTGTGTTGATTATTTAATTTATTAAAGTATTATTGGATGAGAAAATTATTGAGACAAGGAACATTATCAAGCTGTATATCTCTCTAGGTGGTTATATTCAAATTCAAATTCAAATTCATTTGGGTCACAATGTGACGCTTATGAACGTCAAAATAATAAATTTATAAAATAATTACTTATACTCAAATTTAAAACATTATTACTGTATGCTTCTACATTTACATTTACTGCCACGTTCGCAAAGCAATAGGTAGAACCATGAGAAAGAACGGGCAATAAAACTCACGGTCACTCTTTTTCATCGCCAGGTTTTGCATAATACACAATTTACATTTTGTAAGGTGCTGCAACTGTTACACCTTCTATATATTACCACATGAAGCTGCTCGACTGCAGCTGTGCTATTCACTCACAGAAAATCCACGTAACGTAGCACTTTTCTGTTTCTTCTTTAACCCATTATATCTTGTTTTTCTAGAAGATGAGTAAAATATAGTGAAAAGAGGAAGCTTAAGAAAGGATAAATTCGTCTTGTTCTCTATTCATCTGAGCCGGCTCCGATTATAAAAAATATACAAAATTATATCCAAAAACCTGTATCGCAACAATGTACAAATATATTTCGTAGCTACGGTTAGGGTTTATATGGCAATGGAGATATAATTTATAGATCAAGGAGAACACTTTTAGACTTCGATCCGAAGGAATGCCCAAAATATTTTATCTCGTTTCTGTATGTATCCCAAGACCTTAGAATATCATAACTGTCTTCAAAACTAAGCGCAAAATACCATGGGACCAACGAATCAAGTGTATTTAAACTTGCTTAGTATTAATCGACTTTTTACGAGTTTCTTACTACTACGGCACATAATGTCGTTCTGATAAGTATAATTGGTTCCAATACAGCTTTGAGTTCCCGTAATCCGAACGTTACTGCGTACTTAAGGTAGTTATTGTGCGGTATAGTGACATGATTAATAATAGAGAGGAGTCGCATCACGTTGGACTCGGTATGAAAATGGAAAATGAAACATTTGTATTGATCTAATTGCTAAGCTAGAGAAAATTCTCTTGTTTTATAAGTGCAGATCTTATATTATAGAAAGCGATCGTTAATTATTGTTTTAGACTTTGAATAAGGGGGCTTTTTGCAATGATAATACTTACATACTTATCAATCCTGTGCAAGTGCCGTACGGATTGAAGTACGCTGACGTGTTGTACGTCTAAAAAGGTTTAGTCGCAGTCGCCCACCTTTGTCAGCTCCAGATATCAAACCATAGTAGACATCACGCTAGGATTGGATGGGGCCGCGGAACTTGTCACAAACTGGCATGTGTCCGCTGAGCCATCCTTTGCAGACCACAGACAAATCTGCTATGACATACGTGTGCAAGAGAACGTCCCACAACCTAGGCGCAACCCTCGCAGAACAAACATCGCGAAATACAAGGCGCTTCTCGCATCACAGGTTGACAGGTCCTATTTCAAGGACATGTCAACCAGCACTGACAGCATAGAGCATAACACCAACTTACTAACAGAATGTATACAAACAAGTTACCAGCAAGCCTGTGCACCCACACTCCCGAAGTCGTCTAGTAAAACCCAGTGGTGGGGAAGAGAACTAGAGGGACTCAGACAAAACCTGAGGAAACTCTTTAACAGGGCTAATAACACGAGAATGGAAGCAGACTGGCTCAAATACAAAGAAGCCCTGTCATACTACAAGAAACGCATAAGATTCCGCAGAGGCGAGTCCTGACGGCGTTTCTGCAGCGGTATAAACACCACGAATGAAGCAGCCAGGGTGAAAAAGATCTTGTCTCAGGACAGCAACAAAATCCTTGGCGCCATTAAGAAGCAAGATGGAACCTACGCAACTACGGACGCTGAAATTAGCCAAGTGCTAATTGAAACTCACTTTCCAGATTGTGAAGTAACCAATGACCATCTGTGGGACGAGTCAGACTACAGACCATCGACCCAAACAGACTGGCTGGTAGCCGAAAATGGACACCACAGACCGGCTGAAATGGACAATTAACAGCTTCCAGGCATTCAAATCCGCAGGCCTGGATGAAATCATACCAGCATTCCTACAATGGGGATGCACAACGATTGTGCCGCACCTGCTCGACATCTACAGGGCCTCAATAGCACATAGATACATACCTTGCAGGTGGAGGGAAGTTAAAGTCATATTCCTCCCAAAACCTGGCAAAACTGACTACTCACAAGCGAAAGCATATAGACCCATCAGCTTGACCTCCTTCTTACTGAAAACGCTGGAAAGACTTACGGACCGATACTGCCGTGAGGGCGCATTACTGCGCAAGCCACTACACCCACATCAACACGCCTACAGAAGTGGCTGGTCAACTGAATCGGCACTGCATTCCGTTGTGGGAACCATTGAAACAGCGCTTACCAACAAGTTAATGACACTGAGGGCCTTCATCGACATAGAAGGTGCCTTCGACAAAACTAAGTTCAACAATATCAGCCGGGCCCTCGAAAAGTTCGGAGTTGAGCAAACCCTTAGTGACTGGATTGATCAACTGCTGAAACAGAGGACAATACAATTCACGGTAAACTCCACCACAAGGAGCATAGTTGCAAAAGGCTGCCCTCAGGGAGGTGTACCTCACCCCTGTTGTGGAACATTGTGGTGGACGATCTGTTACGGAACTTAAACGACAGACGATTCTACACGGTCGGCTATGCAGACGACATTACCATCCTGATCAAAGGTGGCTCAGAAGACACGATCCGCAATCGGATGCAAGCAGCCATCAGGATCATGGAGGAATGGTGCAACCAACATGAACAGATGGTTAACCCCAACAAAACGGAGCTAGTACTTTTCACCAACAAAAGGAAAACCCATATGTGCAAAACACCAAAACTCCTTGGAACGGAGCTCACCCTATCGCATGAAGTCAAGTACTTAGGCGTAATACTTGACCATAAGCTAAACTGGGGTAAGCACATCAGCACTAAAACAACAAAAGCATGCACAATCTTCTGGCAATGTCGGAGAATCATAGGTAAGAAATGGGGTCTCAAACCATCTATCACCCTGTGGATCTACACTGCTATTATACGCCCCATGCTTACATATGGTGCAGTCGTGTGGTGGCTACGCACGCAACTAAGCACAATAACAAAAAAGCTACAGAGTCTTCAACGCCTAGCCTGCTTGGCCACAACAGGCTACATGAAGACTACCCCAACAGCCGCCTTGGTGATACTACTGGACCTAAGACCGCTGCACCTAATGATCCAGCAGGAAGTTGGCGCTGCAGCAATCCGTCTAGACAAGCTCGGGCTGTGGAAAAATGAATGATCGAATGGAGACCGGGGCTGAAAGTTTCCGGGGTAAGTTGTTCCGATAGTTATAACTTTTTAAAGGAAAGAGATAGCAATACACATGAAGTGCGTTGTTTAAGCATCAGGTGATGCGCCACGCTGGCGGCTATCTTAGTCGCTCTGACTGCGGCGGACGAGCGTCTGTGTACAACGTGCTATTAGAACACCACGTGAGTAAATTTTTCGTTATTTAATCTTTTTGGTTTATTTTTATTTATTATTGACCGATTTATGTGTACCTTTTCTATTTAATAGTGGCATTATTTAGGTATCTTATTATTTGAACGTTTTTTGAAGTGATTTCACTAATTTGCTTGTATGGCAGTTTTTATACAAAAGCTTAATTTGGGGCTACAAGTTCCCTCGTTATGGGGCTAGTTGTTCCGCGGAACAACTTCTCCCAATGGGCCTTTAAATTTATCCTATTTTTTTTTAGGATGGTACGTACCTACAAACGAAAAACTGAGAGAGGGAAAGCCTCTAAATCGTTGTTACTCCAAGCTGCCAATGCTGTCATACAAGATGGAGAAAAAATAAAAACCGTCGCCAGAGAACTGGAAATTTGCCACATGACGTTACATCGATTTGTTAAAAAAATTAGAGCTGGTAAAGATTCTACCGTCGGCTACAAAAGCAGAGCAGTGTTTACCATGGAACAGGAAAAAGACCTAGTAAGCTACATTTTAAAGTGTTCATCAATATACTTTGGTTTGCTACCAGGAGAGGTGCGAAAACTCGCGTATGAATGTGCAGTTAAATTTTTCTTTGGGGAATATTCCCCCTACGTGGCACAAGAGTGAAGAAGCTGGGGAGGATTGGTTCACTGAGTTCATAAAAAGGAACCCAATTTTATCCATACGAGCACCAGAAGCGACCAGTGCAGGACGTGCATCTGCATTTAATAAACATAATGTAAATGATTTTTTTACTAAGCTCGGCGATATTCTACTCAAATATAAGTTGCCACCATCCAGAATATGGAACCTGGATGAGATTGGAGTCACGACTGTATTAAAGCCTAAGAAGATAGTTGCTCAAAAAGGTACAAAACAGGCTGGTGCTATAGTATCTGCTGAGCGTGGGACTTTAGTTACTCTGGAGCTAGCAGCAAGTGCCACAGGAAACACGATTCCACCAATGTTTGTGTTTCCCCGTTTAAAATATAAAGACTTGTTTTTAAGAGACGGGCCCTCTGAGTCTATTGGAGCTGGAAATAAGTCAGGATGGATCACTACCACTGAATTCCTTACATATATGGACCACTTTTACAAGTTCACGAAACCCACTCCCGAAGAACCAGTGTTACTTTTACTAGACAACCACTCCTCCCACATAGACATCAACGTAGTAGAGAAAGCTAAGGCAAACTCAATAATAATGCTGTCGTTCCCACCTCACTGTACACATAGGCTACAGCCACTGGATGTGGGCATCAATGGGCCTTTTAAATCGTATTGTGCTAAAGCTCAAGACAACTGGCTACGAAATCACCCGGGAAAAACAATGTCAATTTATGAAATACCTGGAATTGTTAAATCAGCGTGGCCTTTAGCAGCAACCCCTGTAACTATTGTTACGAGCTGGGGTTCGTGATAAATTATATACACTATGCCAGAAAAACTGCACTTTATTCACTAACACAATAACACTAGATACACACACTTAATTTTCACTTCACTAATAAAACACACTATTCACACCACTAGAACAACACTAAACACTTCCGACTTATTTCCTTCGCTTCTTGTTGATCGCTTCGATATTCAATTATTACTGTCTGCGGTCCATTCGCTCGTGCTCTATTTATACTGGCCGGATAACATCACTAGAGCATTCTAGGTTCTGCCGGTCATAGCGAGTCTTCATCTTTTCAGACATCTGTTGTCCTGACTCCCTGATGTGCTCGTATACGTCGTTCATCTTGTTGCGTAGCTCGGTCGCGTAATCCGTTATTTTGCGTGGAGATTCTGGTGGAATACCGGTGATAAGGTCTGCAGGTAAACGGAGCTCTCTACCAAAATTGGCAAAAGCTGGTGTTACTCCTGTAGTTTCGTGGACCGCACTGCGATATGACAGGAGAAATGGTTGGATGTGCTTGTCCCAATCTCTTTGTTTGCTCTCCACGACCTTCGCCAGGTACCTTTCCAGTGATTGGTTAAACCGTTCAACCATGCCATCTGATTGCGGATGATAAGCCGTGGTCCTGGTTTTATGTGCACCCAATACGCGACAAGTCTCCTTGAACACCTCAGATTCGAAGTTCCGGCCTTGATCGCTGTGGATTTCCAAGGGCACCCCGAACCGACAAAAGACTTCATGCACCAGCTTATCGGCCACTGTGGTAGCTTCTTGATTTGGGATTGCAAACACTTCAGGCCACTTTGTGAAGTAATCCATTACAACCAAGAAGTATTTGTTTCCGTCCTGGCTCTCAGGAAACGGCCCAGCGACATCCAACGCTATGCGCTCCCATGGAGCTCCCACATTGTACACCTTTAATGCACCTCTGCTTCGAGTATGTGGCCCCTTGACAGCCGCACAACTTGTGCATTTGCGGCACCAATCCTCGACGTCATCCCGACAGTGGAGCCAATAAAACCGCTCCCGGATCTTAGTAAGGGTCTTCTTAACTCCCATGTGACCTCCCGAAGCACCATTGTGATAGAGCTGCAAGACTTCCGGCACCTTAGTTTTGGGCACTACCATTTGCAAATGGCACTGGTTACCGCGAGCGTTTTCCCATTTGCGGCACAGAACTCCATCCTGGACGACCAAGCTTTCCCACTGTGCCCAATAACTCTTGGTGATGGGGCTCATTGCTGCGATATCACTCCATTTGGGCCTAGGCGCATCTGATTTCTTCCATTCAAGAATCGGCTGTACATCCTTGTCATCTTGCTGAGCACTCTGCAAAGCTTCTCTCCATTCGTCGCTTAGATCCGTCTTTAACATCCTCACTAGCGCTGCCTGCTTTGCTTCCTGTCGGCTACAGTGCTTGCACTGGTCGGGACACGGCCTACGCGATAAGGCATCTGCGTTACCATGGGACTTGCCACTGCGATGTTGTATTACAAAATCAAACTCTTGCAGTAGTTCAATCCATCTAGCTACTTGTCCTTCTGGGTCCTTAAATTGAAGTAGCCATTTCAGCGCTGCATGGTCGGTTCGCAGGTGGAATTTACGGCCCAACAAGTATTTGTTGAAATGCTGCAACGTCTTTACTACAGCCAAGAGTTCCCGCCTGGTGACGCAGAAGTTTCTTTCGGGTTTGGATAAGGTCTTGCTGAAGTATGCTATAACAACTTCTTGATCACCCTTCTTCTGTGACAGCATGCCGCCAATGCCGGTGTTACTGGCATCTGTGTCAACTATAAATCCATGCTCATTGTCAGGGTAGCCTAGAATAGGTGCAGTACACAGATGTTCCTTAAGCTTCTGGAATGCAACGTCACAGCTCTCATTCCAACAGAACTGCACTCTGTCTTCGGTGAGCTTATGAAGAAGTCGAGCAATGTCAGCAAAGTTCTTCACAAACCGTCGATAGTAGGAGCATAATCCGAGGAATGCTCTGACCTGCGTTTTGTTCTCTGGAACTGGCCATTCCTTCACGGCAATGATCTTATCCGGGTCAGTTTGAATACCGTTCTCCGAGACCACATGTCCTAGAAAGTTCACTTGCCGTCTGAATAACGCACATTTCTTCGGACTCAGCTTCAAATTAGCTCCTCGTATCTTTGACAGCACTTGCTCCAAGTCTCCAAGGTGATCCTGGAAGGTGAGCCCCACGATGATGATGTCATCCAAGTAGACCAGGCAGGCGTCTCCAATCAGTCCCATAAGCACTCGCTCCATCAGTCTCTCAAAAGTAGCCGGAGCGTTGCACAATCCAAAGGGCATGACGTTAAATTGCCACAATCCTTTGCCTGTGGAGAATGCCGTCTTCTGTTTGTCTCGAGGATCTATTTCCACCTGCCAGTAGCCACTTTTTAGGTCTAAGGTAGAAAACCACTTCATCCCCGTCAGCGTATCCAGTGTGTCATCGATCCTTGGCAGCGGGTAGCTGTCCTTCTTCGTGATGTCATTCAATCGGCGGTAGTCTACACAGAAGCGCATGCTGCCATCCTTCTTCTTAACTAGGATAACCGGAGAGCACCACGGGCTGGACGAAGGCTCGATTACGCCTTCGTTCACCATACCGTCGATCATAGCTTCCACTTCACGTTCCCGTACTACTGGCACACGTCTTGGTCGCTGGCGAATCGGTGCTTCACTTCCCGTGTTTATTTTGTGCTGGACTAGTGCTGTCTTCCCCATCACTGGTCGAGAAAATATCCGCGAACCGGTTCAACATCTTCTGAGCCTCGGTCTTCTCTTCTGCTGACAGGGTACTTTGGCAGTCCTCCAAAAGTGAAGACACGTCGAATCGTGCACCCTGAACCTTGGCGCTGGTAGGTTGCTCTTGACATCTACGCATCCAAGCCGCTCTTTCATAGGTGCCCAATTCCGTCCCTTTCTTGAGCGACACTTCCTTGTCACTTGCATTCAGTGCGCGTACTGATGAAACTTTGGTACCCCTTACCAAGGTTCGTGCAATCTTCCACGGGGCCTCTTTCTCTAGGCCTTCGATTAGTACGCAGCGGTTCTCTCGACCAGAATTCCCTGGTAGACAAACTGGTATAACCGTTTCCGACCGCGGGTGAAGAATGACATTCTTCAGGCAGTACACTTTTCCTGAAGTTGCACCTTCCATGAAGACTTCTTCCGAGGCACACTTCAACACTCCCTGGTTAACATCGATCTCGCAGCGATACTTCCGCATGAAGTCTAGGCCCAGGATGCAGTCGTCCACCATATCGGCTACGATGACTTTGTGACGGTAAACTTTGTTGCCTAGCTTCAGATCCACCTCCATTTCACCTCGGACGGTTATGTGCTGACCGGTAGCTGTTCTCAGATTCACACATTCATTGTTCCTGAAGCAGCCCCGAAGAACCCGTCTTGCCAGATGGAAACCGATGACTGTGCGAGAAGCACCCGTGTCCAATGTCAGCTTGCATGGTGTTCTGTTAATTTCGCCTTCGATGATCAGGCTGTTCCCGTCGCATGATTGCGAGATCGAGATACTTGGGGCTCTTCCATTACCAGCCAGCACCCGCCCCGCAGTCCTGGCTTCTACTCGTTTCCCTGCTCTCGCTGCCTGGCAGGCACATCAGGCGACCCCTTTGGTGGAGACAGGGTGTCACCAGGCTGCCTACGCTTTGGGCAGCTCAAGCGGATATGGCCTCTTTCTCCGCAGTTGTAGCACCGAGGTGACGACACAACTTCCCTGATGCGGTGACCTCGATCGTCGCGTCGCACTGCTTCCACCTCCAGAGCGTGGGCTAAAGCGTCCTTGAGGTCCTTGAAGTGCCCAAGCCTCACTGCTGCTCTTACCTCCAGGTCCCGGATCCCATCCGTAAACGCCTGTACGAGGTTCCCGTCAATAAGCGCAGGCGATGACTGGTATGCCTGCCTGACCAGCTTTTCCACCTCTCGAGCTCACTGCTGCAGAGTTAGGCCCAAGGTTAGGGCGGTTAAGGCCTGTTCTTTGGTCCACCCATTCGATCGCATCACAGCTTCGAACTGGATCTTGTATGCAGACCATGATGACGAGCCATCGAATGGTGGGACCTTAAATCCACGAGGTGAGGGCGCTACAGCCGCTGGTATCACTTCGAGCCCACGGAACTTCTTCTCCACTTCAGCAACACAGGTCTCGTGGTGGTCGTGTACACGCTTCTCTATAAAGGCGACGCGAGTCTCAAGCTTGTCGTGTACGAGCATCTCTACGTCGCTGATACGGGCCTCGTGCTGCTGAAGTTCCTCTTTGATCGCCTTCAAGTCCTTCCCTACAGCGGCGCTGAGGTGCTTCATAAGCACCACCTGCTCTTCTAGGCGGCGCGCGTGCTCCTCCTTGTCGCGCTGAAGCTGTTCCTCCAGGCGGCGCGCGTGCTCCTCTTGACGGCGAGCCTGCTCCTCCTTGTCACGCTGAAGCTGGTCCTCCAGGCGACGCGCGTGCTCCTCTTGACGGCGAGCCTGCTCCTCCTTGTCGCGCTGTCACTGTTCCTCCATGCGGCGCGCGTGCTCCTCTTGACGGCGGGCCTGCTCTTGCATGAACGCCATCAAAGCCGCGATGTCGGGCACCGCCACGGAGTGTGCGCTTGCAGGCTCCACTGCAGCCGCGGAGTCGCCTGGTCCACCAGGCGATGGAGAAGGAACGTCTCCAAAGCGTCTCTGGTCCAGGTCTTGCTGGCGCTGGTTCCTGGTACGCACACCTTCAGTTTCTTCCTTCGGCATAACCGGCATAATTTATCCCACAACTGCCACCAATTTGTTACGAGCTGGGGTTCGTGATAAATTATATACACTATGCCAGAAAAATTGCACTTTATTCACTAACACAATAACACTAGATACACACACTTAATTTTCACTTCACTAATAAAACACACTATTCACACCACTAGAACAACACTAAACACTTCCGACTTATTTCCTTCGCTTCTTGTTGATCGCTTCGATATTCAATTATTACTGTCTGCGGTCCATTCGCTCGTGTTCTATTTATACTGGCCGGATAACATCACTAGAGCATTCTAGACTCTTCCACAAGACTGTCGAAATAATCGCGAACAGTCCATACTCGATACAGCAATGCCATCTAGTACAGAGTAGCTGAATTACCTTTAAACCACCGATACATTCAATCTCTTCTAGTACCCCCATTCACCGATAGATGGCGTAACACTATTATGAACGCTTTTAGAAAGACTGGAATATGTCCTTTTAATCCTGACGAATTTACAGAGGAGGATTATGCACCATCTTTTGTGACAGATCGGCCATTGTTACAAACTGCTTCGTCTCAAGCTGTGTCAAATAGGGAACCCCTTCAGCCTTCAAGTAGTTCAGTTGCGGCTGAAATAAATGACCTGCCAGGACCATCAAATATTCAAATATTACTTCAGAATAATGTGCAGCCGGTACCTGTGACTATAACCACTTCAACATCAGATCGGATTGGTGAACAACCTCAGCAATTGGCAATAGATCAAGATGATGTCTCTCAGGATGCCACTTTGAACATTAATTGTGGACAAGAACTTCAATTAACACCAGAAAAGACAAATGCTTCAGCTGTGTTTAACCCTGAAATCGTTAAACCTTTACCAAAGGCACCACCAAGATTGCAGACGGCTACAAAGCGCCGTATAAGAAAGACGGCTGTTTTGACTGACACGCCAGAAAAAATTGCATTAGCTGAAGAACAGGCAAAGAAGAAAGCAAAGAAGAATGAAGACATTACAAACAAAGGTAAAGAAAACAACAATAATTAAGGAAAAGGTAAGGGAAAAGGAAAGGGTGAAGCTCAAAAAAATGCTAAAAGAAGAGTATTACAAGAAAGCGAGAGTGATAGTAACGAGGATCTGGAAAGGTACTGCATTATTTGTTGTGATTCATATTAAAATTCTCTTCCAAGAGAACAGTGGATAGAATGCTGCATTTGTAAAATTTGGGCACATGTAAAATGTATAAATAAAGATGATATTACTTATGTGTGTCCCAATTGTGAGTCAGGTGAAGAATTTAATGATGAATAAGAATAAAAGTTGCTAAAGTTGATTATGACTGTTTAAAACAAGACTGATTGTTTGTCTTCATTGTAATTTCACTAAAATAAAAATATTTTGATAACCTCTAGGTTGCAATACCAAATGAAAGAAATATGAATGTTAGAAGTTTAGTTTTGTTTTTTGTTTAGAATTGAAGTTGTGATCTCACCAGTCATTACACTTATTAATCAAAACGTTACCAGGTTATTCTCGTATCTGATACGTTTACCTTGATGAATCTCTATTATAGTTTAACAGAAACATTTATCTAAAGGATATTAGTTATGTTTTTCGTTGTTTGAGTTCTGTTATAAGTGCCAATATTTGTAGTTATATAAAAGCGTTTATAGTGAGTTAGAATCTTTTTAGTTAACCAATTCTAAATGTTTATCTAGATGTAACAAGTAATGTTTTGTTGTTTTTTAATATGTAGATTATAGCATTAAATTAACACACAATAAATGTAACTTCAAAAATGACTGTTAGATGTAACAAATAATGTTTTGTTGTCTTTTAATTTGTAGTTTATAGCATAAAAATGTTTATCTAGGTGTAACAAGTATTGTTTGTTGTTTTTTTAATTTGTAGTTTATAGCATAACATTAACACACAATAAATGTAACTTTAAAAATGACTGCTAGGTGTAACAAGTAATGTTTTGTTGTCTTTTAATTTGTAGTTCATAGCATAACATTAACACACGATAAATGTAACTTTTAAAATGACTGTTTCATTTAAAAGATACCTTTATTACTCTCATATATTATATCTATTATCCAAGCGGAACAATTTACCCCACACAGGGAACAACTCGCCCCAAAGCGGGGTTAAATGAACCGTTCCGAAATTTTGCATAAATTTGCCTGTATATAAAAAACTATTCCGATACTGGCAGAAATTACTATACTATTACAGAGACTGATTATGATCCTGCAATAGATTCAAATTTAAAAAATAAACCTTGTCATTTTCTTCATATAATTCCATGTTATTTGAAAATCGGAACTTTCAGCCCCGGTCTCCCCTACCCACGCACGCCTAAAAGCGACCTTAACCAAAGAGATCCCGATGCTAGAGGCCGCTTGCGATCTCATCCCTAAAACCTTTGTCTTTGACAATAAATATCGCATCCAATTACAGGAGGAACACAAAGACAGCTCTGGTATACACGAAGTCAGAGTATACACAGACGGCTCAAAACGAAGCATGGGACAGGTGCGTGCGTATTTTCCCATGACTGAAATATCAACCACTCAACATTCCTTGGCACTCTTAATACCATATTCCAAGCTGAGTGTGTTGGGATAACAAGAGCCGCAACAGCAATCGCGTCTAGGAACGTAAGTGACCTGTCTATACGCATTATCACGGACAGTGTTTCTGTACTACAAGCTCTCGGCAGCAACTGCTTTAACAGCGGCCTCATCATGGAATGCCACCTAGAGCTGCAAAAGATTGCAGAGAAGAATCGGGTTACGCTGCAATGGATTAAAGGCCACAGAAATTCCGCAGGCAATGACGCCGCAGACCAACTGGCACGGCAAGGATCGGACACAATGATAATGAGACCCGAGCCGATTGTACCGATACCGGCAAACCAACTCAAAACGTGGCTACGCGAGAGAACCGCACATTAACACGAAAAACAGTGGGCAGACCTAAAAGAATGCAGACAAACAAAAGATGCTATCCCCTGCTTGAACAAGCGACTCTCGCACAAGCTGCTGCATTCTAATAGAAAAACTCTTAAGCATCTGACAGGCATAATAACCGGTCACTGTCCACTCAACAAGCACCTATTCAACATAGGCGTTACGGACAGCCCACTGTGCAGGGGCTGCATGGAAACCGAACAAACACCCGCTTACGTCATTCTGCACTGCACAAGTGTGAGCGATCAACGGGCAAAGCTGCTGAACAACCCCAGAACCATGTGTGAGGCTTTGAACGACACCAGCCAACTAATGGCTTTCTGGAAGGAGCTAAGGTGGTATGAGTAGTCGGCGTCAATCAAGTCGCCACTTACGCACAATGGCCCAAATAAGTGGCTAAGTGCGGAAAACCCACGACCAACTATATAAGGGTTAGTCGCCTTGAGTCAAGTAAGACTGAAACTTACAATGTAAACTATATTGTTTTCGGTGGTAGGTGCTATCTATACTTGTACGTGTTCTACTAATCGACCAACGACCGGTCGACAACCGGTTGGCGCAGTGAAAGTGTAAGCGACTGCTACGCCGATGGTCGCGGGTTCGATTCCCGCTCAAGTCAAACATTTGTGTGCATGAACATAGATGTTTGTCTTGGTCTGGGTGTTTCTATGTATAATATGTATGTATTTACAAAAAAAAAGTATAATATGTATGTTTATCCATTATCTAGTACCCATAGTACAAGCTCTGCTTAGTTTGGGACTAGATGGTGATGTGTGTATGTGGTAGAATATTATTATTATTATTATAATCTTGTACGAAACTAAACTGAAGTAAACTGCAAATTGCAGTATATTGACCGTGTTGATATACACAATACACGCAAATATGTACATGTCTATGTAGTTACTGACCTATGCAATTATATTGCATGCATCTCGGCTAAAGGATTAATGTTTGCTTTGAGGATCGGCTGAAAACATACTTCATAAATCGGTCACCCATCTTCCCAGTACTCGGATCAAGAGAAGCTTTACTGTGCTAAACTAACAGCACGCCTGACAGCGATGACGCTCCTTGTACATGGTCTATACGTACACGCATAGCTTTATATGTTACAGAATCAAAGGAAGACTCAACCTTATACCTACGTATGTAAGTATTATTTATGTGAACTGAACTTCGATATATCTTATTCATTGGTAGCGGGGACAGATGTGAAATGGTCACGTAAGCAGTACAATATCTCCACACGTTGTTAGCGCAAGCAGCAGAACGTCGCGCCGTAACTACTTGTGATATGACTTCGTAACATTTTAGCCGTAGAATATTCCGAACTTATGACGTCTGTCCAAGGGAAGTATTTCTGCGTCAGCTTGACGCAAGCGTCAAGCTAGCCAGATACTATTTCACGCTGTGCCAACTTGCAAAACTCGTTGGGAAATTCTGATTTCATACAGAAAACGGATGAAGGCTTGAAGCTTATATTTAACGGTGTGTCACGTGTCTGCTGGGTGAATGCTCTACCTGCACTAAGTGGAAGTGGAGTGCTTAGCTTCACAACAATTAAGAACCGTTAAGTAATTGTTTAAATGCTTGTATACTTGAATTTCCTTGTAGTAGCTTGTTTTTTTTTGTAATAAACCGAGGGGATAATGCCCCATTATCCCCTCAGTTCATCACAAAAGAAACATACTTTGTCTCAACAATCACAGTACTTTTTTAAATTAATTCATTGTGTCACATTCTTAATGTGTTGTTTCTTACTGGTTTTTGAACCCTATGCATGAAATAACATAAAAAAGAACGAAAGAAAAAGATTTTAATAGGTAGTGGAATGGGTGTAGTAACCATATATATACAGATATTCCTTTTATTTGACAAAACATATTGATGTAAGGTGCCACGGGGCAAATGCAACTAGAAAAAAGAAGGTTTCAACTTTGATTTGGTGCAGTTTCACTTTGATTGTAAATTTTCTTTAATTGATTTAGCTACACGATTAACAATATCATTAATATTACATTTAACTTAGTTCTGAAGAGAAAGTCCGTAAGGAATTAAAATAATTGAATGATTTTCTATTATGGGTGGAAAAGGTTGCATTTACCCCCGATATGAGGTAAATGCAACTAATGACAATCAAAGTTTATCTGTTGGTCTTATAATTATTATAAACAGACTTTTTCAAGGCAATGTGATAACGTAGCCGAATTTGAAAAGTATCGTTTACGTATCTAAGCTCATTTTGGAGTAAAATAAATATTTTCTAACTTCAGGGGCAATTGCAACTATTTTGTTAATAGTTAGTGTTGTGAATTTACTATTAACTTTTGTCGGTAATCGAATTTTATTGAATGTTTGATACGAGGAAAATAAAAATAAAAGGAGGTTATATTATACAGTGTTTTAATAAGAAAGAAAATAAATTGAAATTAAACTACAGTTTACGGATTTTATCGCGTTATATTGGTTTCACTTGTTAATACATTTAAACCGAATGATCTAGAAACTACATTTTTATTACTAGCCGACGTTTCGAATTCTTTACAGGATTCATGTTCACGGCAGACTGAGGTGGTATTTGTCTTTGTCTTGAATTTTAAAGTTATCTCAAAGTACCCGAACATTTTTCAACTATTGGTGTTACTATCTACGCAGAATGTGCTCACTGTGTCTTGATGTCTTCTGGTGACTTCTATTTATTTTTCGGTCGAGTATGGCGTGATCTTAGCGGCCAATTGACGGCTCCACGGCGAAAGTGATTTGTTCGACCGCTAGCAGGGACTATCTGTGTACTGATAATATACTGTGAACATCAATCTGCCAGACAATAGCGAGGAAAATTGCATTACAAATAAATAACGGAAATCCATTCATTGTGGCCAATTGTTATATGTAAAAAATAAAAATAAATAAAGCTCGTTGGTTCTGAATAAAATAAAATAGAGAATATAAATGAAACTAGTTGGTGGCATTAACAGTTGTTTAATGAAAACTTTCAGAGAATCGCATCATTTACAAATTATGAGTAAAATTTAAATAATGTTTCGGGTGCCAGATGCGAATCTTATATAAAATTAAATTGTATAGAAATGCCAGATAAATCAGTGGTAGTACAAAGGAATTTTAATCGCAAAGGAGAGTGACCTTGACCGAGAGATTATAACAACAATTTTGATATGGTCGGTAGCAAATTAACACTAAGAATTTTGACAGTATTACAAGTAAACTGGCCAAATATTGTACTAATAAAAGTATTTAAGGTTATCTAACAAAATTAAACACTTGTAATCTAGAACAATCGAAACCGTTTGAATTCGAGATGGAGTTGAACTCGAGGCTGCATCCTTATGCAAATAAGTAAATAAAGTTTTCCTGCATTCTTCTAAGGTTATTTAAAATAAAAGTTTACAAAGTAATCCATGTTGTCACGTCTACAGCGTGGCGTCACGGCGTGCAAATCCACGATGTGCGAAGGCCATCAGTGGTAAAATTACTCCAATTTGGAAGAAAAGAATTAATAGGAGATATAAAACGCGGCCAGAATGTCCGCTGAAACCGAGAAACAATTTCGTTTTAGCAAACTAGCCTTCAAAATGGAGGTTATATATGGCGATGAAACTATTTAGATTCAAATAATTGGTCCAACTTGAAACTCCGGGCTACGCTACCCTAGCTCTATTCTTCTCTACACTTCCCTGCACCGTCTTCGACGACACCTCTGCCGACGAGTCTGGCCCTGCCCTGCTCATCGCACACACACCGCCGGCGCCTGCCAGCTGAAGCCAACAGTCTGCGAGGATCTGCCCCCCTACGCGCAGCCCTTCGAGCAGCCTGCCTGCACAATACCGGAGGGAACAGCGTGGGAGACTGCAGCCCTTAGTGTTCAGACCAGTATCGTGTTGTTGGTCGGTCAAACTCGTGCATAGGAAGTGAGACAATACTAGGCAATAAACGTATAGAACTTCTTCGTTTCAATCTAGAACCCGTTACAAAGGCATTGAATACAAATAACACGCAAGTTCGAGACAACTGTTTGTGAATCTCGCCACATCAACAATATATCGTTCGTGTTATCGACAAAACCATTCGGCGTACCGCCAGAACAGCACATTCTTTATTGAATCACCAGCAATATTTTATTTAAATATATAAAATAAAAAGTGGTAATAAGTATCATCTGAATATAATGAAAAGGAAGTAGAGCCTTGCCCATGTCAGCATGAATGGGTAGGCTTGACTGGGGAAGTAGTTTGAAGGTAGAAGAGACTTGCTGATTTCAGCATGAATGGATCTGCTTGAACGAGGAAGTAGGTACTACCTTTTTACAGACAAATCGATGTGATAGTATCAAAGGCCCCATCCCCTTTTCACCCTTAGCCCACTCCTCCTTCTATGCTTTTTACCATCCAGGTTGGCACCACATTTGTGACACCTCTGGTGTTGCGGGTGTCCATTCGGGACGATTACAATAACCGCTTACTTTCTACTCGATAGCCCGCTATAACATAAAAAGAACACAATATTATAAAAAAATATATAACTAAATTAAACACGTTCATGAAGTTGAAAAAACAATTTATATAATTGGAGCCTCATTGTTCAACTATAAAAGTTAGTATACTCTTTACACAACTAGTCCAAGATCCCAGAGCCGCCACACCTACGTCATTTTAGCAAAGCTGAAATTTTGAGGATTATTAGTATAAATCCGTGCCATTTCACAGGTAGCGCGAAGTAAAGGTACCAAAAAAACATACTCACCTACGTTAAAGTAGCAAAGCTGGTATTCACATATGTGTTTAAAAATACTGTCTAAAATTGAAATTCATTATTGCCAGACACCTGCCGTGGGCCATTACTTTTGCCAGACGTCTTAAAGGTTACTTAAAAATGAAGTGAACTACGTCATTTTAGCAAACCTAAATTTGATTTATGTTACTTAAGATACTATTTTAAGACCCTTCGTACGCAGCCAGACCAATCCGAAGGGGCAGTCGTCCAGCCAGACGCCATGAAACTTTCCCTGTGAGTGCGAGCGTGCGGCCTTTATTCATACGCATGAATGCGTGTGAGTACACTACATTGTCCCAAAAGACTGTAGGAATATTATTTTGGGTATTATTACAAGAATAAAACTGTAAAATATTCATAAGCATGATACGCATGAATATGTTCCAAAAGTGTATTATTCAGTCTATAGTCATGCAGCTGCTGTGCAGTTTGATCTGCTGATTTTGGAAAAGAATTGAAAAACTCAAAATTTTAACAGGCACTCGTAAATTTCTTCACACCTTTTATTGGCAATAAATTAATTAAAGTTAATTTCATAGACTGTCATTCTTTTACTGTCATTAATAATACAGTTGTATCGAGTATTGATGAAAATTTATCGTGTCCAGAGCATGAAGAAGCAGACACAAAAATTGTTATTTATCATGTATCGATCCTCAAGCAAACACTGTCATCAGATGTTCTGATACTGACGTATCAGGTTATAATGCTGCGCAATATGCATCATTTAAAAGATGATAGTGCCCCAAGTACTTACAGTACAGGCAGCGGAAACAATCAAAGATATGTGATTTATCCAAAATCTATGGCTACTTGGGACAGTCTTTATGTAGAAGTTTAATAGGCTTTCTTGCTATCACAGGATGTGACTATACCCTACTTTCTTTAGAAAAGGAAAGCAAAGGCCTTTTAAAATATTGAAAAAATTTTCTGAATATCAGCAAGCGTTCCTTAAATTCGGTGAACTTCAATTATATATTGAAAAGGATGAGGAACGAACAATGTGCCCGGTAGATGGCAATAGGCTCGCCCCCTATTACATTGGGACCGAAACATAACTGGCAAAGTGTGGGTGTTTAATACACCTCTGCCTACCCCTTCAGGGATAAAAGGCGTGAAGTTATGTATGTATGTAACTATGTATGTGTATGATGAGGAACGAAACAATTTCACGATTTGACTGCACGGTTGGTGTAGTGGTTTAAGCGGCCACCTCGCCGCTTGACACTACGCCGAGTGTCAAGCGTTGTGGATTCGATTCCCACACTTTGTGTGATTGATAAATTGTTGTTTCGAGTCTGGGTGTTCATTGTGTCCGTTCAATATATGTTTGTAAAGCCCCCCGCGACACAGGATTTAGGCCTAGTGCGGGAGATAAAAAGCTCCAAAAAAAAAGATACAATACAAAAATTCGTCCGCGAATTATATAAAGTTTCTGGAATCATTAATGTAGATGCTGCGCGGCTGCAGCTTTTCATCAATATATATACAGATGCCGATGTAAATGACATTTGAAATGAATATAATTTTTGTGGAAAAATATATTTTACACTTTTATTCTTATAATAATACCCAAAATAATATTCCTACAGTCTTTTGGGACAAAGTAGTGTACTCACACGCATTCATGCGTATGAATAAAGGCCGCACGCTCGCACTCACAGGGAAAGTTTCATGGCGTCTGGCTGGATGACTGGCCCTTCGGATTGGTCTGGCTGCGTACGAAGGGTCTTAGAATAGTATCTTAAGTAACATATATCAAATTTAGGTTTGCTAAAATGACGTAGTTTACTTCATTTTTAAGTAACTTTTAAGACGTCTGGCAGAAGTAATGGCCCACGGCAGGAGTCTGGCAATAATGAAGAAATGAATTTCAGTTTTAGACAGTATTTTAAACACATATTTGAATACCAGCTTTGCTACTTTAACATAGGTGAGTATGTTTTTTTGGTACCTTTACTTCGCGCTACCTGTGAAATAGCCCGGCTTTCAAGCTAGTGGTTCGGCATACATCTTAACAAAATTGTATACTAATAATATCAGTTTTGCTAAAATGACGTAGGTCTGGCGGCTTCGGGATCTTACTCTAAACCGTTTCTGTCGAGAACAGAAAACATCCAATTGTTTATTAATATTGTTATGTCATCATCATCATTAGCCTTTTATACTGTCCCACTGCTGGGCACGGGCCTCTTCCCATTATGAGAAGGGTAAGGCCATAGTCCACCACGCTGGTCAAGTGCGGGCTGGCAGACTTCACATGTCTTTTGAGAACATTATGGAGAACTCTTAGACATGCAGGTTTCCTCACAATGTTTTCCTTCACCGTTTAGCAAGCGATAATAATTAACAATTTAATACGCACATAACTCCGAAAAGTCATCGGTGCGTGCCGTGGATTCGAACCCAGACCCTCTGCGTAGCAGTCTGTCGGTCTCTCCACTAGGCTATCGCTGCTCATGCTATTGTTGTTATGTATATAAAGTAAATCTTTTGTAAAGAACTTTTCTTCAGCACTGATGCTAACAAATTGATAAGAACACCCGCCTATTCAGTTTTAATACCCTTAAAGAACAGGCTTAAATTGAACATTGGCAATTTTCCTTGGAAATGTCTCATTAAAAATGCTGTTGTTGAAAATGATGTTTGTTACTATTTCACGCCTAAACTACTTAACGGATTTTGATGAAACTTAGCAGTAATATAAAATCAGGGTATCCATTTTGTCCTGGTAATTGACCCCACGTGGAAGAAGTTTATGGTAAATTCAATTATTATATTGAAATAATCTATATTATTATATTTATGTATATTTAAGCAAGTAAGTTACATACGGATGTTGCAACACAATTTACAACACAGTTTTACTATATTTTTTGCGCAGAAAAGTATGGTAAAAACTGACTTATCCTGTATTAATTGCACTAACAAGCTAAAAAGAAACTAGACTCTCTGTCGTTCGCGTTAGGGTGTTATAAAGCAACTCGTCATAAAAGCGGCAAGCACTACTACGGTAGGCACTTGGTAATCCGCCAGGCATTTTTTTCACCGATGTCGGATTATCGCAAATTATCGAATTTATCGGTTTTCGAATTTGTATGGGAAGAACAAAGTCTCTCCGCGACCACGCTTTGTGCAAGACGAGCGAAACGTTGGAATTAAATAGGTATTTATACCTTAAATAAGTTAACGCGATTAAGACCCACTAAATTATTTTGTATGATGTATACAAAACGCGAAAGTTTAAAATCGATTATTGTGTGGGAAGTAAAAGCTTAACCCATTAGACTCCGGCAACGCACCCCTCGCGTTTTGCACGTTTTTTATTGTGTGCCACCAACGCTCCTTATTCGGCTTAAGAATTGTGTTCTGTGATACCACGTGCACCTACCATAGTTGGACTGACTGAAAATGAACGTACCTAAAGATGCTAGCGTGTTAGATACTAGGTATTTAGCTAGATTTTCGCGGTTATGTGTCAATCAAACGTCCACGTGTCAGACGCAAGTTGCCAACTGACAATAATGAACAAATTAAATCTTTGTCTATTTTGTATAAAAATACGAATATTATCGTAGAATTATTGGTTGTTCTTTTTGTTAAATGTTTGTTTTTCTACAATTGTTGTTTTTGGTCTTCGATTTTATCTTCTTGTTGAAGCCTATTGGTATGTTAGTTGCAAATGCATCTATTTATGCATTTACTGTTCCTTGTGAACTCAAACATTTAAAATTCCTGCGTCGCTGTTGTTGAATATTTTTTTGTAACTTTTTGCCTAGCTGTTGATTGTTTTTTTTTCAATGTCTGGTTTCTATTGAAATATTTAAAACATGTAATGATAAATAAATGATAAAATTAAACCGCTGACGGCCGTAAAAATACTTAATTATCAATATGCAACATGTTCCTGTTTTACAAAATGCTATACATCAGGTTATACTTAACCATTTTAAGTAGTGCTGGCTTATAATGTGTTCTTGTGTTTACGCAAATGTTATTATATCAAACTCAATTTATTCGAAACATCTAAATGCCATTGAACTGAATCTAACTATAACTAAGTGGCTATTTACACATAATTAAATCAATAATTTCTATACTTTAATAACTAAAGTAAATTAATTAATGTACAACTTTAAGAAAATCCCCTTTTGTATTTCACCATCGTCTATTTTAAACCTAAAAGCTGAATAAAATAATTAAACCTTATTCTATTACAGCAAAAATATGTTTATAAACGATTGGGTACAGTTTTATTAACAACAATGTAAGACGCATATCTAAAGTTATAATTACCTATACATTTGTAAAAGCCAACAATAGTGCTATTGTTTCTGAGTTAGAGCTCACAAGATAACGCATTGTGCTGTGTTAACGATTTATATAAACATGCTAACATAAAATATGAATAAATATTTCAGTTAAAAATTGTCGCAGTAGTTTATTAAATGTAAGATTGTTGCAAGAAATCTCCTCTTGTTTATCTAACTACTATCTAAATATCAAACAACTATCTAACTATCAGATAACTATCTAACAATCAGATATGGCTTTCCAGACGAAACCCCTAGGTTATTTCCATATAAAAGATCTTAAATTAACTCACTACAAAGTTTAAAAATAAAATAATCAATGTTTATCACTAATGATCTAATCACAAAAATAACTTCATATTTTGTTACAAATGTTATAAAAATCTTTAACTTCAAATTACAGCTTAAATATGTATGAAAATATCTTGTTACATATTGCTTTAGTAATAACTAATCGTAATCTAAAAAATATTTTTTTTCCTCATGGTTCAGTGGTTAAAAAACTGTTGTCTGATCGGTCTGTTGGTTCGATTCTAGCCTGTGTTTTTTTTTTAGCTATGGTTGTGTATACTATATCATCGATTGTCTCCTGCGGTGATATATTATTCATTACAACCTATTTCGAATTGTGTATTTGCCGTTAATGGCTTTGTATCATGTTGAGATCATTGTTGTTGTCCCTTGAGTCGCGGCAATGGAATGCGGCGTGGCGCTGCGCGCGGTGATGACTCACTTGTTTACCTGAGCCGATCGCTCGGCACAAAACATTCCATTACCATATTGTTTACTTAATTATAATGAACATATTTTGCTTTTGCAATTCGCATCGAGCGTGTTAATGAGCAATTTGCTTATGATATTACCAACTGGTCGTAATATTATTAGTTTACGATATATACATTTTCTTTTTTACTTTTCACTTATCGAACCCGTGTTGTCAGGTGGTGCCTAACAACCTAGGTTTGGTAGCTACTTTCTCAAAACTTCACGTATAATACCTCTTCGCGTGTCCTATATTATTTAGAATACGACTCGCATCGGGAATGAATGCTGGCTTTTTCACACGTATGAATGTGTGTTAGGCATTTTGTATGTGATGAATGTCAGGTGATAGGAACGTTCAATGCTTGGTGACCTCTTCGCGTGTCCTATATTATTTAGAATACGACTCGCATCGGGAATGAATGCTGGCTTTTTCACACGTATGAATGTGTGTTAGGCATTTTGTATGTGATGCATGTCAGGTAATAGGAACGTTCAATGCTTGGTGACATATGAATGGTCGAGGGTTATACTTTGTTTTTTTTCTTTCAGGGTTAGTAGTTGCCTTGTACTTAGCCTACTGACAACCGCACATATCTGTTTCAGGGTTCCGGAATGCAGATGCCGCCTACCAGCCAGAATTTTCCCTCCCGGAAAATTCTGGCTTAATGGGGGGAGTGTGTGACGTCGCGCTGACACCGTGCGCCCACTCCACTTGGCTGGCTGCTACGCCCCTCACCTCAGGCACTTCACTTCGGGCTCCTATAAATATCGTGGTGTTGGAGCGCTCGCCCCTTTTCATCGGCTGTACGGCGGACAATCTAAGTGCAAGCGTATTCCCAAGATTGCCGAAGTCTACGCCGAATCACGCGACCCTGGTTCTATCTCTGTAACTAGTACTATAATTTGTTTAATAATTTTCAATTAAATACATTGCTGAAGGATGTTTTAAATTCTTTAACGAATTAAACAGATTTTTATATATGCACGCTGCCCGGTATGCACGCTGACGTTGTTAAATTTATATCTTCGTGTGATACTTGTGTCGCACATAAACACCAAAACCATGCTACTTTAGGTGTTATGGGACGACCAAAGGTGTGCTCTCGCCCCTTCCAAACAATTAGTATCGAGAAAACAAAATAGCTATATTTTTGTTGTTACTTGTTGCTTCAGTAAATATTGTCTTATCTTTCCTATCAAGCGGGCTACCGCCGAGATTATAACTAACATTCTCGAGGCAAAAGTTTTCCTAATACATGGCATACCTTCAACCGTTATTCTAGACAATGGTAAACAATTTGTAAGTGCAACTCTAAAGTCTATGATTAGAAAATATAAAATACCTAACTTGCACTTTACACCTAAATACAGTCCACACGTAAATTCTGTTGAGAGATACAATAAAACCATTGTGACTACTATATCGTTTATCCAAAACGACCATAGCATACGAGATACTCTAATTCCCAAAATTCAATTCGCGCTAAATACTGCAGTTAACGAAGTAACTGGTTATACTCCAAGTTTTTTAGTGTACGGCAGAGAACTGGTAACTTGCGGTTCACACTATATTGATGCCGAGTCAGATGATGTTATTTATATAACTAGGAATTCTTATGCTGAAAATATCGCCTGTTTATCTAGTATTTTCGATAAGGTACAGTCTCTTTTAATCCAAGCTCACGCTAGAAACTCACACACATATAACTTACGTCGTATACCGGCTGAGTTTAACGTTGGTGATACTGTGTGGAAGAAAACCTTTTATTTAAGTGATAAGGACAAATCGTTTAGCAAAAAACTAGCTCCCAAGTTTACCAAGTGTACTATTATTGCTAAAAAGTCACCACTAGTATACGAATTAGCGGATTCGTCGGGTAAATCTATTGGCAGTTTGCACATTAAAGATTTAAAACTAATTAACTACACTGATTCCTAACCTAACTAGATTCTTTCATTGTACCTACCTACAGTTTGAATTTCATAGTCAGTATCTACTTAACACTGTCTACAGAAGTTTCGGAGGACTTTAGTTAGACGGATTTTCTTGTCTAGACACGTAAAATCCTGCTGTACAGACCGGGGTATTGTAACGTAATACTCTACGTATTGCGTTATAATATCTCGCAGGCGCTTAACGCCAGCTTAGCCGCAGAGCGCTTCGCTAGGACCTTTCACTACCTTATATGGTCATGGACAGGGCCACAGGCAATCTGTGACTCATAGGTCTATGCCTATATAAGATGGGTGCGCGATCTAAATCGGTCACTTTCCCTACACACCGCCTTGCTGATGGTTGTAGTGCCAACCAAGTACTATTCTACTTCTCTATCTACTGTCCCGCTGGGGGTAAGCATATTCTAGTTGTCTGTGTGCCTATATGTTCTGTCTGTAGTATCTGTGTCTCCTAAGCATAACAGCCGATCTAGGGACCGCCTGTTCCTGACCGGTTGGTGTGTATTCTCTGTGCTGTTTCCAGTTCTCCCTACGGGCTCTCTGCACCTGTCTTCTCTACACGGGCTGTTTTCTCCCTACGGGCTGTCTACACCGCTACGGTCTGCACCGGACGTTCTCCCTACGGCCACGATTCTCCCTACGGCTACAAGCTACGAGCTGCTGGCGCCGTGCCGCTACCAGCCGCCAGGACACTGGCGCCTGACTGCACCGGCTTACGCCTGAACATTACCGCTCGGCCCACATCGACTGTACCACCTGAGCCTCCGCTCAGCCTGCACTTCGACCACCGAGCTGCCTACACAACGCGCACCTTGGGCAGCTCACTGGCGACCCTACAAGCAGCTACCCTGCGAGCATTGGAGCGCAGCGGAGTCTACATTCCAGCCTTCAGGCCAGTGCTTACCTAGTTCGGTCCTACTGTATGTAAGCGGTAGTGAGACATAATAAAGAACCTGTTCAGCCTAGCAGTGTTTCTCTCGAACCCCGACATCCTACCTGAGATCCTCCGTCTCAACACATGAGCTCTGGAAGCGTAGGCGGCGGCTAAGAATAATAAGACTTTTTCAGATTTTCTAGGGCGTTGTCGTACACATTGCGGTCATTTAATGGATGGGTGACCATGGAATTAGAATAAAGAGCCTTATCGTCAATATCAAGCTTTTTGCAGATTTTATTACATGCAAACTAAGTTAAGGTAAAGCAATTAACATCACGGTCATTTTATGGATGGGTGACCGAGCGATGAGCTTACAGAGATCATGAGTGGGGTTTATAAAGCAGGGCCAAAAATATTGTTATTTTTGAGCTAGGACGCGCCGTTTCCGAGAAACCTATTTAATAGGTACTTACCCATACGTTCTTCATGCTATTTATTTCTAACTGGGACAATTTTATTGTTGTGTATGTTTTTTTCATCTAAACACATTGATAGTTTTGTCAAGTATTTTTTAAGAAAATAATGAAAGAAATAAGTATTTGTTCACAGAATACAAATAGGTATGTATTATCCAAAGTTTAAAAGCCCTATTTCAAGGGTATCGCGGAGTCGTAACGGCTGCAATATTAATAAAACGGTATCTAATTTTAAAAGAATGTGGAGACCTTATAGACGTGTGTCTTTATAAATAAAATAAAGGTTTTATTCGTTCAAAAGTGATTTTTAACATCCCGGGATTTTGAGATGAGTGGGTATGTCCAAGTTATGCCACGACTGTCAAATCCCGCGGAATGGCACTACCTATTCCGTCCTTCAATAATAGTACAAGAAAACTACACGGGGTATTGTTTGTGGACAGAAGATTATTTAAAATCCAGTGAGAAGGGAAAAATATTTTTTATATTAAGGAAATCTTATGATATAAGTTATGGGTATAGAATAACTATCACCGTCATTTATTTTGTAAGGAAGGCGAGTTTCGAGAGTCACAGTCAAGCATTCAAAGAGTTAAAACGGACAGGCACGTAAAGAAACAAAACGAGCTGCCAAACATAGAAGAACTAATAGAGTCTTAAAATATACCAAAGAGGAGCAAAGTGGCAAACTGGACAATACCTTTACTCATATAAACTTTATAATACTAATTAAACAGACGCATCCCAAAAAAAACAGCTTGCTAAAAGACAACGTTTACTTCAATATTTTTAGGTTGGTACGAGTTTTGACAGCTGTTTCCATGGCCAAGAGTTTCACTCACAATATTTACAACAAACTTGATATAACACTGAACACAAGTCATTCTTGGAATGCAATTTAACCGTTTAAAATGATAAATATCGTTCGATAGGATGACATGTCAAGTTTGTCCCAGTCCGAGGTATCGAGACCGAATCTAAAAGGTATAAATTGTGGCAACATTAGATAAGACCACTCCGAGGCGTTAAGTGGAAAACTTGCGCTATGTAATTAACAATTCAACGGGCTTTACTGTCTACAAGGAAAACTATTTAAGTACGTTTTTTTTTTTCATCTAGGCCACAAAGTGACGCTTATGAATGTTAAGACTTGAAATCACAGAACTCGCTTTTTAAAAAGTACATTTTGAAAAGTTTTAATATAACAATTAGACTGTAGAACTAATAAACAGGAATAAAATTATTCTAGACTAGCTGTGCCCTCGAATTCGTTCGCGTAAATGCTGGAATTTAATTAGCATGACATTTATGCCAAGAGTAGGTATATAATATTTATAACTTTTATATACATACATACATACATACATATACTTGCGCCTTTTTCCCGTCGGGGTAAGCAGAGACAACAGAACGCCACTTGCTTCTATCCTTACAAACCTCATGCGCTTCCCCTACACTCATTACTCTTTTCATACATGCTCGCCGGTTTCGGGTACTTCGGACCTTGCCATTTTTTAGGACGTCCCCAATTTGATCAAGGAATGTCCGACGAGGTCTGCCGCGACCGACTTGCCCACACACATTTGCCTTATAAATCTGATTCGTCATTCTTTCTTCACTCATTCGCTCCACGTGTCCAAACTACTTCAGCATTCCTTTCTCAATCCTAGTCACGACATCTTCTTTCAGACCACTGTTCTCTCGAATAGTTACATTCGGAATTATATCGATCAGTCTCACCCCACATATACTACGCAGTGATCGCATCTCAACTGCGTTAATTCTACTTTTATGCCTTTTCTGCCATACCCAACTCTCACTTCCATACATCAACGTGGGCACAAGTACACCATTATGAACCGCCAATCGCGTCTCTTTTGGCACAGTCTGACCGTTCATAAAGGCATACAGTGCTCCATTTACACGATTGCCCGCAGTCACTCTCCTTTCAATATCTTCTTCACATCTTCCGTCTCTTGTAAACACGCTACCCAAATATACAAATTCTTTTACTTCCTCTACTTTTTCATCTTCAATCGCAATATTACACTCAGTCAAACTTTCGTCTTTTTCAACCATCATCATCACTTTCGTCTTTCTTGCATTAATTTTCAAACCTTTTTTTCAAAGCTTTAAAGCTCTCGTTCATGCAGTCAATCATTTTTTGCAACTCATTCGCCGATGATGCAAGGATGACTTGATCATCGGCGTTCAACAGGCACTTAACACGCAATCCTACCATATCGATCCCGCATTCAGTTTCTCTCATATCATTCATGCAGCTATCCATGAATAAGTTGAACAACCAGGGCGAGGCTGGACACCCTTGTCTGACATCTTTGGAGATGTCAAACCAGTCCGTATAGGCACCATTAATTCGGACACATGCTCTAGAATCCCTTTACAGGGATTTCAGAGCCCTTATTTTACAGCCGTCCACCCCATACATGGATAACACCTTCCATAAGTCCCTTCTATTCACCCTGCCTTTTCCAAGTCTATGAACGCGCAATACACTTTCTGGTTTTTTGCCAGTCATTTTTCGGTGACGCAGCGCAAGGAAAAGACTTGATCCGTACATCCCATTCCCTTCCGAAATCCCGCTTGCACGTCCCATATCTTGTCATTCGTCACATTTACTACTCTGTCAATCAAAATTCTGGCATGACATTTTTCAACAACACTAAGAAGGCTGATTCTGCAATAATTTTGACATTCCTGCTGCGAACCTATATATGTATATTATATACCTAATATATATCTTTAGAGAATTTTTTTATGCACAACTTTAACTGTTTTACCACCTTCACATAGAACATGTCAATTACTTTTACCGCTCACTCGTGAACATGCCACATATAACTGACCATGTGAAACAACATGTTCGGATGTCGAGTCCAGCTGTTTCAAGTGTCTGTCCCTGCGATTTATTTAGAAAATACACACAGGATTACGAATATCCAGCCCTGCCGAAAGTAAGATAGCCCCGTTGAGTAATTCAAGAGGTATCTGAATTCAGGCCTCAGTCTCCCGCTCAAAGATACCCACGTACGTCACGTGAGGAGTGGGAAATTGGGAATAATGAGAAACCTGTATAAGAACAGAACACGAACGAACGAAGGAAATCAAAGAAACACGATAATATTCAACAATTATAAACTCAAAAGTAACGTCAAATACACAAACCAAGTAATCTAACGACGACAAAAGCAAATTATCCGAGAACCTCATCAATCCTCGGAGAATCTTACCGCCATTCAGAAAATGACGTCTTTGCTCAACGCCATTCATGTTTACATAATTATACAAACCGTCCGAGATAGAAAATAATATGGACTAATCGACAATTTATTGAAAAAAATATCTATAGTCTTTGTATTTATCATTTAAAATAAATAATAATGAAATGATTATATAAGTATTATATAAACATAATAATTTGAAATAAATGAGATTGATCGTTTAAAATAAGTGGACATTGTAATAAATTTTGACACAGAGACTTTTTGTTCATGAAAGTGCCGAATATTATACTCTATTATTTTTTTAATAACAGAAAGATACGCGACACATAATTATTGTCTGTTTTGCAAGAAACATTTATTTTGCTAGAAAATTATTTGAAAATAGTGACATCTATCGGTCGGTAAATAGCCATAAAACTCTTTGAAGGTACCTATTTAGACTAACTATACTTTTACTAACAAACTTTTTTGGATGAATTGGATAACCAGTTTTGGATGATCTCTGTTTTGTTTAAGACTACGTACATAGTAGAGGTCAAGCTGTACATCGAAAACCACTCAACCGATTGTGATGTAACATATACTATTTTATAGGTTTGAGTATCCTTTGTACATGAGTGTAAGTTTTATTGAAATCAATTTCGCCATTTTAGAGATCTTTAGCAATATAGGGAAAGACAGACAGACAGACATAAATTCTAAAAAATATCAAGTATTGCTTTTTAGCATTTTCCTAGATTTTTAAGCTAATTTTCGTCAAAATATCTTTAATGTACAGATTTTTTTACCTCTACAGTTTTATTATAGTATAGATAGAAGATACTTAATCTCGTTTGAGTCCAGAGTAAGGACGTTTCATTTTATAAAAAGTAAATGTGATTTCTTCCGAGTAGGTTTCGATTTAAAATTATTATTACAGCACCCATACATCGGGTACGAAGTGGCATTAACAGATTTTTGCAAACTGTATACGTACTGAGCTCGCTTATTTTAATTATTGGAATAAAAATACTTCGAGCAACGTTTAAGTTTCGCTACAATGGTTTAACTTAAATATTTGCGCCTCAGCTACACTTCTGACATAATCTATTTGCATGGGTAGGTAACGATTAATTTAATAAACATATCGTCCCTCTTGGCCTATATCACGAATTTTTGTTTTATTGACTTTGCCGGTAGACAGTAATCGAAAAGGTGAAGTGATTATCAAATTAAGTAATGGTTATCATTCGGTGTGCATAACTATGAAATGTAGCTAAGGTATATGTGATACGTGTTGTTTGTACTTATACGTATTTACATTTTAAATATTGTGGTAAATTTTGATACTTGTAGTAACCTTGTTACAAACATTTATTTACCTGGAAATTATAAAAACCAAAATATAGTCGACTTTCTCTTTTATTTTCGTTGTTTTGTATACTAAAATGTTATAAAAAGGCCATTTAGCTCTCAAACTTTGTTATTTCGAATGTTTAGTGGTTGCTAATTAGACAACTTTCCATCTCTGCGCTATGGCACTCGAACACTGAAGAGTACTACAGGCTGACTACAATTATAATAGGCCTGCCTGTTAGGCACCCATTAAGTACTCCCAACGATTGCGAATACTGTCATTCTACTTTATAAGTTTCAACAGCTTCTTCACTAAATATTAATTTCTTTTCAAAGTTTGATGACCTTAACAACGTATTTGGCTTTCAATCGGAATAAATTCTATTCGATTCGATTGAAGATGTCCTAAAAGGCACTTATTTCTTGAGAATTTATTTTATTCCGTGATAATATCCCACTGCAATGCAAAACCAATCAAACTCGGAAAACTCAAACAGTGAGGGGTGTCCTCGTAAACGAGTAATCAAGTATTCAATTGAGCAAGATCTCGATTATCCAGAAATTGAAATCGAATGCGGCTGGCGAATTGAAAACGAAACTTCAATGAGTAGTGGTTCTTTTTCTCTAAGCAGAAGGAAGTTCGTTGAAAACAGTAACAGTATTGTCTTTAGTCCGTCCTTTTACACGGGAAAGAAGCGATTACCTCCTTTTATTACTTACACAATAAATTAACTTTGAAGTATTCTCTTATAGAATTATGATACAATATGTACGTTGTTAATAACGTTCTTTTTCAGTTTGCTTTAACATAGGGTTATGAAATGACAATGTACACAGCTAAAATACATTTTAGCTCATTCGTGGAACAATGTATATATGTATTTATTTCGGCGCCTATACCCAGAGCCGATATAACTATAAAAATAAAATACGCAGGCTGTCCTAATATTTTCAAAATCAAATTACTCGCTGTGAAAAGTTCTATCTATATCTAGGTTATATATTAACTTGAAACCCTTTCACATTTGTTTCAACAACGCTTTAGTATGACGGTACTCTCAGAAGATTTTCAGTTTCTATCGTTATCCAGTACTATTGTAGTCTTTCTTGGGTTTTTCTGCTAGCTTTACCATACTTCAGGTATAAACAACGACACAAAGAGAAACGCATAACAAAGAATTTTCACGTTCCAAAAACAGTTTTGCTACCCTTATATACTAACTTTGTGGGTTTCTGTTGCAAGTGTTCAAGGCGAAGTCAAGAATTTTCTTCTACAAAGTATTATGTTAACATTTTGTTTCACAAGTGTATGCACTAGTATTTGGAGAAATAACTAACTGCGCGTTATTTGGCGCAACTGTCCGCATCAGTGGCTCACAGCGTGATGAATTACGAGCTTTCCTCGATAAATGGACTTTCTTACTCAAAAATAATCATTTTTGTTTGTTTATTTAATTTTATTTATTTATAGACTCATGCCGGTATCCGCGAAGAAGTAGGCAGAGGCGTAATATTACACCCACATTTTGCCATGATTATGGTCCCACGTAATAGGGGGCAAGCCTATTGCCGTTACGGGGCACATCACCAGACTCCTTGCTGCTACTGAGAATCTGGAAAACTCAGTTACACCTTTGCTCAACCCGGGAATCGAACCCCGGGGCCTACGATCAGCAATCGCATATGCTATCCACTGGACCACGGAGGCAGTCTTAATTTTTAGTTATTCAAATCAAGCAAAACAACATTTTCTGATTCATCATACATACATACATACATATCGTCACGCCTTTTATCCCCGAAGGGGTAGGCAGAGGTGTATTTCTACACCCACTGTTCGCCAGATATACTTTAGTCCCACGTAATAAGGGGCGAGCCTATTGCCGTACCGGGCACATTTCCAGACTCCGTGCTGCTATTGAGAATTTCGTGACAGAAAAACCCAATAACACTGCCCGACCCAGGAATCGAACCCGGGACCTCCCGATCCCACGCTCACATTTATGCCGCGAGATCAACGAGGCAGTCGTATAGGGTTTGATGTCGAGTTTTCCGTCTCTACACAAAGATGGTATTTGCATCGTGTTATCCCTTAGTCGCCTCTTACGACACCCACGGGAAGATAGGGGGTGGTGACACTTGTATTCTATGCCGTCAACCACACGGCATCTGATTCATCAGTGCGATCAAAATCTAGTTCCTCAGATTAGCACGTTGAATTAAACAAACAAACTCTTCAGTTCTTTAATATTAGTATAGATTTACTATAGTATGATTTTGAAGTATAATATTTGGGACAAAAATTTCAGGTTCTGCATGAAATTTTTCTCAATCTCATCAATCTCAAAACTGTAGTTACTATTTCTAAAAGACTAAAGCACATAGAATTTATTACAAGTATTTATTTGTATCACAATAAATCAAACTTTTAACACTTATTAATCATTAGCTTACGTTGGCTTCCCTCGCTCAAAGTATCGACAGTATTAATCCTTTAATGCTCCGGTTATTCTCTGCTTCGTGGACCATCGCTACAAAAAAATCACGTCGTTTTAAACATTTAACGTTCATTGGCTTTATATTATTAGGGTACAGACAATAGTGTTATAGGATATATTTATTTTAGCATCATCATATCATATCAGCTGAAAGCCGCCCACTGCTGGACATAGGCCTAGATAGAGGCAAAGAGCCAACAGCATCCATCCGCTGCCCGCGATCCCAACAAGATCGTCAGTCCTTCTTGCGGGAGGCCTATCTCTACGACTATAATTATTGAGAGCTAATCAATGTGTGGCCGTATTATGAATTCCGTCATGCAATAAAATCAATTAATTCTGGTTATTTTGTGTTCCTAGTCCAATAGGCATGAATTGTATTTGTCATCTGCAAGTCTTGAGCTCATTAGCTGTCTGTAGAACTAATGATACGGGTACTCCTAATGTAATAAGCATATCTGTTAAACATAATTTCATCTTGGGTCACCTCCAAAACCACTTACATATATTATTATGTATGTTCTCTGAGGAAGTAACAATTGCCAAGTGGAGAGATATAGAGTTTTAGATTGCTATTAAGAGGGTCTGGGTTCAATTCTACTGCGCGTAGCACTAATTAAGATACATACATACATACATAGACTCACGCCTGTTTCCCCGAAGGGGTAGGCAGAGGCATATTAAACGCCCACTTTTCGCCAGTGTTTTGATCCCACGTAATAGGTGGCGAGCCTATTGCCGCTTATTGGGACATTTTGTTTGCCAGAGCCTCGTCCGTTGCTCGGCAGGTGCACCACTTGCAGGTGAGGTTGGCTTGGGACCCTAAGTTCTTGGTGGGAACCCTATGCAGATAAATGAAAATTTTAAAAGAGATTAATTTGTATCTTTGTAGTTATTGTGATTTAGATATATTAATAGTCCTAACTGTGGTTCTCAGCATTCCACATTTGTATAACAAACGTGTGGCTAATCTGTATACCATAAGCGTATTCTCTAAGCTAACATGTCTTGCTTGACGCTCGGCGAGGTATCCTTGACGTATCTGACAGCGGCAAACCTTGTTAATGTTGGATTTGAGAGCGAAGATGACCACAGCTAGTCTACGTATTAGCATTTGGTTTCAGGGTATTCAGATATTCATTTGGAGAATTGGGTCTAGCAGTTTGATAGTTGCATAGATAAGTTTAGTTCCAAGATACGATGAATTTATGCATAGGTTTGCATGACATGTTTACGATTGAGGTCTCCCTGAACAGTTATAAGGGCAATAAATCAATGGTGCTATAACTCATTTAAACTTGCAAATCTTATTTTACTTCATCTAAAATGTCCGAAAATCATTTCCAGTAAGCAAATGCTTATACATATACCGACATTTTATATAAGATTATAGGAAAAATTACAATATCTACAATAATAATGAGCAACTTATTATTCAGTTCAAAAATACATTTCGAAGTTATACAGTTATATAGTCCCTTCCGACTGCAACCTGCAATCAACGCATCTGGTGAAATATAAAGCAGGTCTTCTAATTAATACAAGGCTTTGCAGCAAATAATGGGAGAGAAGAAATAGAAGGAGTCACATACAAATACTGCGGATAAAACAGGTGGTATCAATCTCGCTAAGCCGGGTCGCATACCCGGGCCATTTGTATTGCAATCGGACAGCTTGCAATCAGGACACCCTCTGACTGTAAAATCCCTCTCGGTTACCTTTTATTACCTTATTTAGGTTTCGGAATGAGTGCCAGAAGCATTTTTATCTGAGTGTGTTAAACATTCTTAGTGACTTCTAATTCTATAATTTTAAAGCAAAAAATCAAATATTGATCCCTGAATCATGCTTTTAGTAGTCGTGTCATTGAACAAAAACATATTAATATTATATATTAATGATATATATATGTTCACACATGAACATGCCATATCAGCGATATAATCCTACGTGAGTATTTACTGAAACACGGATTGTTCGTGATTTTTATTCAATTAAGATAAAATCACGTACTCACCTATGGTACATACCGCTGAGATGGCACCTTACACACCCAGCACACAACCGTAAAGTTGCGTGTGTGTACATACGATAAGTTTAGTATATAAGATCATGTACTTTAAGAATTAAGCAGTCACAAGTTTAATCCGACTTTGACTCGATACCCTTCCCACACCTCTGACGGTGGCCAAGACGCATTTAGCCATCAGTACTGATCAGCTCGGTGAGTCTGTCGAGTTGGCCGTCAGAAAACCATTTCCACCATACCTAAGTCCTACCCACAGTCCGTCTGTCATCATAGGTCTCCGGTGGCAGATATCCCGCACCTATCTATATAAGTATATATAAATACGTATAGTAGGGCTAGGATCTAATAGGGATTTTAGGGACAAATAGGGTTAGGTTCTAGGCGCGTACGAATCGTAGGTCTGTATCACAGCATACCACAGTAGTACCATAGGTTAGGCGCTTAGCAGTAGGTGCGTATAAGTGCTGGTCTGTATCACAGAATACCACAGAGCATCAGGCCTATACGCATTTTACGCTAGGTGCAAGTTAGGATAGGTTTAGGATACATATAGGTATAAGGATTAGGATAACTAGGATAGGATTTTAGGTATAGGTGATAGGCTACGACTCTAGGATAGTGTAGGTTAACAAGTTAGATTAATCCCTTATCATTTAAACACTCCTGTATAGTTGGGTTAATAGCGTAGGGCTGCTATCCCGCTGTTCATTTGGTCCTTCGCCGGTAGGATAGGATTTAGGATTGGTCCTATTAGAATCAGTAATTGCCCCCCCCGAAGCACGTGGTCCTCTTGTCCCTTAAATTGACAAATTAATGACTGACAACTGGTATTCAGCAGGCTTGCGCACCATCCTAGCGCTTGTTTCGTTGTATATTAAGTGACTGACTAACTTAGTTGCGTCGTTCGGTAGCGGATCAGGTATCGGTCTCCCAGAACAGGGTCGCCCCGGTGCTCGAGAAGTCGCACATACCGTAACGAGGAAACAGATCGCAACTAAGTTACTTTTTGTTTTCACCCCACCCCTTGTTAGGTTAAATAGGATAGGATAGGGAAGCAAGATGGAGATACCTACAACATGTCAACGCAGTTGTAAGAAGCCAGGAGAACTAATACAAAGAAATCAGACGGATATTGACCAACAACAAAAAGGACTCGGTATCCAGAAAAACAGAGAAATACATCGCAAGAAGAAGATCGCAACTGACAGAAGCCTTCACCAGAGCAGCGGCAAACCATCCACTACTGGAAGACCAGGACATCGTAGAAGAACATACGTATACAAAATCTAATTACTTCGGAATAGTCACAGATCTCTATAATACGAACAACTTGTAGAGCCAAACAAACCTCAAACATTTTCATTAATTATATATTGCTCGGAAAAACGATTTATGTGACTCGAAAATAGCAACTTTGAAGTAAAATCACATTATATACAACAAAATCTATAAATAGCTCGTATAACTACAAGTGATGGCTAGGTCATAACGTGTGCGCAATTTAAAGCATTGTCAGCAGAACAGCGTAATAATAAAGTATGCCAACAGTGCATAATACATTCATTCAATGTTTAGTGTAGATATAGTGGCAAACTAGGTCAACATTTATTATTACACCTTGAACTTCAAAAGAAGGTTAATGTCAACAATTACGTCACTAAAAATGACGAAAATAAGGTGTCAAAGGATAGCAAAACCTTTGAAAACCTAACTACAACTACAACTTGGAAGAAAACCATGTCAAACATACCGGACTTGACACACAGATTGCAACGCTCTTAGCAACGGCCCTTGGGCAGACATAAGGCAAGATAAAGGCTACTAAGGGTGCTGTGTGATCAAGGTTCTGAGGCTTCATTCTCACAGAAGAAGTAGCCATTACTTTCCTACACTCGCAGAAAAATGAAATGCGAAATAGTAGGTATCGGTGATGAAACACCGACGACTTCAAGCCACAGAGTTGAAGTTAACTTACAACCAAGATTGTCACAGTGCAACTTGGTCATACATACAGCATCGGACACACAGAATATAACGCTTTTAGCAACGGCCCTTGTGCATACATAAGCCAAGAAAAGGCTACTAAGAGTGCTGTGTGATCAAGGTTTTCAGGCTTCATTCTCACAGAAGAAGTAGCCAAATTACTATCCTACACTCGCAAAAAATAAAATGCGAGATAGTAGGTATCGGTGATGAAACACCGAAGACTTCAAACCACAGTGTTGAAGTTCACTTATATAACAAAGGTACCAACAGTTTCTTTGCTTCCCTGGAGTGGTGAAGAACATGCAATTAAATGAAAATTGCATCGTTGACCAATTCAAACTAACACTAAATGTCCACAAAATATCACTACACTAAAAGTCAAGTATGTATACTTTAGAAACAACTATGCACTGGTTTTCTATATCAAAAAACCAATAAGCGAAAAGAGCTATTTGAGACGTAGGATTAATAAAAATCGCCAACAACGGTACAGCAAAATGAAGCCAATAACTGTATAATACGCCACACCCACAACATGCATCACATCAAGACCACAAACAACCATCTACGCACGCTGCATGGAACACCATCTACAGCCAGCCTCGCCACCTGCCGAAGCCTCCCAGGAAGCAGCCACGGAACCAGGACACAGCCAAGGATGACTCTATAAAATTATACCAACTGGAGTTGCCTGTTCCTCGGAGAGGCCAGAATGTTCACACATGAACATGCCATATCAGCGATATAATCCTACGTGAGTATTTACTGAAACACGGATTGTTCGTGATTTTTATTCATTTAAGATAAAATCACGTACTCACCTAAGGTACATACCGCTGAGATGGCACCTTACACACACAGCACACAACCGTAAAGTTGCGTGTGTGTTCATAGGATAAGTTTAGTATATAAGATCATGTACTTTAAGAATAGAGCAGTCACAAGTTTAATCCGACTTTGACTCGATACCCTTCCCACCCCTCGACGGTGTACCTTGACGGTGGCCAAGACACCTTTAGCCATCAGTACTGATCAGCTCGGTGAGTCTGTCGAGTTGACCGTCAGAAAACCATTTCCACCATACCTAAGTCCTACCCACAGTCCGTCTGTCATCATAGGTCTGCGGTGGCAGATATCCCGCACCTATCTATATAAGTATATATAAATATGTATAGTAGGGCTAGGATCTAATAGGGATTGTAGGGACAAATAGGGTTAGGTTCTAGGCGCGTACGAATCGTAGGTCTGTATCATAGCATACCACAGTAGTACCATAGGTTAGGCGCTTAGCAGTAGGTGCGTATAAGTGCTGGTCTGTATCACAGAATACCACAGAGCACCAGGCCTAGGATAGGTTTAGGATACATATAGGTATAAGGATTAGGATAACTAGGATAGGATATTAGGTATAGGTGATAGGCTACGACTCTAGGATAGTGTAGGTTAACAAGTTAGATTAGTCCCTTAGCATTTAATCACTCTCTATACAGTTGGGTTAATAGCCTAAGGCTGCTAACCCGCTGTTCAATATATATATATAAATCTGTGCGCCTTGCGGAAGCGCGACGGTGGCATTCGTCCCATTGCCGTTGGTTGTACGTTCAGGCGTATGGCAGCCAAGATTTGCTGCCGCCATTATAACACCCTTTTAGGCAGCAAATTTCAGCTCCTACAGCTTGGATTTGGATCCAAAGGGGGCTGCGAGGCTGCCATACATTCCCTGTCGGCATACCTTGGCTGTAATCAAGGTGAGGTTGTCCTGAAGGTAGACTTACTCCGGAATTCAATATTCGAATTATAGATAGATCTGTAGATTTTAGATTCGTTTTTGACAGTTTTTGACATATCCTCCATACAAAATATGTCAAACACGAATCTAAAATCTACAGATCTATCTATAGTTCGAATATTGAAAATGGCCGTTAAAGAATGCCTTTAACTCGGTTAATAGGGACACCTTGTTGACACAAGGTAAATTAGAAACACCCGATTTTTTTTGTTTTCTTTGGCAGTGTTACAGGCACCCTTCAAAATTGATATATAAGGAAAATGTTTTGGAATTCGCCGTTGGCTGTCAACAAGGCGACCCGCTTGGACCACTAATCTTTAGCTTGGCCATTCACCCAATTATCAAAGAACTAAATTCAAAATTTAACATCTGGTACCTGGATGACGGAACCCTTGCAGGTGATGTAGACGTAGTTTATCAAGACCTGGCACTTCTAAAGTCAAAATTTTTATCCATTGGCCTAGAACTTAATCCCAGTAAATGCGAAATTTTTATTAACAATAACTTAGACCAATCACAGTCATATACTTTCTAAATTTCAATATCTGGCTCCCAATATTATTCACGTTAAAAAACGTTCTCTTCGCCTCCTTGGGTCCCCAATATTAGACGAAGGATTCGATTCATTTATACAGGAAAAATTCAAAATTTTAGTGATATTTCAGACCGGTTACTCAAAATTAATAAGTATTCGGCTTTTACTATTATCAAGTATAGTCTTTTTGTGCCTAAATTTACACACGCTCTTCGATCTTCCCCTTTTTGGAAATACCCATCTCTACTCGCCCAAATTGACAATCTTATGCAAATTACCCTTAGCAAAATTCTAAATCTGAACCTGAACGACCGAGTGTGGCTACAGGCGTCTTTACCTGTACGCCTGGGCGGCCTTGGCATTCGCAAAATTTCCGACGTAAGTTTACCAGCATTCCTGTCCTCGTTCCACGGCACTGCAGAATTGACCAGGAAAATTTTAGCACCCACACTGGTCGATCCTGAGGTGCCGTGTAAGATTGATGCCATGAATGCTTGGAGAATGGCTTGTCCAGGCACCGAGTTACCCCGAAATCCATCTTCACAGAGGCAGTGGGACGTGCCGCTTTGCAGCGTGGTACGAGAAAATCTCTTAAGTACGTCGTCCAATGCTGCGGAGCGTGCTCGTTTGCTGGCTGTGGGAAAATGGGAGTCGGGTCTTTGGCTTCAGGCACTGCCATCGTCCAACATAGGTACCATGTTGGACGATACGACTTTCCGCATAGCTTCTTGCCTTCGTTTAAGTGCGCAATGTGTCTCTCCACATCGCTGTCACTGTGGAGAGGCTGTCGACAGCCTTGGTCACCATGGTCTGTCATGCTGCAGGAGCGCCGGTCGTATTTCACGACACGCCAACCTTAATGACATACTTCGCCGGGCTCTTGCCACCGCTGGCGTTCCAGCCCAACTTGAACCTCAGGGCTTGGCACGCGACGATGGCAAAAGACCAGACGGTATGTCTTTACTGCCGTGGAAGCTGGGTAGGCCTTTGGTGTGGGATGCAACTTGTGTCGACACCCTTGCGCCATCTCATCTTCCTAGCACAGCGGGTTGTGCGGGCGCTGCTGCAGCTACAGCGGAGACTCTCAAACGGCGCAAATACATAAATCTAATAGGAGATTATTTATTTGAGCCGTTTGGAGTCGAAACGTTGGGACCATGGGGTCCAAGTGCGCGATCTCTTTTTAGAGATCTCTCAAAGAGACTGGTCGACGCCTCGCGTGACCAGAAGGCTTGCCTGTATTTGGCACAAAAGATTAGCATTGCCATACAACGTGGCAATGCTGCCAGCATTTTGGGCACGCTCCCAATTGACGGCGATGTGGAGGATTTCCATGACGCCTTCTAAATTTTCTTTTCCTTTCTTTTTTTAAAATGTATTTTTTAGTTATTTAAGTATAGAAATTATTGTCTTATTTTATGTGTAAATAGTCATTTAGCTATGTTAGTTTTAATTTGATTGCAAATAACTATTTAGTACATTACATAAGTACTTCTAAAAGAAAATGATATAGTAATTGTGACCCAGAGAGCTATTTTCAACTATCAATTAACCATAGAACTACATATTTTACAAAATACATTGGTATATTATTATGTCGTCCGGAACCAATTGCACTCAATTCGCGCGTCTATTGGTAATAATAGCACAGCTTCGCTTTTGTGTATAGGAAGCCTTAGACAAAGGCTCTTAAATCCTCTCGATGCACACTTTCCTAATAGTTCAAATTGTTTTATAGGAATTTAATCGGTTTCTCCAAACAAAGGTACTTCGTATATATCCCGAAAGACAATTTAAAACAAATTGTTTTACTTTCACACAACAATAAAAAGTCATATGTTGATTCCTAAAATACTGCACAACTCAGATCTGGTGCCGTTTACTACGTTACCTCATATTGAGATCATGAGTCGTTATAAAGCGATCTGCGTTTCAAAAAATATTTCGTGTTGTAAGGATTAAAAACCCCTTTCTGCTTTTTATCAAATTCAGCTTTTGAAATAAAACATTTTTTAAGTTAATCAGAAACTAGCAAGTGCTTACTATATTTTATCAATAATGAATCGTGTTAAGCTTCTGCGTGAAGTATTTGAATTTAACCTTTTATATTTTATTTGTTTTGAAAACTTTATAAGCTTGTTCAAAATATAAAATTCGTGAAATCATTCTAAGCACGCAAGTATTAACCGTGTGCTCAAAACATTACAACAAATAATTTTAGTATTATTTTAAAGTCTCAATACTGCAGTGCTTGAACAAATAATTTACAACATTCCATGGCTTTAATTGTGTATTGTTGTATTAATAATAAGTATTTCTTTACACGGAACGATTAATCATAGTATTGTTACGAATGGAGATATTTTAGGAGGTTCCCTATCCATTTGCATAAAATTTTAAGACCTAATATAACATAGCATAATTTTGTTTGGCATAATTATATTTTCGCATGATATAATTACGCATAACAGCTTACGCATAATTTTTTTGTACATAATTTCTCTCACCATAATAATGATTAAGCATAATATTCTAAAGCATAAATTTATTAAGCATAAAGTTCTAAAGCATAACTTTTTTAAGCATAATATCCTAAAGCATAAATTTATTTACGCATAATGATTACAATACAAATTGGATATAATAACTTTGGCAATCTATGTTTGGCATATTTATCACTGTAGGAAGCATGAAGCATGCAAGCAAGCATACAGCATGCAAGCAGGCATGCAAGCAAGCATGCAGCATGCAGCATTCAAGCGAGCATGCAGCAGGCAGGGTTTCTGTAACGGCTCTGGCGCTGCGGGCCTCCGGCGGCCCCACGCGCCTACGCGATTTTAAATGACACTCTAGGGGTAGGACAAACAAGACTACGTGTAGTCAGTTTTGCAGCAATTCTGTTCTGTCACTAACTTTTGTTGCACAGCATATAAAAATATTACAAGTTAAATATATAAATATTATGCTAATAGTGAGAGACAGAGAAATTGCGTTTTTTGACGTGATAGTTGGTGTACGATCCGACGGTTCGCTTAGCCACTCTGTACACAGAAAAACAACGCATACAGACCGCTATCTACACGCTGACTTGCATCACCACCCACGTCAACTGAACTCAGTTATAACGTCACTTACCAACCGGGCATACAGCTTGTGCGACGAAGAACATTTAAAGGAAGAACTTGCATACATAAGTGACGTTCTATGAAAGAACGGGTACAGCGGACGTGTCAGACCACCTAGACATACCCAAAAACACCACGACTACAAGGTAGAACGACAACCAGCGTACTTACCCTATATCAAAGGAGTGACAGATAAGGTCTCTAATATCCTTGAGAAGATATCTGTTAAAACTATCTTCACTCTTTTGAAGAAACTGTCACAATATATAAGAACGCCAAAGGACAGTTTCCCCTTGGAAAAACCGGGTGTGTACAAAATTGACTGCAGCTGTGGGAGTTCTTATATAGGACAGACCAAACGCACCATTTCCTGCCGCATCAAGGAACACATCAGGGCAGTCAAAAACAATGAACCACACAAGTCGGCAATAGCTCAACATCTCCTAGAATCGGGTACGAACCATTGGATTGAGTTACATAACCCTCAGGTGCTTTCGACAGAACGCCACTATATACCTAGAATGGTTAAAGAAGCTATTGAAATTAAAAAGTATAAAAACTTCAATAGAAAAGATGGGTTTCCACTGTCGAACACCTGGCATCCAGTGGTACATCTATGCAAAACCCGTGTACCGCAAAAACTTAAATTACGAGCCGACGTAGTGAGTACATTGTGTCGCGATCGAGTACAGAGGGCTGCCGCGCGGCAGCGTGTACGCACAGCACATTTCCCGCGCTTTCTTATAGATATGCTGTAACGGGTTCTGGTAGTAAAACGCAGTAGAGGATCTAGATGCGTTTATTTGCCGAGTATTGCCTCGCTTCCTATGCCGAGTATGACCGACCAACAACACGACACTGGCCTGAACACTAAGGGCTGCAGTCCACGCTGTTCCCTCCGGTAGGGTGCACGGCAGGTTGCTCGAAGGGCTGCGCGTAGCGGCAGATCCTCGCAGGCCGTTGGCTCAGCTGGCAGGTGCCGGCGGTGTGTGTGCGATGAGCGGGGCAGGCCAGACTCTTCGGCAGAGGTGACGCCGAAGGCGATGCAGCAGGTGTAGCGGTCTAGGTAGCGTAGCCCGGAGCTTGAGGTAAACCTGGAACCCACAGCTGGGACCAGGATACACGTATGAAGTAGTATAATTATAGATATAGCGGTATAGAATTTAGTAGCGGTAGTAGGTTAGTGTAGAGTAGCGGTGCCGGCCTCTCTGTCGGCCCCTTTATATACCGGCCCTCCATCAGCGTTGGTGTCGGCGTATTACCAAATAAGGGCAAAACTTACGAGCGCGGACGATGGCCTTCCCTGATTGGCCGAGCGTATGGACGGTATTATGACGTACACTCGGTAGGTACCGGTTATACGCTACAATACCGCCCGCCTTAGGAGAGGATTTTACGTGACTAACAAGGAAAATCCGACTAGCTGCGTTAGGTCTATGAGTCCGCTACTGTCCAAGCTAAGACGGCATATAGAGAGAAGGAAGGGAAAGTCTCCTACGGTTTGTAACAAATAGTTAAGCACCATAGTGTATAAGTTTTAGGTCCTTAATGTGCCAAAACCCAATAGAATTTCCAGACGCGTCCGACAACTCGTAAACGAGAGGCGACTTTTTATTAATCACTGTGCACTTCACGAATTTAGGGGCTAGTTTCTTACAGAAGGACTTATCCTTGTCGCTCTGATAAAAAGTCCTTTTCCACACAGTGTCTCCCACATTAAACTCAGCTGGTTTACGGCGTAAATTATACGTTTGGGAATTCCTAGCATGAGCTCGAATGAGGAGTGCCTGAACTTTGTCAAATATGCCTGATAAGTGACCTATGTTTTCTGCGTAATCGTCCCTAGGTATCTATACTATATCATCAGCGTCCGTGTCGACATAGTGTGAGCCGCATGGAACTAGTTCACGTCCATAGACTAAAAAACTAGGTGTATAGCCCGTGACTTCATTAACTGCAGTATTTAATGCAAACTGCACCTTAGGTAGGAGAGTGTCCCATAATCTCTGGTCATTTCCTACAAACGCCGCTAAGGTAGAACCAATGGTTTTATTATAGCGTTCGACCGTATTGACATGTGGGGAATATTTAGGAGTATAATGAAGATTAGGGATTTTGTACTTGCGCAACATAGCTTTTAAAGTAGCACTGACAAACTGTTTACCATTGTCCAATATAATTGTAGATGGTATGTATGTCATGTACTAAAAATATTTTCCAAAATATTAGTTATTATTTCAGCAGTTGCGCGCCTGATAGGAAAAAGTAGACAGTATTTACTAAAACAGCAAGTTGCTACAAAGATGTAGGCGTTTTGTTTTCTTGTGACGGGTAGTGGCCCCACCAAATCTACACTAATGGTTTGGAAGGGTCGTGAACACACTTTGGGTCGTCAAATGGTTCCCAATGGTGCATGGTTCTGATGTTTGTGCGCGATACAAGTGTCGCAAGAATTTATGAACTTAACTACGTCATCGCGCATTTTGGGTCAATAGTAACGCAGTGCTAAGCGCTTGTAAGTTTTAAATATACCGAAATGCCCCGAAGTGGGTTCGGCATGGTTCTCTAATATGGCATTATTTCGATCAGAAGAAGGTTGTACTTCTTTCCATTCGAACTCCTTACGTAGCATACACCTAGATTTAATCAAACGATACAATTTATTATTTTTAATAGAATAGTCTGGATAGTCATTAGGCGAAGATAAACAACCATTGTAGGTGGCTGAATACCATTGATCAGTGTCGACATTTATTACATTTAACAAGTTATTATTATTCGCGTTAATTATATTTACAGGTAGGGATCGTGATAACGCATCGGCTATCGGCATACTCGGCTTATTTTCACTTAACACACTACACGGCAATGTTTTAGACATGCATACTGATGCGATATGGTTAGGCAGTAATTTAAATAGTTTCCAGAAATCGATGCCTAAAATTAAATTACTTGTAACTTCTGGAATAATATAAGCTTTCAATAAGTGGGTTTGATTATTAAAAGTAGTGGGTAAGTTGATAAGACCGCGCGGCAACAAGATATTTCCATTCGCGGTCCGAATGGAATTAGTGTTGTGACACTGCTGTATTTCTAACCCGGTTTTAGTAATTACCTCCAGATGGGAGTTGTTACCTAAAATTGTAATGGCTGAACCGGAATCGAGCAATCCACAAATAGATAAACTGTTAATCGTTACGTTAACATAGGGCCGTAGGTCATTTTTAGGTTTATTATCCAGGATCGAGGCGACGGAATAACTAGTGAAATACACTTTTAGAGTGTTTAGCCAATTTCTCCAATCATCTTTGTCAAAATTGGTTGAATAGGTTGTAGAACCTAATTTAGATTTTGACACGCCCCGATCCTGACCAACTAGTTTTTTGGTTTCGACGATTTACAGTTCGGGCAGTTAGGGAATGTCACATCCCTACGGCCGCACTTGAAGCAAATTGCGAACCGATCGCGTTTGCATTCATTCAAACTGTGATCATTGATACGGCAGCGCAGGCAGTACTTGGACGTGACTAGAGCGACAGAGCTAGGTTTAGACTTAGGTTTGCTAGGTTCGTTGTTCTCAGTGTATTCGGACGTACCCTCTATAGTAGCAACGGGATGATTATTGTAGGAATTATTACGCGCTCGGTTATTAGGTTTGTGACTGTAAGCTAGGTCTGGTGCCAACGTGTCGTTATTATAATACGGTTCGCGGAATTGAGAGTTCAAACATTTCATCCGTTCGTAGTTTAAACATAACGTCTGCAGTGTTGCTATACTGTCTATTGAAGATATTGACGGAGCTAGCACTAGTGAGTAGCATGGACGTATGTTATGCAATAGGATGTCTAACTTTTCGCGTTCGGACAATCGCTTTGACGGTGACAGCCTAGCGAACAGCTGATTCATTATCGAGAGATAAATGATTATAGTTTCGGTAGCACCTTGAGTACGTCGGCGGATTTCATTTAATAACCGGTAGTCATAATCGTACGGTGTGAAATCGTCTATTAATTTAGTGGTGAGTTCTTCCCATGTATTGAAATATTCTTTTAGGCCGCGGTACCAGTGAAGTGCGTTACCGGTGAAAATTTCGGAGGCATATGATAAAATTTTAGTGGAAGGTAGATTACGCGCGGTTTGGAATTTGGTTACGCGTTGTAGGAACGCTCGGACGCATCCCGTACCGTCGTATTTTAGCTTAGACAGTTCGCTAACTCTCAAATGCTCGCAATGCAACACTGGGGCTAACCCTGCCTGCGTCGAGGTAGACGGCGCAGGTTGGGCCTCAGCCACAGCATCAGCTGAGCGAACACCTGATTGTTCAATGGCGGACAGCTCCGCCGAGAGCTTGTCGAACCGGCTGCACAATTCGGTTATTCGTTTTGAATACGCCGTAGGACGTTCCATCCTACGGAGTCTATGGAAAATGTGGTTGAGCAGGGCGGTAGACCTCCTTGCTAGGTTCGCGTCGTAAGAATTGGTTAATAAATTCACTCGTTGGCCAGCTCAGAGACGGCCTCGGTAGCGCCCTCGAAGTCCACCGCTATGGCTAGACCCGACTCCAAAATGTCATCATTTGGAATGGCTTTCAGTAGTTTAGGGAGCTGCTTCCGCAGACCTAGGACAGAGGTAGCCGGCTCCTCACCTCTAATCGCGACCTCGTAAGCTAACTCGTTCTTATTTAAAAGAAGGTATTTTATGGGGTGTGAGCCCATTGTGTATGAAGGAGTACCGCGTAAGTATAACACTACACACTACACTTAGTGCGCAAGCGTTCCGCCCTTACAAATGGCCTATTTTACGATTAGGCGTAAAAGTTCGACCGGTAGGACTAATTAGAAAAAACGTTAGAATTCAAAATTGCGAACTAGTACGTAGTAGGTAGTTACACTAAAAGGTAGACAATTAGTACAACAATACGTACCGGTTCGCTGTAGCCGCACCTCCTCGCTTATAATGATGGAGACCTGCTAGAAGAGAACTCGAGCACGGAAAGCGAGACAATAACCCACGTAGGCGCCACTGTAACGGGTTCTGGTAGTAAAACGCAGTAGAGGATCTAGATGCGTTTATTTTCCGAGTAATGCCTCGCTTCCTATGCCGAGTATGACCGACCAACAACACGACACTGGCCTGAACACTAAGGGCTGCAGTCTCCCACGCTGTTCCCTCCGGTAGTGTGCAGGGCAGGTTGCTCGAAGGGCTGCGCGTAGCGGCAGATCCTCGCAGGCCGTAGGCTCAGCTGGCAGGTGCCGGCAGTGTGTGTGCGATGAGCGGGGCAGGCCAGACTCTTCGGCAGAGGTGACGCCGAAGGCGATGCAGCAGGTGTAGCGGTCTAGGTAGCGTAGCCCGGAGCTTGAGGTAAACCTGGAACCCACAGCTGGGACCAGGATACACGTATGAAGTAGTATAATTATAGATATAGCGGTATAGAATTTAGTAGCGGTAGTAGGTTAGTGTAGAGTAGCGGTTCCGGCCTCTCTGTCGGCCCCTTTATATACCGGCCCTCCATCAGCGTTGGTGTCGGCGTATTACCAAATAAGGGCAAAACTTACGAGCGCGGACGATGGCCTTCTCTGATTGGCCGAGCGTATGGACGGTATTATGACGTACACTCGGTAGGTACCGGTCATACGCTACAATGCCGAATCCACGAAGTTATTGTGCAGTGGATGGGTGTTAAAGGCAAAAAACAAATGAAAACTTGTTGTTTTTCATTGCCGAAGGACAAACAAAGATTTATGTAGTAAGTAATGGTATAAGATTTGATATAAGTAGGTACTTATATGAAATTTCATCTACAAATTAACACCTAGAAAGGGAATACTAGGTATATAAATATTCGTAAATTGATAACTTTAGGTTATTAGAAATAAATATAAATGTTGTTTTTATAAAATAAAATCTACTTAATGTCAGAATCTTATGTCGTACTTACTGTATTGTCTGGTATTGTGCCCGATAAATGGAAATAGGCAATAGGCCCCGTACCAGGCCTCTGTCACTCGATGTACTTGCGCGCGCTAACTACCTACCGCTAGCCGGGCCGCCTGCGGCCCTTACTGCAGTGGGTTGTCGACCGTCTCTTGCGTCGCGTGCGTACTTACCTATTATTGACTTGGTCTGAGTTTAAATCAAAGATTAATTATCATGAGTAACATGACGTCGTTTGGCAGTCTATGTGCTGTTAATGGATGCAGATCCAATAAAATAAAGAAATAACAAAATCTTTCTATTTTCAATTTACCTAGCGATGATCCTTCGGCTGTGGCTTTAAAGGGCGAAACAGATTACCGATTTGACTTACCTACTCAAAATGCCTTGGTATATATAGCGGGACATTCAGGTTCTTTACAAATGCAACAAGAAACATTTCTGTCCAAAATTCGTTTCCACAGTAAATAAGCCTTTAACAGTCCACTGCTGGACTAGGCCTCCCCTTTGAAAGGAGGAATTGGCCTACTATACGCTGGCCAAACGGGTTGGTATAGGGTTTGAATCAAGTTTTCCTTCTCTTACAGTGCTGTTCTCTGCATAATATGCTCCCTCTGTCGGCTCTTACGACAACCATGGGATGATATGGGGTGGTGACAATCCGTATCTACACGGACTTTATATAATTATACTAACTATTAATCATTACATAAAAATAAAACATATGTGAGTACATTTTATAGATTGTTTATAAAAACAATTAAAATTGTACATAATAAAACATTTCTTCTTCTTCTAACTTAAAATAAGCGTTAACCTTATTTACCTACTTACAATATTACCTTATTTACAATATTAACCTTATTGTAAGAAGCAACCCTACGCTCAGCTACGGTCGTGGCAGTGTGCGCTATCGCATTAGAATAACAATCGAGCGTCCGAGCTTTTAAGGTTAATTTTCACACGCAGCTGTCACCTTCCAGAAACTGTAGGTCTTTAAAACAGTAGGTATGGAATTTTTTGAAGGGAGTGATTTATCTGTTACGTAGTAACTATTTAGTAATCTGTGCCCATACTATGTACGATTACTATAAATTTAATTTCTTTTATAACATAATATATTACTTATTGATAATTTTATTAAATATATTAACCATATGTATTTACTAACTGACTCGTGTATATATAGGTATTTAGCAAGTAAAAATATGGTTATTTCGCAACATTCGTTTTATTACCAAAATCATCATAAGAACAACCCTAGCGCCATCGTTCTATGACGCGCTTGTACGTACAGTCACACAATCTGCAACTCTTTGCGTGCGTACTTAGAGTACATTTCTCTTCACTGTGAACAACGGTTATTATTATTACGATTTGTAGTTGATTATAGCGTAGGTATTTTCGCTTTTGTATGGGAGTGGTAGAGTATCTGTTACGAAGTAACTATTTAGTAATCTGTGGTTTGGGACTAGGATGATGTTGTGTGAATGTAGTTAGAATTTAATATTATTATTATAATATTTGTCTTTTAAATCGCGATGGCTCTTAGACCTATACATTATACATTTCAATGTAGGTATCTTGTTTTTATGTAGCACATTAACCCTTTGACGACCAAGGAACATATGTGTCCCTAGCCCATAATTTGAAAATATATTAATAATTAAGAAGCCTATTAACAAATGTGAATTTTTTGTTTGTTATTAAACATATTATAAATATTTTTTTCATTGACGGTACAACCTAGGTAGTACAATATATTTTCTATAAAAATTATAATTTGACTGTTCGCTAAGCTCGCACTTGCACTATTTCTAAAAAATTTTTAGGAACTTCAAAATGTTTTACATTGTTTTTTGTTGTGCTATAATCATTGCTTGGTAAGTAAATTTATATTATATTCATTAATAAAACCATAACTTATTTTTTTATAGTTATAAGACATCATAAACATAAAGGGACACCAGTGTCCCAGTGGTCCGGAAGGGACACTATTTGGACTAAATTGTTAACTTATTCAACTGATGATTTTGTGAATTATATTCATTTTTATTGATACTGTGGCAGATTATCTTAGCTATTTGAATTCAAGGATGATGTAGGTACTTCTATAAATTTTAATGGATGATAATAGTGATGAAGAAGATGATTTACACCTTGACGAAAAAGGTCAAAGGAGTTTGATACAGGATCAAGGGGTTCCTGGTGTTCCTGATGATGAAATTGAACAGGCACTGTTCAATTTCAGGAATCAATAAGTCTGGCACCTGTACCGTCGACGTCTACAACTCTTTTACCCATAACTGGAGCACAAAGTAATGAAAAACTAGTTTTCAAGTGGAACTAAGGAACATACGTGCCAAATATTTTTTGTGATTGATGTGATGTGAAATATAATGGCTGCGAAGTACAGATTTTTCAAATAGTTGATGCTGATGTATTGACTCTCTTTGGCATATGTAATCTTTCGAACAAACCGAAAACATCTTCCGAAAACAGCATTGATATAAGGAGAGGAACATGTACACAACAAGTTTTGGGGTATATCGTGCGTAAAGTTGATAGAAAATAAAGGAATAAACTTATTGATCGACTTTCTCAAACTTTTATATATAGACACTGGAAGACGACGCAAACCTGGATCAGCGAAAAAAAAGTGAAATGCTCTAAAATTGTATCACATATAACAAAAATATGGGAGGTCTAGATTATATACCTACGTGTTGATCTAATAGTGTTATGAAATATATTGCGGATTGAAAATAAAATACTATCTTCGATAATTTTTTGATCTCTAAGATATCTTAGTGAATAATGCGCATACCGTAAACCCAAAACTTCACGATGAAATCAAAACTAGCCTGCAGTTCAGACAAGTTCAAGTTGGAAAAATGATTTCTCTGTCAGGCAGCATGACGTTCCAACTTCAAAATCAAGTTCAGTTCTCAGATCTGTCAGACCAAGACAGTTTCCAACAAGCACCCTATTGATAACCAAACTTCTGGAAGAGATGTGTCAGTTTATTAAATGTATAATAGAATTTCGAAAAAATAGTAATTGTGTTGCAAAGTACACCTTTTCTAGAATAATGAATGAAAATGTTTTACTGGATTCTATCTAATTACTACTAGCGTATTACTTTATATTGTATACTTATCGATAAACAAACAATTTTTCTGTAATAAATTTGCATTTTGTATATACGATACCTCAAAAACTGATAAAATCTCTAAAACGTATAATGTGATTTTCTAGAACAAAAATTAACACCAACGACCATAGGGACATATGCATCCCAAAGAATTCCAAAAAATCCAAAACATTTTATTATATTTTAAGTTAAAATTATGTTAATTTGATGCCTAATTAACTGTTTCGTACAGTTTTTATCATAATTTATAGTCCCATTTCCTTATGGTCCTGAAAGGGTTAAAGACTTTCCGAATGTTTTAATATTATTGTTCCATTATATGCCCTAATTAAAATAACAACGTATATTGAAATTGTAACGGAATCCTATGGACCACAGGCTGATTAAAATTTTAGTTTTTTTACTAACTGGGTTTAAAATATCAAATCCAGCCTGCCAAGCAATTTGTTGCCAGGGTTTTCGCGCCCCTCGCCCGCCCAGGAACTATGGAATTCGTCCAATTCAATTTATATTCCTCTACTGACAGCATTTACCAAACGTAAACGCTTATAATTGAATGAAAAATGGACATCAAAATACTAAAGATAACGATATATTAGTATTAGTTTGTCATCACAAAATCACTCTCCATATATTCATGCTTCGCATATTGGTACTTGAGTACAAGGCAGCGTATCGCAGAGACAGCAGCTCCAGGGAGACGAAGAACATGATCCAGGTATATTAGTCATATAGTATTATCGGCGCCGAGTATTCCAGCTATATCCAGTGTATAGTATTGAGCGTACAGTAACAGTTTCAGAACTGATGTCCCAAAACGCCTCCTTGCCGCAAGTCACAACATTGAAGCCCACACAAATATAGTCAATTAAAACGTATTAAGCCATCGCGCATAGTTTGCAGGGAAGCTCTCGTTACAATCGCCGCCTGATTAGCCGCCAGGACTTACGGGATACCGCGTGACCGACAGGTGGCTCTTCTTTCGCTCTTTAAAACATTGTTAGCTGCTCTGTACTGACCTGTACGCAGGTTTAGACAGCTATTGTGAAAGTCCTGCATTCTACCACCTGATCGCGAATACGGAGACTCCCATCATACATCGCTCGTCTTCACATCCATCATCAACAAGGTACAAACCACTACTAATGTTACACGTAGTTATTAATAATATAACTATGTACAATATCTCATAGAGAACTTTATATTTTAGTCAGCCTGGGATATATAATAATATGGTGTGATATAGACATGGATACACAACAGAGTTATTAATGTTATACAGTTTATGCAATAAATTACAGTAGATTGGATAACAGACACTCACCGGACTTTTAGCTGCGTCGCTGCCAAACTTACCCCTTGCCCTGTGCTGGTCACCTTCTCTTGAAGCCGCTCGCCTTGTTCTTCGATATCACTAAACACTAATTATCGACCAACACCGAACACACCTCTTTCGCGCTAGGCCAGGTCCGATCCGTCTCGCGCCTCAAAACCAACTCCCTCCCGAAACCCCGCTCTTTCAGTATTGCCTAAACTACCACGCTACGCGTGCCCGAGATTTGCTAACCTTCGCGTCCTAAGACCGACTATCCCGTCCTTTCTCCACTACCACGTCACTCTGTCCTGGGACCCGACTAGCTCCGTCTCTTAAGCCCCGACTGTCCGTCAAACACCCCCAAGGCAACGCCCCTGACCTCTTAGTACCTGATAGGGTCCGTTTCTTATGGTTGGTCCCTTTTTTATGATCCTTAACTATACCGCATGTGAACACTACAGTGCAAATGTTTTCTCATATTGCATGGCTATTTCTTTACTCATATGCCTGTCACATAACTCTTATAAATTTGTCAACCTCTTAGAATTTATGAGTTTACTAATTGCAAAACGTTGGCGCCGTCGTAGCGATAAGACAAATACATGTGGAAACAAGTATGCGACCTAAGGACCATATATTATTATTTAATTTGGTGTAGCCAGTAACACCATTACATTCTCCTCTCTGAAAATCAGACGCGTAGACTAAGTCATAGCGTATGAGCTTTCACTATCGATACAATAGCATATATAATAGAGTAGTCGCCAGTTAAAACTGCGTCTTGTTTTCCACCATTAACTGCTGGCAAATATCATACAACTTCGAATAAATAACCACTGCTTCAATACCACTTATCCTAACTCATAGTTGATTGACAATAATAACCCTACCATACCTTTGCTAAGGTCACTCCATTCGATACAATAAATAACTAACTATACTTCAGCCATCTCCATGTTATGACACCATTGTTGCTTATAAGAATCCTATAGCAATTGTTGACTGTGCCTAATCAAATATGAACGTTTTACTATGCCTATGAGAAATTATCAAAACTCTTATTCATCTGTATACTACTAAACTTCTCCTCAGACCTAAACTTCTTATTGGAACTAGCGCACATAACCGAAATCACCAGTTGCCCGTAACTTATGTATTCCAATAAGCCAGATTGCGTTTTAATAGTTAATTTTCAAAATAGTTGTATAACCTTATAAAACATCCTATCCATGCTTAGAATGGAAGTGTACATACCAGATGTCTTCTTGATAAACGGGCAGCGTGGTATGATCAAGGTACCTGATTCGCCATTCTCACTCGTTGAAATCGGGTTCAGTAGCGGGTGTAGATAGTGTCAGGTAGCAGTGGCTGAAATAGTCGCACACACTCGTATAAGACACTAGTCTTATCAAAATTGACAGACAAGTAGTTGCAATAGTTTTATATGATGAGCTAAATAGTCGTAACCAATAGTATAAAGCAGCAGTTGTTTTCCCCAGTCGATAGCTTGACACTCCCTACAACTGAACAATTCTCAACTCGGTCCCCCTCTAGGAAATATTTCCATATTGCTAGAAATTGTACGCGCGGGGATCGAACCCACAAAGTCCGGCGAGATGGCCGCTCCATTCACTTTTCCATTCGCATCATCAAGTGTATCGGCACTATGTCTACCTCATTATTAAGGCTCTGATTTTAGTTAACGTAAATAACAATTACTATTATTACTCGTGCAGTTGGATGCAGTTGCCAAATATATTATGTCATAAAGAAAAGTTCTATATAATGAACGACACACATAAGGGCCTATGTGACTTAAACCTTCGTTTAATATTGTATATCTGAGAGTTCGGATCAGAGGGAGTCCACTTGCTTGAAGATGCTCGATGTGCGCGTTTATAGTTAGTAAAGATAATGAAAACTTAGCTCTGTGTAAGATGATCCTATGTGAGATATGTCCTTTGACGCATACTGCAGCTATCTTGCACTTTACAGGAAAGCCGCTTCTTTGTAATCACTGCTCCACGGTCGGTACCCCACGTGCGGTAGATGACGTAGGATCCTGGAATTTTAAATGAAATGGCACGAGTATCAAACTTCCAAGATTAGTCATATAATATACGACTTCTATTTGTGTGCTAAACCCGGATACAAACTAACAGATGATTGGATACTATGATGCGGATCACCAATGAATATTTTTCAGTACGGATGCGTAGAAAGTATTTTGCATGAGTCTAGCAACAAAATATTAAGTATTTTTATTTGAACTCCAGAATCAAGTTAGCTGCTTACGAATATTACACGATCGGGCTAAATTATGCACATGAGTCAAGTATGTATCGAGACGTTGTTAGCATACTGCTTAGATACCTCTCGAATCTCATGAGAAATATAAACTCAATGTCAAGCTCTAAGCAAACCTGGGGCTCGAACCCTTGTACATTGAGCGCTCTTAAAAGGTATGTGTACATATCGGGCATACCAAACACATACATCATTGCCACTGGCAATCACATTGTAACACAGATGAATAAGTATTGTAAATACTCAGCTAAACCCAATTCTGAGATAGCCTAAACTGTAACAGTTAGGTATAATACTGATGTTTAGAATTAACACGTGTAGAATATCTATTTCATACCTTACAAAAGCCATTCAGCTTTTCTCAAAACAATGCGCCACATGTGCAATCATATCTTAACAAAATAGCCCATCCTGTCCTTTTCACGTGCGCGTTGGCGCGTTTGGACTACGCACATTAATAATACAAAAGAACAATAGTTCCTTTCTAGACTTCTTTCTTTTAACTAATAAACATCTTAAATTTATTTCCCTGTTTGTTTTATCCTTTTTTTTTCACACGCTGGCATTTTGAAACAACATGTGCCAGATGTTGGCCTATTGCATTGGCTTTCTAGTTTGGGCATCAATTTTAAAACAAAACATTTTATAACAACGGTCACTAAACCCAGTTCCAGACGCACATTATCGGCGAAGTATTATTTGCTGATATAATAAAAACAATTAACAAAACAATTATGTGTTCAACAATAGTGTGCATTCTTTGTATGTTTGGGAATCGAACCCAAAATTTTTAAAATCACATTGTACGACTTCTATAAAGCCGACGCCGATCATTACGAACATGAGTATAATATCTGCCGACTTTCACCAATGCTCAGGAATCCAACCTAGAGCATTTATAAGGTAAAATATACCAAACTAATGCAGTGGTCTAAAATTACCCTAATCTACTTGCTACCACGTTAGAGAACTAAGTTTACTGATATATGACCTAAGAATAATCCTTTTCTCAATTAAAGCTCATGTACACTTCATCAATAACAACCCATATGCATTCTGTAAGAATCTCAACTCAACTAATGTAATAAACTAATAGGTGGACAAGCCAAAGAACGCGTATGCATAAGATTACTGGATTTCGTAATTTAATACGTTTTTTGACACCATTTTGAAATATCGTAGCAACAGGAAACGAACCTGCTATTTCAGTAAGTTTGTTGAAAACATTTTTCAAATATCGTTGCAACGGGAGTCGAACCCGCTATTTCAGTAAGTTTGTTGAAAGCATTTCAAAATATCGTAACAACAGTAATTGAACCCGCTATTTCAGTAAGTTTGTTGAAAGCATTTTAAAAATATCGAAACAACAGGAGTCGAACCCGCTATTTCAGTAAGTTTGTTGAAAACATTTCAAAATATCGTAGCAACAGGAATAGTAAGTTTGTTGAAAACATTTCAAAATATCGTAGCAACAGGAATCGAACCCGCTCCATTACTCCAACAAAATATTATACTTTATATCCTTAAATAATTCTCTTTTGTTATATATGGGTATAGAACATGTTATCAACAATACGGCGACTAGTTCGCAGACGTTTCACAACAACATATCGTCAGATTGTCATAGACATTGTTCAGGAGTCCAACCTGATTTAGCTATACCTAGGTGTTCCACGGAATATTCTGGTGTGCATTATACATTAATCTCAAGCCATGTTAATGATATCCTATAAATATAATCTATATAATATAAAATCCTTCTCTTTCCTGATCCAAAATTAGTTCTAACCATCGCTAGTCTGCATCACGAATCGGACTCAAACAGCGAACCTGATACGCAAGTGCTTGTAACCAATAACATGCTTATTTTCGAGAGTAAACTCGAGATATTTAAACGTAAAGCATTTTCTGTAGCCAATAATATAACCACTGTCGAGACTCGAACTCGACATATAGTATAAATGACACGCATGAGCATTATGTAAAGCGGTGGATCTATGTAGTCAATTATACAGGGTGTAAAAAGACCCTTAACGAAAACTGAAATCCCATGTTGTACCAATCATTACAAACATTTTTTACTTGGGCACCATATCTGGGAAATTACTGGTTCAGGAGATATTGAGGCTAAAAGTTAGTATGGAAATTTTCTAATTAGGTACAAAATCAATGCATTTACCTCGCCAATATGTTCTTTAGATGCCCTATGACCCCACGGATAAGTAGGTATTTCGAGCATTGCACGCGCGCGCTTTTAATTGCGAATTTAAAAATGTGAAAACTCAAAAAAAAATCGTTTCCCTGGTATTATTTTTGGTTAGTATAACTTGGCATGACGTCCACAACGAGTGGACTTCGGCTTGGTGATGGGTCTTGTGACACCCTGTATGATTACTTTCGAAATAAAGCGATGTTATAAGAGGAACCAAAGTGCTATTAAAATAAATAACACGTGCGAGAGAGCCCTCCTCGGATTATTAAATATTGAGATAATTGCCGTAACTTAAATATTATTTCGTCTTCCTGAAATGAACATGATGGTCTATCGATTAATGAATGGCACGTTGTGTCTAATTTAATGATTTCCTACGCTGTGTATTGTTATTTCTCTACGTTGTGTTTGTATTTTTCTACGTCGTGTTTGTGTAGTAACCTTTTAGTTCTTCCTCGTTGTACTGAAGTTAATCAGAACATTTTATGACGAGTAGAGTTACCTGGTCACGGCACCAAATGTAACGGAATCCTATGGACCCCAGGCTGATTAAAATTTTAGTTTTCTTACTAACTGGGTTTAAAATATCAAATCCAGCCTGCCAAGCAATTTTTTGCCAGGGTTTCCGCGCCCGTCGCCCGCGCATGAACTATGGAATTCTTCCAATTCAATTTATATTCCTCTACTGACAGCATTTACCAAACGTAAACGCTTATGATTGAATAAAAAATGGACATCAAAATACTAAAGATAACGATACATTAGTATTGGTTTGTCATCACAAAATCACTCTCCATATATTCATGCTTCGCATATTGGTACTTGAGTACAAGGCAGCGTATCTCAGAGACAGCAGCTCCAGGGAGACGAAGAACATGATCCAGGTATATTAGTCATATAGTATTATCGGCGCCGAGTATTCCAGCTATATCCAGTGTATAGTATTGAGCGTACAGTAACAGTCTCAGAACTGATGTCCCAAAACTCCTCCTTGCCGCAAGTCACAACATTGAAGCCCACACAAATATAGTCAATTAAAACGTATTAAGCCATCGCGCATAGTTTGCAGGGAAGCTCTCGTTACAATCGCCGCCTGATTAGCCGCCAGGACTTACGGGATACTGCGTGACCGACAGGTGGCTCTTCTTTCGCTCTTTAAAACATTGTCAGCTGCTCTGTACTGGCCTGTACGCAGGTTTAGACAGCGATTGTGAAAGTCCTGCATTCTACCACCTGATCGCGAATACGGAGACTCCCATCATACATCGCTCGTCTTCACATCCATCATCATCAAGGTACAAACCACTACTAATGTTACACGCGGTTATTAATAATATAACTATGTACAATATCTCATAGAGAACTTTATATTTTAGTCAGCCTGGGATATATAATAATATGGTGTGATATAGACATGGATACACAACAGAGTTATTAATGTTATACAGTTTATGCAATAAATTACAGTAGATTGGATAACAGACACTCACCGGACTTTTAGCTGCGTCGCTGCCAAACTTACCCCTTGCCCTGTGCTGGTCACCTTCTCTTGAAGCCGCTCGCCTTGTTCTTCGATATCACTAAACACTAATTATCGACCAACACCGAACACCTCTTTCGCGCTAGGCCAGGTCCGATCCGTCTCGCACCTCAAAACCAATTCCCTCCCGAAACCCCGCTCTTTCAGTATTGCCTAAACTACCACGCTACGCGTGCCCGAGATCTGCCAACCTTCGCGTCCTAAGACCGACTATCCCGTCCTTTCTCCACTACCACGTCACGCTGTCCTGGGACCCGACTAGCTCCGCCTCTTAAGCCCCGACTGTCCGTCAAACACCCCCAAGGCAACGCCCCTGACCTCTTAGTACCTGATAGGGTCCGTTTCTTATGGTCGGTCCCTTTTTTATGATCCTTAACTATACCGCATGTGAACACTACAGTGCAAATGTTTTCTCATATTTCATGGCTATTTCTTTACTCATATGCCTGTCACATAACTCTTATAAATTTGTCAACCTCTTAGAATTTATGAGTTTACTAATTGCAGAACGTTGGCGCCGTCGTAGCGATAAGACGAACACATTTGGAAACAAGTATGCGACCTAAAGACCATATATTATTATTTAATTTGGTGTAGCCAGTAACACCATTACAAAATCAAGAGCGCAGTCCCACTAATGGTAAGGTTCTGCAAAATGCCAGAACAGTCCATAAAGCTCTTCAAAGTGAGGATATAATATTTATATAATACGGTCAGCAAAAATAAAATAATGATAGCCCTCTGTTTGGATCGTGTCAGCTACACCGCTATTGTGATTTATGTGTAAATAATCTACATAGTATCGTAGGAGCGGTGTTGTAGTATTCTATTAAAGTGAAATAAAACTAACAACCGGCACCCGTACTTACGTGTGGTAGAAAATCATGCATTCAGGGGAGTTGAAAATAATTAGGTGGCTAGCTACTTCGAAAAGCGTGAATGACTAGTGCTCACGCGAGCATTTCATATTATTTTGTAGTAAGAGATGTAATTAAACTTAAATTATACCCAAATTATTATCAGATTACTGATACTGTGGCGCTAAGCTACACTCAACTGACTTACCCCGCGTTGTGTTCTAAATTAAACAATCATTAGTTGGCAACCCTAGCTAAAGTAAACACCAGAACTATAAGTAAATTTTAAATAATTTTGCAAATTAAGTCTAAGTTAACTAAAAGTACTTACAGTGCGTACCCTTCGCTAAAAAATCTTAGTGTTATCGTTTTCCATAGCAATATTGAACTCAGAATATTTATGTACTCCATAACAAGTGAATACTGCAAGTGTCGAATAAAAGTGACTTTACCACGAAAATCAGGCTACATTCAATCCGAAGCTATAAACAGTTACTATTGTGATTCAATGACATTGCGCACCTAATGTTTATTTGTGATCAGACTACAAGTTTTCGTAAAAAGGGTTTGTGAACATCGTATTTTTTCTCAATTTTAAACATAAACAAAATATACAGCAGTACCCACAAAGCGAAATTTCGTAACGGGCGCGTTCCAGCTCAAAATATAACAATACTTCAGACATTACATTATTCGTGCGAAAACTCAACTGTCAATTCTCCTTTATTTGAGCACCTGTCTTTTGAGATAAGTTTCGTTATACGCAGACGCGCTAAGTCAGTAAATAAGTATGTCTGCTAAAGTGATAACATGCGTAGGATGCTTAAATAAATTAACTAACAAGGAATATTTGATTTGCAACAATTGTAAGGATGCATATGACATAGTCTGCGCAAGTGTTACTCGGCAACGATTCATATCGATGGACAAGGAAGGGAAAAACAAATGGACATGCCCCGGTTGCCGCATCAAGGAGAAAAAGGGAGACAATACAAATACACCTATCCACCCCAGGACAATGCAACAGAAGGAGATTGATAGTATGCAAAGAGTGGAGGACCAATGTTCTAATACCAATGTAACGCATCGAAAAAAAACCACTCGTTCACCATGTACTTCACCCCAATCCTCATCTTTTGATCCTGCTATTCTATCCGTAATTAGGGCTGAAATTCAATCGGCAAGGCATGACTCCATGCAAACTGTAATTGAAACCATTTCAAAGAGAGAATTAGCACCGATTAAAGAGGAACTTTCAATCCTTCAAGAACTTAAGTCCGGAGTTGAATTTATAAGTGGAGAATACGACCGACTACAGTCTAAACTGAAAGAAACCGAGGAAAAAGTCATTATTCTTGCCAAACACAATACCACACTGGAGAACAAGGTAGATGATCTTACCAAAATAATTAATTTGCTCGACCAACATGCTCGAGAAACTAATATCGAAATTGGTGGCATACCAGAGAGTAAATCGGAAAATTTAATTACTGTGGTCAAGCAACTCTGTTCGACTATTTCGATGCCTATACAAGATATGGACATAGTTTCTTGCATGCGTGTCAGAAAGATGAATGAAGCTGACAAGAAACCACGGTCTGTTATTGTCAAGCTACCACCAACTAAAACTAGAGACAACATCCTAGCTGCAGTCACAAATTTTAACAAAACCAATTCTACAAACATTTCCCATCTAGGCTACGGCGGGCACAAATCACCAGTGTATGTGTCTGAACATCTCGCTCCTTTTTACAAAGCTCTGCTTGCGCGTACTAGGCATCTTGCTCGTGAGAAGGGATATAAATACACATGGATACGCAACGGCCGCATATTTGTCAGAAAAGATGACAATTCGCCCGCTAAACAGATCAAATGTTATGATTCGCTTAGTGCTCTATAAAAAGTAAATAACCACGTATTCGTAATAGTCCGTAAAGCTGGTTTTTAAATTCAACATTTACTACCAAAATTTTAGAGGGCTTAAGTTTGAGACCAAAGAAGTTAATTTGGCAATCAGAACTTCAGATTACGACGTTATTGTTGGGACTGAAACTTGGCTAGACAATGGAGTTTACGACAATGAACTGTTTGGAGAAAAATACCATGTATACAGGAGGGATAGAAGTTCTAGCAGATTTTCGAATAAAATTGGCGGTGGCGTAGTTATAACGGTATCCAAGAGTCTAATCTCAAGAAGAATTGAACATTTCGAAGGCCTCAGTGAAGACTTGTGGGTCACAGTGAAATACTAGTTGAACGATAAAGTAATGAGAGAAATTCTATTTGGCGCACTCTATTTACCTCCTCCGGTAACGGTATCGTCATTAGATTATATCTTAGAAAACTGTAATAGAGTCATGCAATCGTACCCTGGTAATAGTATAATTCTTGACTTCAATTTGGGATTTATTGACTGGAAATATGATTCATCAGCTCCACCTAGACTGTTGCCTTTTAATTATGCCTGTAATTTAGGATACCAATTGGTAGATTTTATGTCGTTGAATAACTTATTCTAGTGTAATGATATCAGAAATCACAACAATAGGATATTAGATATGCTGTGCAATTTTGAGGGAGTATCTGTGGGACAGTGTCAGAATCCATTAAGTAAACTCGATGCTCACCATCCAGCATTAGACATCCATCTCAATATCAATATCACTCGTTCTCTTGGTGCAAACAAACAAATTGCTAGATATAATTTTAGAAAAGCAGATTATTCCCTCATAGTTGCAAAGCTGAAGCAAATTGATTGGGTTTTAGAATTAATGCCTGTGAACGACGTTAATGTTGCTGTTCAAAAATTTTATGACATTCTAGAGTCTATCATCGCGTCCACTGTCCCCAAAATTAAACACCGTAATCTAAAATATCCATTATGGTTCACTCGCAACTTAATTAAATTAATAGCGGAAAGAGATAAGATTCATAAAAAGTTCAAAATCTATAAAAATCGCCGAGACAAGATTGAATTAAAACTATGTAGTAAACGAGTTACTTCCTTGATAGCCTCTTGCTATTCCGATTACATTTCTAACACTGAACAAGCAATTAATAAAGATCCTAAGAAATTTTGGACTTTCGTTAAACAACAGCGTGGAGGAGGTTCAAATCTACCCGGGGAAATGGTTTTGAACGATGATAAAGCACACGATGGGGATGAAATTTGTACAATCTTCGCCACACACTTTTCTTTCGTTTATTCTAAAGACAATGTCACTTTTATTCCTGACAAAGGAGCCTTACTTCCACAACTTTCATTAAATAACATAGAAATTACCGAAAGCAGTTAAAAAAATTTTAAAGTCCATTGATGTTAGGAAGGGTGCGGGTCCGGATGGAATACCTCCTTTATTTATCAAAAAGACATATAAGCAATTGACACTGCCTCTTAAAATTATTTTCGAAAAGTCATTAATTTCTGGTATCTTTCCCAAATATTGGAAAATCGCAAACATGGTACCTATCTACAAAAAAGGTGATAAATGTAATATAAAGAACTATCGACCTATATCCATTTTAAGCATTATACCGAAACTTTTTGAAAAAATAGTTTGTCCAATTCTAACCTGTCATTTGGAGGTTGTTTTGTCTAACTTGCAGCACGGCTTTCGAAGACGAAAATCCACTCTTAGTAATCTCCTTAATTATGTGACCGATCTTGCCACTAGTGTGGATAAAAATACTCAAATATATAGCATATACACTGATTTCACTAGCGCGTTCAATAAAGTCAACATACTTTTATCGAAACTAAAATTCTATGGGATTCATGGCTGTTTATTGTCCTGGCTGGGTTCTTACTTGACGGACAGAGTGCAAAGAGTTACTGCTAATGGCTTCACCTCTTTTGACATTATTCCTTCTTCAGGTGTTCCACAAGGATCTCACCTTGGGCCAGTCCTTTTTCTTGCCTTTATCAATGACATTTCAGATCATATCGCATACAGCAAGTGTTCAATGTTCGCGGATGACTTAAAAGTTTATAAAGACATCAACTCTCCCAGCGACGTTAAACTTCTGCAGGCGGATCTGGATGCCATTTTTAACTGGTGCCTTAGGAATAAAATGACCCTAAATCCTAAAAAGTGCGTTCATATCACTTTTACCAAGAAGAGGAACATAGTTCCGTCTTCATATTGTATTAATAATGATCAATTGGAACAGTCTACATTGGTTAGGGATCTTGGGGTGCATCTTGACGGCAAACTAAGCTTTGTCAACCATATCGACAGCATTATTCGGAAATTTTGGCAAATGCTCGGCTTCATTAAACGCACGTGTAGAGATTTAAAAAATACAGCCGTATTGATTAACCTGTATAGCGCTTTTGTTCGCAGTATACTGGAATATGATACGCCGGCTTGGAATCCCCAATATAATGTTCACATTGCAAGATTAGAGCGTCTTCCCCGCAATTTTACTCGATATCTAGCGTTCAAGGATCGTCACTGTCCATATCGTGCTGATTATTATACAAGGCTCAATCAATTCAATATGAAGTCTTTAGAAATAAGGAGGCAGACCAATGACTTAATAACACTTCATAAAATAATACATGGTAGAATAATTTCCCCTGAAGGTCTCAGTTGCTTAAATCTGAACGTACCCCACGGTATACCTAGACGACCTATAGAAAGAGTTTTCAATCCATCTCGTAGTAGGACCAATTTGGGTAAACACGCCCCTTTGAACAGACTAATGAGCTCGTACAATAATATCACTTCTAGGAGATATTCCTAGAAGTGATATTATTATAAGTAATATTGACGTTTTCCACGTGGCAGACCTTAAGAAATTTAAAACAGAGTGTATCCAAGTGTTGTGTTCATAACACATTTTCTTGCTTTTTGATATACATACATTTTAATTTTGCAAAGGTTTTTATAATTTATATTATTAGTTTGTATAGTTTTAAAATTCTAAATGCTTTATGTCATTTTAAATGCTGTGTACACCTGTAAAGGCATCTCATTTTGTACAAGACCTAAATCTGATACTTATATTGTAATAGTATAGTGTTGTGTCGATGGTGTAACTAACCTAACCTAATAAATAAATAAAATCATATACTTATTGCCTATTTTTAGTAAAAACAACTTTACTTTTTTATATATTTTGTGTTGAGGGTAGAAGTCAAATCTTAAGACCTATTTAAATTAATGTTAAGTTAAATACATTATAAGTTTATAGTGTGCGTATAATATAATTTTGATAAGGTAATTTTATATATCGATACCTTTGGGTAGAAAGGTCGTAAAAACCATTTTGGCCAAATTGAGTTATATATACCATTTTTCTCAGTTTTTTTTTCTCTATCGATCTGTATATACGAAATGTAGAAATTCGCACAAAAATGGTTAATACGACCCAGAAATTTTTGGTCATAGCCTCTTGAAAAAGGTAAATTATCAGTGTAAAAGCCGAATATTATTTTTTTGTAGTTTTGTTATGATGTAATGACCATAATTTTTATTTACTCAGGGCGTAAAAATAGTCGTTAATTGTAAATGGTTTATACGCCCCAACGTGTTGAATGCATTACCTAAGCATAGTTTAAATTCGACGTCGTAAATCCTTATTGCATATCGACCTTTGGGTAGAAAGGTCGTATAAACCAAAACCCGAAAGTGATTAAAAATGATCTATGAGAAAGTTTCTTACAATTTGCGAATGAATAAGGTTGAATCATCAAAACCTATCTATCTTCTTTAGTTTTAAAGTTAGCTTGGATTTACGTCTAAGAAAAATCAATTCTTGGTTAATACACTCCATGAAAATGTACTTTAAAAAAACTGTAAAGGTCGTATATCCATTTTTAATAAGCTTATGGTCACATTTACTGTCGTAAAAACCCAATTATCGATACCTTTGGGTAGAAAGGTCGTATAAACCAAAACCCGACTTTTCAGGATAGCAGAACAACTACTTTTTTTTACGTAAAAATCCATAACTTTTTGTTTTTGTAGTTATAAAAAATTGGATTTACGTCTAAGAAAAAATCTATTCTTGGTTAATACACCCTATGTAAATGTACTTTAAAAAAACTGTATAGGTCGCATATCCATTTTTGGTAAGCTTATGGTCACATTTACTGTCGTAAAAACCCATATATGTAGTTCTTTTTGTATTAAAAACCATTTATAATCATAGATCAATTGAATTCTGACTAATAATTCAGAGAACGGGTACTGAAAGACAAGTTAATCGAAATATGAACACTTTTTTATTGGGATAGAATTGAAATTGCTTTTGTATTAATAAAGAGTAATGTTTTAGTGCAAAATATTATTCCCCTCGGACTGTACTTGGTGGATTGATATTTTTTAAGCGGGTCTTTCGCTTGATAGATTTATATTCGATCTATATTTTTGTTGAAACGGTTTTATTGTATTAAATAAAGTGTATCTTTTAGGTGTGTAATAATATTGGGTGTAAATAAATAATAAACCGAAAACCGATACTAGGGATTCAGTGCATGATACTGAGGCACTTGGCGGTCGAATTTTCCCAGTTTAGGGTAGATATTTATGATTTTTAATAGCCTACCGTCGCTGATCAGTCGTATGAGGCTACCACGATTAATACCTACAAATCGCAACAGCTACGTGCTACAATTTATTAAGGCTAGAACACACTTGTTGCACCTACTCGCATACACTCATGCAAGTAGGTGCTGAGTTCGGTAAGTTGTAATTCAGAATAATTCTTTTTATACTCGTATATCCATTTATTTAAATTACAACACATTTGTTTTATCTGCTAGGGATGGGATAAAATTTAATTTTCACGTAACTTCAAGTTGATTCTGAAATGTTATTACAAAATATAGAAATTTTAACTTTTGTGTTAGGTATCGCGAAATTTAAATTGTGCTTGGGGCTCTATACCACGTACCTTCTACTCCTCCTACCTTTGTTTCGAGAAAACGATATATTTGCAATGTTGCAAGCAATAATTCATAATTCGTTTTAAAATAATTTATAATAATAATTAAAATAGTTTATAGTAACAATTCATAAATAATTTTAAACTAGTTCTGAACACAAATTTATATCATAAAGTAAGTTACTTTTTTCACGACTGCCCAAAAAAAGGAGTGTTATGTTTTTAGTACATAAGTTAGTTACATTTAGTGCTTGATCGTTTTTTTTATTTAGTTGCAATTAAATAAATTACTTAGTAAGTAAGCCTTACTACAAAGGCTTAATTCAATAATTTATTGAATTAAGTACCTACATTTAAATATGTACAAAAAAAAAATATCAAACATTTTATAAATGATTAAAATGCCTGATTACTTTAATTCAGAAGAAATTGGAATAATTTTTGTTTTTATGACTAAGTCGATTTTTATTTCACATTTCTATTTAAGGTGTTTATAATAATTTTTCAATTTAAAATGTTAAACCTGTTAGCTATGTTGTACCATTATTGAAATGATAGTAAATGTTGATTAGAAGGTATTATAATACTTAATTAATGTTGACTTCGTATTTCAGGTAGTTTTATTTTATTTGAATCGACCATTATTGGTTATAAGAATAATAATGATTGAATTCCTACTAATTCTGAGAGTAACAGGATTGTTTATTAGTCAGAATTCAATTGATCTATGATTATAAATGGTTTTTAATACAAAAAAAACTACATGTATGGGTTTTTACGACACTAAATGTGACCATAAGCTTACCAAAAATGGATATACGACCTTTACAGTTTTTTTAAAGTACATTTTCATGGGGTGTATTAACCAAGAATTGATTTTTCTTAGACGTAAATCCAAGCTAACTTTAAAACTAAAAAAGATAGATAGGTTTTGATGATTTAACCTTTTTCATTCGCAAATTCTAAGAAACTTTCTCATAGATAATTTTTTTATAACTACAAAAACAAAAAAGTTATGATTTTTTATGTAAAAAAAAATCGTTTTTCTGCTCTCCTGAAAAGTCGGGTTTTGGTTTATACGACTTTTCTACCCAAAGGTATCGATATGTTGTATATTTTATATAGAATATTGACATTTACGTGCAGTTTCATCTTTTGAGGACATAAAGAACATCGTTCTTACAATCTTTTAGTACCGAGTCCAGTATGCATCACGTCTAATTTTGTGGAACACATAAAATGACGAAAGAGTCTGCTAGCAATAATTATCTCATCTCAAATATTTGACCATCGCATACGGAACTTTCAGCTATCAATTAAGACACCCTTTAATACTGAACTACAAATATAGGTGGTGCTGCAATATTATTTTGGTCTAGGAGGGACCTGGCCTTGGTGAGGGTAGTGTTCATGAGCTTCTGATTACTTTGATCCCACCTACACCTACCCATTTAAGACTAGACCTTACCCGTGGTTTGGCCTGACCACCTTGTTTACCCTCGAAGAGGGGGAATTTACAAGGAGGATCTCTTAGTGCTCCCCTGCACTCCCTATGGCACATATGTACATGCCAAAGTTAGCTACGCCCAGTAGTTTCGGCAGTATCAAATATTTTGGAGATATGATATGATGCCGTAACACAATTATAATCATTAAATGGAATGTGCAATGTAATATTTACATTCTCATCTATTTGAGCCTGCAATGATTGACAATGAACTATCATTATTTCGTACTGTAAAATATTTAATATTAGTATTTTTATTGCAAACTGTACCAACAATTACTTGATATATACTCGTCCAATTTTTCAACTATTGTAAATGTGTGACAGCTCAATAAAAATATTTTTCATAATAAAGTTTCAAAATAATAATAACAGGAAAGTTCTTTTATAAAATTTAACGCCGATGACAGGACAAGCATAAAAGGTAAATTGGGAAAATACAGCGAATAAATAAAACACCGTCATCACAAATTGGTAAAATCGAATAGTCGCCTGATTGTACCGAATGTATAATAAAACCATTGCTATGAAAAACTGTGTTGCGTCCGAATGTGAACGAACGTTTAATCACATTTGTTACTAGCTCTCTTAATTAAACACAGGCGCAAAAATAAATTAATAATTAAAGAAATAAAAAATTCTCTGTAAATCATTTCATATCATGGTTACGTGACTTTCAGTAATTTTGTTGTTATTTACCTATATTTTTGTGAGAAAAAGGGTGCATAGGGTTCCCACCAAGAACTTAGGGTCCCAAGCCAACCTCACCTGCAAGTGGTGCACCTGCCGATCAACGGACGAGGCTCTGGCAAACAAAATGTCCCAATAAGCGGCAATAGGCTCGCCACCTATTACGTGGGATCAAAACACTGGCGAAAAGTGGGCGTTTAATATGCCTCTGCCTACCCCTTCGGGGAAGCAGGCGTGAGTCTATGTATGTATTGTATTGAATGCGGGCCATCAGTGGGCCGAGTCAGTCAAAAGCGTCAGATAATTTCCTGCATTGTAATTGCATACTAAACCCTTCTTTTGTCTGGACTTTAAAAGATGAAGAAAAGACTAAAGAAATTGAAGTGACAAAAAAAACAATGACTCTGAGTTTGTTTCGGCCTTTCTTCTCAAGAAGTCATTTAGCTAGGAAAAGCCGGCATCATCTAGAATAGGGTTTTGACATGTATAAGTGTTGTAAACAACCAAAATGCAGAAATAAATATGTCTTTATGTCTTTATGTATGTATGTATGTATGTTTTTTTGAGAAATGTTTGCTTTTTCGGTAAAAAATCCTCGAATAAAATTGTTAAACTGAAACTGAAAAACTGTTACCACTGCAGTTATCTAGTGTGGATATTACAGCGTAAGCGAGTGCACAGAGACAAGTACAAATATGTTTTGCAACAAAAATTATTCAGATTGTGACACGTTTGCAAATCAATAACCACTGCACACACCTACCCATAAATAAATATTTCTTACTTAAAATAAGATTCATAGATTTGCTCAAGCCATTTTCCCATCGGGGTAGGCAGCAACAACAGACCGCCACGTGCTTCTATCCTTACAAGCCTCACGCGCTTCGATTTACATTAAATACTCTTTTCATGCTCGCCGCCGGTTACGGGTGCTTCGGACCTTTCCGTTTTTCAAAACGTCTCCAATTTGATCGTCGAATTTCTTACGAGTTCTGTCACGACAGACTTGCCCACAGACCTGATTTTAAATTTCGTTAAGGGTCTTTTTACACCGTGTATATTTGATTTGTCATTCTTTCCTCACTCATTCGCTTCATGAGTTCTAACCATTTCAGCAAATACCTAGAAAAAGATATACAGCACATTACCAGACCGCTGATTAATAAATGTTGATACAAATCTTACTGTAAACTACAACTGTCAAAGTAAACAGTCAGTTTGGTTTAAAACTAAGCTATTAAAGTATGCCTTATATCCATGTAGTGTCGGGTTAAGAATACAATATTTCACTACACCAATTCATTCCGCGGCTGTCGCAAGAGGTGACTAAAGAGAATACACGAAGCAATTATATATAATACTAGCTGACCCAGCGAACTCTGTATCGCCCTTTTAAGAGTTTTTATTTAATTCCCTTTTTTCCAAGCCCCTTTTCCAAAGTTAACATTGACTTAGCGCTTAATCTCTTAACATTTCAGAGTCTATAAATGATGAACAAAGCAATAAAGATTTTTTATATATTATGTCATTATAATATTGAATTCCCCATTCCTTAAAATATCGGAGACGATACCCATAGTGACTTTAAAAACAGTCCCGTCCGCCATCTTTGATTTCCTATCCGCCATTTTTGAACATGAAATAGATGTTGTATTTGGATTCTCCATCCCTTAAATTATCAGAGACGATACACATATATATTTTTAAAGATTTTCCCATCCGCCATCTTTGATTTCCCATCCGCTATCTTGTATCTCGAAACAGATGTTGTATTTAGATTCCCCATCCCTTTTAACATCGCAGTCGATACCAATATTGTTTTTTTTTTTTCATTTTCTCATCCGCCATCTTTGATTTCACATCCGCCAACTTTGATCACGAAATAGATGTTGTATTTCGATTCCCCACCCCTTAAAATATCGATGGCGATACCCATATTGATTTTTTAAATTTTCTCATCCGCCGTCTTTGATTTCCCGTCCGCCATCTTGGATCAGTAACTAGATGGTGTTTTTGAATTCCCCATTCCTTAAAATATCGGAGACGATACCCATATCGACTTTAAAAAAAATCCCGTCCGCCATCTTTGATTTCACATCCGCCATCTTTGATCACGAAATAGATGTTGTATTTGAATTCCCCAATTCTTTAAATCATCAGAGACGATACCCATATTGATTTTTTTAATTTTTCCCGTCCGCCATCTTTGATTTCCCATCAGCCATCTTGAATCACGAAACAGATGTTGTATTTAGATTCCCCATCCCTTTAAACATCGGAGACGATACCCATATTGATTAAAAAAAAAATCCCATCCGCTATCTTTGATCACGAAATAGATGCTGTTTTTGAATTCCCCATTCCTTAAAATATCGGCGACGATACCCATATCGAATTTAAAAAAAATCCCGTCCGCCATCTTTGATTTCCTATCCGTCATCTTTGAACATGAAATAGATGTTGTATTTGGATTCTCCATCCCTTAAATCATCAGAGACGATACCCATATTGATTTTAAAAAAATTTCCCATCCGCAATCTTTGATTTCCCATCCACCATCTTGGATCACCAAATAAATTTCATATTATTAATCAGCATCCCGAAAATCTCGAAAACGATACCCATATGGATTGTATCCTATTCGTTTAGCCTTTTTTTGCCTTTGGCCCAAGCCTCCCCCTTCTCGTTTGACCATTTTATTATTTTTGTCTGGCCCCTAAAATTGGCGCAATTCCTTGTGGCGTAATTTTATATAACCGTTTCGGAATAATTGGGCTATCATAGGCAATAACAATTTTTAAAATCCGACTGCTAGTTCCTGAGATTAGCCGACATTATCTTTTAGCCTTTTTAGCCTTTTGCCCGGCCCCAAAGGGTCGAAGCGTTATGTTATATAGCCTATAGCCTTCCGGAATAATTGGGCTATCGTATACAAAAAGAATTTTTCAGATCCGACTGGTAGATCCTGAGATTAGCGCGTTCAAACAAACAAACAAATAAACAAACAAACTCTTCCGCTTTATTATATTAGTATGGATGTGAAGTGATGGCAAACTCGACATCAAACCATAAACCATCTGGCAAATATCTAAGTAGAATAAATCCTCCTATTGACTCACAGTGATAGTGACTTTGATGACTGCTGTTGCCCTAGCAGAGTACCTAATTAGCATAATGATACTTGTACGTAATCATCATCATTCTAGTCACGGTAATAATATCTATATTACCGTGTTCTAGTGTTGGTTCTATTGCTATCCAAGACCTTTTCTCTGCAGGCGTGCAGCGATTCTAGTCTAGATTTGACAGAAGACCGAGCAACAAAGAACTGTCTAAAGGTTTTACTCATTTTTAATACCTAATATAACTTTATATCAACAATAATATCACTTTGTTTTTAGTTATCGTCGTGTTTTCTATATCTTCAACCGATTCATTTTACTGTAAAATAATACAGCTATTAGTTAATATGCTGCAAAATAACTGTAAATACTTTCATCTAACACTATGATGTAGTGTCTAACACTCGAAATAGGCTACTTGACTGATAAATGAAGTGATGAAAATTCTTGTAGGTACTGCGGTATTTTAATTCATTTTGTTTTAAATCACTGACGAGAGTAAAGGTCCGTCCGTATAATGAGTACAATAAAGGTATTCATGTATGCAATTTTAACATGCTAATACGGATTAATACCCTTTGTTCTCTCACATTGAAAGTGTGTCGCTATAATTTAATGTATAGAACAATCCGTATATTATCATTTGATCACCGAATCAGCTTGTTAATTACATTCTATTGTTCAAACAAAACCAAAACGATCGCTTTATGCAATGGCTTGCAATCTCTAATTATGTTTTGGCATGCTGTCAAAATGAGCATATCTTCTTTAAAAGTACGAAGGGACTATGTCGAAAGACATTGGCTGAGTAGAACTATAAAAATGTTTACTCGAAATCCTATGCAATGTAGTTACATTGCATAGGATTTCGAGTAAGCATTTTTGTGCAGTTGCACAAGAATACAAATATGCGCGCTTAAACGATAAGATCTCAAGATGCATATCTTAAATGTTTCCACGCGTTACTTGTTTAATAGAGAACGTTCAGGAAATGAACGCATTTATTTCTTAACCCGCAATAATACGTTCCAATATTCCTGCACACTTGCCCCGAAGGAAATAATATATTCAATTATGTATTTATGCAAAATGATAGTTACACATGTTACACACACATAAAATGAAGTGATAGGTTGGTAGCCGGCGGAAACCAGACATGTTGGTTTAGAATAGATGACTTTTAAATAATATTTACTACAAACAAAATAAAGCGTTCCTTGTACCTACTTATAGACTTTTTAAATTTGATACTTTTCTGCACTGTTTTACTGCGGGTTGCAACTTGAACCTTGTGAAGCAATTGTTCGATATTTTTGTACAGGTACCTAAACATAGGGTTAAAGCAAAAATAAGAAAACCTAATCAATTTAAATAAACTATTTTCAGTTTGATTCAGTACTTTATAAATCGTCGAGATGATTACATTTTGTTATGATTTTGTGGTCGATTTTGAAATTTACGATTTGTATACATTATGTAAGTTTATATAACGAATGTTAATCGAGAAAAATGACAGGGCTACAACGGAAGATGAGAGAGGAGCCCTGCAGTGGGACGTCACAAGCTCATAAAAAGCTTTTACTAGCATTGGAGAGGCCTATATCTAGTAGTTGACTACGGCAGGCTGATGATGATGATGACAAACTACCGCGGCTACGAACGTTGCTAGGCGGTAGAAACGCCGGAAAGATGCAGACATAGTTAAGTTACCTTATACTTTAGGCAAGTTATTAAACGCGATTAATACCCTTTAAATTATATTTTATGATTACATTTTCTATTTCAATCATAGAAATAGGATCATGAGAAAAATATTCGATGACTTCGAAGCAATTGAAACATGAAGAAATACTACTAAGAGAGAATGACTACTACTACAATCGGAGTTACTTTGTGTAGAGGAATAATAGGATTTGCATTGTCACATGGGAGCATATTAACAAAGACTAAGATAAAGACCAGCGTATAGACTTCACAAATCCTATCAAATACCAGATAATTCTAAAAGCCTCGTTTTCGGCGGCGACGTTTCCTCGAAATGTTTGTTAGATCATACAAAAGGCTATTGAAATTTACGATTAAAAAAAAATCGGTTATAACACGAGATAGGGAGCTACATGATAGATGGTAATGGAAGCACATAAAACTGAAAAGTAATATCGTTGACAGTCAAAGGCTAGCTCAGCAAGTGCCTGTGAGAATATCACGATTTTGCAGTTTTAGGAATTGCAATCTATATAATTGTACCGTAGAAGCTTTCTCATACGGACTGTAAATATACAGGTGCTAACAGGACATGTAATATCATGATAAGAGTATCGCTATGGCCATAAACTATAGGCGTGACGGAGATGCACAAAGTCGAGTACAAAGTATTCTCTACTGCAAGTGACATTCGCTAAGCGACTTCGCAACCCGAGGGATTGTGACGGAAGTACTTACTATTAGTTTCTGAATATTTTACGAACCTGTTACAGTGCGATCTATTTTCTCACAACAATATCAGACATTTAAAGCGTAATATGCACTTTTCGGAACCAGCTCTGATCGAAATATAAAAATCAAATGTAAAAATCAGTTTTACGGATGATTAGTATTTTCTATTAGTGTCTGCTTTGTTGGTCACTCGACTTACATCCATTTGCTGATGATTGTGATCTCGAGTTCTTTTCTCGGGATCGCTGACAATGCAATCATCATTAGGTTTTACTGTGAATAAAATCTAAACTGTAGGGCAAATGCCTGGAATTATGCACCGCGGCAAATTATGGCCTCGCTTCTCTAATTTACGGCCACAATCTAATCATCGCTGACTAACTTCATTCAGGCCTACGGCCTGCTACAGAATTTCAGTATCTTGAAATTTTATGGTATTTTGAGTTATGTAGCATATTTATCTTTTCATTGAAATTGTCATAGGAACTTGAAAAAACAACAGAACTATGATTGTATTACCAGATAATTCTCGGCGAATAAAAAGGCAACAATGTTTAGCTCGTATCAACGAAATTTAAAGCCAACTTTGGTATCAACATTTTGCTGCTTTGTAATAATCTAAATGGGAGATAATCCAGCATAGTTGGATACAATCGTCAGGGAACATAAAGCGGTCGAATCCACGTATTAGAGTGATGCGAACTTCCCAGTTTTCCTATTCTGTTTGGAAACAGGCGTGCTTACACTGTGGCCACGTTAGTTTTTATTTTCGGGGTCCGTAGCACTCATTTCAAAAACGGATATCCGCGCAAAGATATTTCATTTTGCACGTTGTCAGTATTCAAATAAATGTTAAATGGTCTACATTCTTTGCGCTATCAATGTACATTAGGTTTTTGTTTCTGAGTCTATATCTCTATTTGCCTGTTATGTGACTTGAATAAAAATGTTTTATTTGTAAGTGAGCAGCGATAGCCTAGTGGAGAGATCGACAGACTGCTACGCAGAGGGTCCGGGTTCGAATCCACGGCACGCACCAATTCGGAGTTATGTGCGTATTAAACTGTTAATTATCGCTTGCTAAACGGTGAAGGGAAACATCGTGAGGAAACCTGCATGGCTGAGAGTTCTCCATAATGTTCTCGAAAGCCATGAGAAGTCCGCAAACCTGCACTAGGCCAGCGTGATGGACTATGGCCTCACCCTACTCATAGTGAGAAGAGGCCCGTGCCCAGCTGTAGGATAATGTATTGAAAGTCAATGTAAATAAAGATTGTGATGTGTTCTTTGCTAAGAGTGATTTAAGTACGCGAGTATGTTAGCGTAAATATTATTTCTTCAGATAACGTATATTCGAAGAAAATATAATGAAAAAGAATCGAAACGAAAAAAAGTGTTACCAATCACTCCGTTCAAAATTAAATTCTGCCAAGATTGATTAATGAAATAAATATTGATTAAATTTAATGCCGTTGAATGAACTCTAAACTATTCAATACGTGATCTACAGTCTGTGTATGTCGAAGAGATAATATGTGAATATCGAAGAAAGAATAAAATAAGTTTAACTTGTAGATACCGTGTTTATTTTAGGTGTTTAAAGAGCACTTACATTAAGAGTCACGTATATGTAAATATGTCATATTTCATATTAATGTAAAATAACATTCACATACGGCATTTGCTCTCTCGTGGCAGAGATTTTCATTTGGTGGGTTTTATTGCACATTGTTACGTTGCTTCCCCCTAAAGTCGTTGTAGCTGCGGATTGAAAATCCATTTAGTAGTTGTATGAGCACATATTCATTCAAAAGCTTGCTGGGCACAAAGTTTGCAGAAGAAATGTAAGTGTGTGTAATCCAGACCGAAGTTCGGTAGTCAGTAGCTCCACTCAAAGGAGACTAACCGAATGCGCGAAATGTATTAAGACATTCTTTATTCTACGACTCCCGTAGTCCGATTTGATGACATAGCAGACACGACCAGATAGAGATTGGGTGCAAGACTAACAGCTTGATGTTCTTAGCGCGACATGGTTATGTCCATTGTCCTGTGCTTGTGAAAAACCAATACCTAATAAATAATTTAATTTTTCACAGAAGTCGAACCCGATTACTTTTGACGGCTAGATCACCGAGACAGTAATCTATACTGCGAAGATTCACATGTTAACCCCGGTTATGCGTGTGTAACATACTAAGGAATTAGTCAGAAAACTGTTTTCTATTTAGTTTCAGTGACTCCATTTAACGAGTAATGCAGAATTTTGTGCCAAAACACATTATGAACCAGTGAGGTATACCTTGTGATTGTTTATTGCATAAAATGGCTCTGTATTCGCTTTGCATAAATTAAGGGCAATAAGCCGTGACAATCTATTAGCTTTTTTATCTTCGTTTTTGTAACAAATGTCTGTTTCTAAACATTTGTAATTAAACAAATCTACCTCGAGACTAGTTTCGTACTAACCATTTATTATTTTAGCGGTTTCTTCAAATCAACAAACATTTCAAATTATTTCATTTTTATATTTTATAAGATTCTGTCCAAAATTGGTGTAATTTAGCCTTATCAGAGTGAAATTAATTTTCTATTCCATCTGGTACCCGGTATTATACATTTTGTGCTAATTTCAGGCAAGAGTTGATTTTTGTGAGATAACATCAAAGTTGATGACAATTTTAATTATACCTTCTTACAAATTAAATACTGCAAATGAATATTGGATGTAGGCGCATTTTTGACTAAAGCTGTCTTTTTTAATGCATAACTTTTTGCTTTGTGGAGTTTATGATCAATTAATGGTTTTATGACTACATGACTATCAATTGTTGCATATTGGATATGGATTGAAATTAAACTACAGTTTACGGATTTTATCGCGTTATGTTGGTTTCACTGTTATTACATTTAAACCGAATTATATAGAAACTACATTTTTATTACTAGCCGACGTTTCGAATTCTTTACAGGATTCATGTTCACCGCGTACTGAGGTGATATTTGTCTTTGTCTTGAATTTAAAAGTTATCTCAAAGTACCCGAACATTTTTCAACTATTGGTGTTACTATCTACGCAGAATGTGCTCACTGTGTCTTGATGTCTTCTGGTGACTTTGTCCTACTTGGGTTTCATTAGCCTGATAACAGGGTCCCAAGCTGAAGGAACATTCCAAACATCTTCCCTATTGAAATTAGGATGTTTTTTTAATTTCAATAGCTTCACGTATAATTCTTGGAATAAATCGGTGTTCTTTGGCGAGTATCTGCGGTTTATCAAATCGCAGGTAATGGTTGGTTCCTTGTTCTACATGTTCACACACAGCAGAATTCGTCGAGCGTTTGTGTTTAATGTCAGCTATATGTTCCTTTAGTCGAATGCCTATGCTTCTCTTGGTTTGTCCAATGTATGAGAGCCCACACTCACAGTCAATCTTATAAACCCCGGCCTCTTGTAAGGGTAACTGACTCTTGACAGATGGTAATAATTGGCTTATCTTCGTTGGCGGCTTGTAGAAAGTTTTGATTGAAGCTCGCTTCAAGATGTAGCCAATCTTGTCGGTCACGCCCTTGATGTATGGGAGTACAGCACGTTGTCTTTCTACTGTGGCTGGCTTGTTCTTCGGGGATCTGTGACGTTGGCGCGGCGGTCGAAGCTTGTTGTCTTACAGAACTTGCTGTACATGTTGAAGCTCGGCGTCCAGGTGTTTCTTGTCACAGATCCCCCGGGCTCTCTGAAACAAAGACATTCCTGCGGTAGCTAACTGTTTAGGATGGTGGTGAGATTCACCGTTTAAGTAGATACCTATTTGTATGTGTCTTTTTCCTATACACAGTGTGGCTCAAAAAGTTGTTTTTGTTCCTGATAACAAGTACATCTAAGAAAGCTAAAGAATTGTTTGCCTCTAATTCCATTGTAAATTTTATGTGGTTATGGATAGAATTAAGATGGTCTAGGAATACATTTACACTATCTGTTGGTAAAATTATAAAAGTGTCATCTACATACCGCTTACAGAAGCTCGGTGTGATTGTGGCAGTCTGCAGGGCTCGCGCCTCGAAGTCCTCCATGAAGATATCAGCAACAACAGGCGATACTGGAGAGCCCATTGGCACACCGTCTACTTGTGTGTAGTATTTCTCATCCCATAACAGGTAGCCAGTTGTTAAGCAGTGTTTCAATATTTCTGCAATTCTTCAGGCATGTTGTTCTCTATTAGCTTCCTTCTAGTTATTTCAATACAGTCATGTGCCGATAAGCATGAGAATAATGACTGTACATCAAAACTAACTATAGTTTCCTTGTCAGAGAGATGTAGGTGTTTTATTTCACTGACAAAATGATAGGAATCCTTTACATGCGCTCTCGTCTTGCCTCTGAGTGGCGAGAGAATCTTTGCAATGTGTTGAGCCAATCTGTAGGTTGATGCCCCTATTTGACTGACTATAGGGCGCAGTGGAGCATTTTCTTTATGTATTTTCGGTAGACCATAGAAAAAGAAAATATTATATTGGATATGGATTTAGTCATGTGAACATCAATTGTTATGCTAAGGCGAAACCATGGTATTTTTGCTATATGAAGATCATACTTAAAAATGTGGTTAGATTGTAGGCAGATCCTCCAGTATAATGCGCTCTCTTGATACAACTCAATTTAAATTTGCATCTATTACGACTGATGTTATTTGAATATGTTATTACTAAGCAGTATACTATCTGTGTAGTAACGTATTATGAACATATAATCTTACGACCCTATTTCATTCTGTGGGTTTCGTAAGAGACGACTAAACAAAATAGACAAAGCAAATACATGCGTTTGTAAAGAGACGGCAAATTAGACGTCAGACCATAACAGCACGGGCTGTTTTCGCAACTCCACGTCCTGGCGTGTATTTTGCGTGGATCAAAGACGTCAGACCATGTGTAATTGTGTTTATAACCCAAGAGAATATTTAATCCAAGCTGCGTACCAATATTTAAAACAATATACGGTGACTTGTAGAGGATGCGGTGAGTGTTTTCATTCTTCGACTAAAATAAATTGCATAGATGGTGCAATTTGTTTGGATGTTCCCTGCGCTACTTCGAGCGTTATACTCGACTTATGTTTTATGCTGAGATGGTACAAATATTGTGTGAGTGTTCTACCAATATTCTATACCCTGTTTCAGTATCCCCTAAGTCTCTAAACTATGCCTAGTATTGAAAATATCTCGAAAACAATTTTGATTAGTCGTATATTTATTACATGCCTAGTGAACTCGGCCACGGCCGTTTTCAGTTTGCTTTGATTCACTTTATGTCTCGCTTTCGTTGGAAACTTGTAATAAACGTATTTGAAATCAATCTTCCACTAAAATGAAAATTCAGTGAAAAAATCAAGGTAAAGTGCCTAGAAGTATTTTTGAAAACTCAATCAGTAACAAGTAACATTTAAATATTATGTAAATATGTATTAATGCTTTATCAAATAACAGTATTTTAAGACATGAAAATGAATTGTTCATATGCTAGTTATTCAACAAATAAAATCAAAGTTGTAATTAATGGGTAATCTTTAGAGTAGGTACCTGAATCAAGTTAAGGTTGAACAAAGACAATTCAAATCCGGCTTTCATCTTGTATATATAGAAGTTTTACCCTTAGAATGTAAAAGATGAAAGTTTTACAGCATCTCGTTTGAAATTTTTCGCTGAATTTGTTGCAATGCTGTACTGATTCTTTGTGATCACAGAAAGAACATTGAATAAAATCTAAGTTTTACACAAGATAGGATGTGAACAAATGTTGCGAATCAAATATTTCTGCAAACGTAGACTGAGATCGCTAAGTACAAAAAGAACTGTAAAAAATGTATGTACATATTTATAACGAATTGATGGTTGGTAAGAAGTTCGATATTAGACACAGATATATTTATTGGTACTATTTAATCGCAATGGCACGGCCGATAATTAAATGGATACAGACGTAACGACGTACGTATAGATTTTTCCTATTACCTTTTTATTAATGTCTGGTATTTATTGAAATTCCTATATATTTTCTACATTTTTTATCTCAATATTCTGAGCAATAAAACAAGCAAAAGTAAATATAATCAATTTCTGAGTAATGGCTTTTCATATATCAATAGCAGTGGATGTTATTGCTATCGGGATGTATACTTTGAGATGTGCGACTGGAAACATTTATGTTTCTTCGTACTTCATAAGGAATTTTGTACCCAAAGTGTTCAATGGAATCTGATTACTTTCGCTTGAACTCGGCTATCTAATCATTATCTTCTAGTCCACTATTTTTTATGTAAGCTGCACGCCACTGGAAAATTAATTAAAATGTCGCGGTTCCGAACAAAAAGAAGACTTATCAAAATTCATTGTCACCTCCCGCCGCTGCTAAGCACGACTTTTATAATGATAACATTATTTTTTAAATCAACATTAAGTTCTTGTATTGCAATAAAAAAAAGTTCGTTGCGTTGCTTTAATAAATTAATCTTGTTAGCTTCCCGGTAGGCAAATCAGCACACTAATTATGATATACGATAAATTTATACATCTGTACCGTACTAATAAACCTAATGCAGATTTTTCTTTTTCCTATATTTTATTCTAACAACAGTTATCGTGCATGCAACTATATAGGAACTCAAAACGATAACTCTATATAGAGATCTAGCACTTGGGCCCCATGACCCCAACGTTTCAACTCCCAACGGCTCAAATATGTAATCCTCTATGAGATTTACGTATTTGCGCCGTTTTAGAGTCTCCGCTGTGGCAGCAGCAGCGCCCACTCAACCCGCTGTGCTAAGAAGATGAGATGGCGCAAGGGTGTCGACACACGTTGCGTCCCACAGCAAAGGCCTACCCATCTTCTATGGCAGTAAAGACCTACAGTCTGGTCTCTTGCCATCGTCATGTTCCAAGCCCTGAGGTTCAAGGTGGGCTGGAACGGCAGCGGTGACAAGAGCCCGGCGAAGTATGTCATTGAGTTTGGCGTTTCATGAAATACGACCTGCACTCCTGCCGCATGACAGACCATGGTGACCATGGCTGTCGACAGCCTCCCCATAGTGACAACGATGTGGAGCGACACATGGCGCACCTAACCGGAGGCAAGAAGCGATGCGACAGGTCGTGTCGTCCAACATGGTACCTACGTTGGACGATGGCAGTGCTTCAAGCCAGAGCCCCGACTCCCACTCTCCCACAGACACACACATGTACAGAGGAGATTTTCTCGTACTGCGCTGCAAAGCGGCCCGTCCCACTGCCTCTGAGAGGATAAATTTCGGGGCAACTCAGTGCTTGGACAACCCATTTTCCAAGCATTAATGGCATCGATCCAGGTGAACAGGTAATGTCGCCTGTAGCCATGCTCGGTCGTTCAGAGCTACATTTAAATTGTTGCTTAGGGTGTTTTGTAAAATTTTGTCAATATTGACTAGTGGGCTTGGGTTTTTCCAAAAAGGCGAAGAACGTAAAGCGTGTGTGAACTTAGGTACAAAAAGACAATATCGAATAATAGTGAAAGCCGAATGTATATTAATTTTGAGCAGGCGGTCCGAAATTTCACTAAAATTTTGAATTTTTTCATGAATAAAATAATCAAAACCTTCGTCTAGTATTGGGGACACAAGAAGTCGAAGAGAACTTTTTTGAATATGAGTTATACTGGGCGCAAGGGTTTGAAATTTGGAAAGAATTGCGGATTGGTCTAAAGTATCGGTGATAAAAATTTCACACTTACTTGGATTAAGGTCTAGGCCGATAGATGAAAATTTTGTCTTCAGAAGTGCCAGGTCCTGATAGATAGTGTCTACGTCGCCTCTTAAGGTTTCGTCATCTAGGTACCAGATGTAAAATTTAGAATTTAGCTGGCTAATAACTGGATGAATGGCTAAGCTAAAAATGAGTGGTCCAAGAGGGTCGCCTTGTTGACAGCCAACGGCAGACTCCAAAAGATTTTCCTTGTATATTAATTTTGATGGATGCCTGTAGCACTGCCAAAGGAAGTTGTAAATTTGGCGGGTTTCTAATTTAACTTGCGTCAACAAGGTGTCCCTGTTCACTGAGTTAAAAGCATTCTTTAAGTTAATCTTCAAGATAACATCACCCCCATTACAGCCAAGGCACGTTGACAGGGCATGCATGGCGGCCTCACAGCCACCCTTAGAGCCAAATCCAAGTTGTAGTGGCTGTAATTTGCTGCCTAACATGGAGTTATAATGACGACAGCAAATCTTGGCCGCCATACGCCTGTACGTATACCCAATGGCAATGGGACGAATACCACCGTCTCGCTTTCGCAAAGCGCATAGATTTTAAGTAGAGTTAACTAAAGCCGTTAGCTCCCCCAAAAGCGCGTCCCCGGCCGCCCCAGCACTTGAACACATAAGATCTTTTAAATGTTGGGGTGTTAAGCCGTCGAGACCACCAGCAGACCCACTTTGGAAGGAGCCAACGGCAGTCAGCACGTCCTTGGCTGTAATCCTGAGGCAATCTGAGTTAGTGTCAGGTGGGTCAGGAAAGGAGAGGTTATCTCCTGGCGCTGGATGCTTGCTCTGCAGACTCGCGAGTGTGTCGGCAGAGCAAGGTGCCACCACGTCACATCCGTATTCTTGTTTCTAAAAGTGATTATGCTCTTCTTTGCTTTAAACGTAGGTACTATATAATATGTTCATCTGCATTTGTAAAATATTTTAATAATAGAACAACCTCAGTTTAGCAGTAAGGAGTTTATATTAATTTGTCAAATCAAAATTCCTTATCATGGTGGTAATTCTGAGGCGAGACAGCTGGAAGCGTTTGCGTAATAATGTATGTGCGACTACGATGCGTAATGATGTATGTGCGACTACGTCCTAGAAACAGAGGGCAATTGCAAACTATTTCGTAGCATGTGTTAGTTGATTTTCAATGACAGCACATTTCTTCTGGTTAAAATTGCTTTTGAGAAGGGTTCTTTCAACGAATGAGCATGTAACTTCACAATTTGTATTTTGCCTGATGACTGATGATACAATATAAAATATATCTAAATTAGGAACTAGCTGACTTCAGGCTTAGCTATGCTGAAGTAAAATTGCTAATATTACTAAATATACTGCATATTCTAAGTACCACCTACTGTTGATACAATATATGACGTGTACAAACGTTATTAGCCTGCTACCAATTAATGAAATATTTCACAAAACTTTAAACAATAAAAATACGCTGATAAACATACTTCAATTATTATTTTTGTATTAAACCCAACAAACAAATCAAAGTTAAACTTGAGAACTCAATACTCAATCTACTGTGCTTGTAGAGTATCAAAAAACGAATGAATTTGCGGAGTCAGAAGTAATGCCAGCGAAAAATGTGCCCGGTTAACCGATCCTACTAGGTCAAAAACCCACAGTAGTTTTATATACATATAAAATTTTATGAGTGTTGTTGCTTGAAATCAGGGCACGTTTTCTTGTGTAACTTAATCTCTAAATAAAAACTAAAAAGAAACAGCTAACTGGTAAAGTAATCCCGTAATCACTTATTAGACAAATTATAATGCTTTTACATAATTTGTATGAAAATGTCAAAAACGCAAATTAAATTGAGTGGATTTATAACAGACTGTTACAGAGAGAGAGAGAGAGAGAGAGAGAGAGAGAGAGAGAGACATCTAAGCCAATATACAAATTACAGTCACAAATTTAGCAGCAAAGAAATTTAAGACATTAAGTGAATGACTCATTGAATATTAAACTATCTCATTAAACCACACCGCAACAACTGTCTAAGGTATGTAATATAGACAAGTATACACTTGTTGTGAGGCAACATTTGTCACTGATATCTATATTATTAAATTTCAAGTGAAGTCTCTTCCGTATCGCAATATGATGCTTGCTTTGTCATACGAAGAGAGGGGCGGATTCAAACATTGTTTGCAATAGAAATAATATAATGAATAATAGTTTTTACGTATTAGTAGATCTCTACTAGATACTTCTACATAGTACCTGCAGTCAGAGTAACTAGTGACCGCTTAGTGGTCGAAATTCAGCAATTTTTATTTACATATTTATGTATGTATACTTAGACTAACACGTCTTTTCTTCAAAAAAGTAACGCAAATCTCGGTCTACTGGGTCAAGCAAGCGGAAGGTTATGACCCCTACTCTACTATACAGGCATTTGGACCTATTCACTTACGGCCATTTTCAATATTCGATCCATAGATGGATTTTGAGATTCGAGATTCGAATCGCTGTTAGCATCCCTAGCCTCGAACACGATACGAACACTCCTTTCGTTTACGCAACTTTAGGAGGCGCACGTGGCCTTTCACGTTTCAAATGATACGCTGTGTTCTAAATCTGAAAAATCTTCTCTTCTTAGCGTTATCCCAGTTTCAATCTGGGGTCCGCTTACTAGTCTAACCGGATTTGACTGAATATTAGCTTTTCCACAGAGCGACTGCCTGTCTGACCTCCGCAACCCGAAGGGATAGCGATATTCCATGGTTTAGAGTAGTTTCACACTGACGCCCTGTAACGACTGTCAGAGATCATCATGACAACCGGGACTGACTGCTTAACGTGAGAGCACGTTAAGTAGTCGAGGCACGGGACAATTTTAACAATTCAATACGCACATAACTCCGAAAAGTCATTGTTGCACGCCGTGGATTCGAACTCGATACCCTCTACATGGCAGTCTGTTGTTATATCCACTCGGCTATCGCTGCCTGTTCTAAATCTGAAAAATACCACAATAATAATTGAAAATAGATAATATAATGTTTAAATAAATTTTCTTCTGCTAGATTTTGTGTTATAATGTTTAATATTATTAATCTTATAAATCTGTCATTTTGTAAATAGGTTACAGCATCAAAAGCTACTCTGATTGCGTTCCTGAGAACACACAAGTTTTAGGTTTTTAAATACAGCGGTGATAGGCTTAATAAGTTACGATCTCTAAAAAAACTAAGTACTATTTTAAATCTTGATCACGGTTAACCAAGATTTCACAGATGTGTGGATTGCTTTATTCCGCCGGAGCATTGAGCTTCATCCAATCATATATGCCAAGGCGGTTAGTCATGGTCTTCTATACTTTGTTTAAATATTTACAATCGCAACAGCCATTTTTGGGCGCCTACTACGTAACGAACTTCAATTCAATTTTGGTTGAATTAACTTGCTCGTTTATGCAACTTAAAACTCGAAAATGTTTTCCTCCTCTATCTGGTTTGCTCGCCGTGTCTTGAATACGATTTCTTGCGGATTCTACTTCTTTTTGCTCCGATTTGATTAGTTTGGACTTGAATTGTATTGATATTTTTGAACGTACTTACATACATACATAGACTCACGCCTGTTTCCCGGAGGGGTAGGCAGAGACTACGGAACGCCATTTGCAACGATCCGGACATATCTCTCTTGCTTCATTCACTCCCATCAGATTCCTCATGCATGCTCTTCTGTTCAGGGTACTTCTAACCTGTCCTGTTTTTAGGATGTCTCCAATCTGGTCAGAGAACGACCGCCTAGGTCTTCCCCTTCGTCCTTTCCCTTCCACACTTGCCTTATATATCTGCTTGGTCAGTCTCTCGTCATATTTTTAACGTACTTTTGAACGTATATTTGAACAGAAATATTAATGCGTAACTAGGTAGGACATATACCAATTTAAGTTATTGCTTAAAGTGTAAACATACATAGATTAAGTTACCATGAGGCTGACGTAATCTCATGTAGATTGGCAGTCCCAAATCAATAAAGCAAAAAGAAAGTTGTTGTTACCAGTGATAAATATATGTTATACAAGGAGCCAACAGTTTGAGCATTGTAGGTAAGTGGTACTCCAGGCTCTTAGTACTAATTATGTCTTAGTACTAAGACGGAAATCAGATATGAAATATCTAAGTAGCTGTCAGACTCTAGCACTTCATGACGGAGATAGAGCAAGAAGATGATGAGAGAATGACAAGTAAACGGACTTCTATCGTCGTATTCCCAAAACGAGAAGGATATTTGGTAGAAGAATGGATACTTCATCTTATACTTGTTTTGAATATTTTAATGACGTCACTGACTCTACTTTTGAACGTATATTTGAACAGAAATATTAATGCGTAACTAGGTAGGACAGATACCTAATTGCTTAAATTGTAAACATAGATTAAGTTACCATGAGGCTGACGTAATCTCATGTAGATTGGCAGTCCCAAATCAATAAAGCAAAAAGAAAGTTGTTGTTACCAGTGATAAATATATGTTATACAAAGAGCCAACAGTTTAAGCATTGTAGGTAAGTGGTACCCCAGGCTCTTAGTGCTAACTATGTCTTAGTACTAAGACTTAAATCAGATATGAAATATCTAAGTAGCTGTCAGACTCTAGCACTTCATGACGGAGATAGAGCAAGAAGATGATGAGAGAATGACAAGTAAACGGACTTCTATCGTCGCATTCCCAAAACGAGAAGGATATTTGGTAGAAGAATGGATACTTCACCTTATACTTGTTTTGAATATTTTAGTGACGTCAATGACTCTACTCTCCGGCACTTTTGAGTGAATTACTCGGCACTAGTGTTGTAAAAATACCGTATAATACCAAAAGGCTATGTATTAAACCGGTATTTTATTATAACTTACGGTATTATTGGTATTTTATGTATTTTATATTCTGATTCAGTTTATAAGACCCTGCGATATTGCGTCGAGTTCTAGTTTAAAACATCAAATATATTTTAAGTTTCGATTGTATTCTTTGTTTTAGAATTACCTACTAATTAATAATTTTGGAATTTTAACTTTTGGAAAAATTCATTGCAAAGCCCGAAATTCGTATCGTCGAAACACGTAGATAAATCACGTGTTTCTAAATTGATCTCGATTTACACAAATCTTGGTATTCCTGACAGCACATTCAAAGTTAAAGAAAGTGGTGATGAAGATGATTTAGCTGAAAGTATGTTGCTAGAATGCATTACTGCGTCGTCATCTACCGAGAACGTAGCAACACAAGAGGATTTAGATATGGAGGTAGAAGATCTTCTAAATCTCGGGTTTTCGAACTAGGAAGACAAAAGCGTGGGCCACGTCTGTGCTTTTCTTATGGATCTTGTATTAAGGTTCGGGCTTTACGTGTCTCCACGCAGAGAGGAACATAATGTAATTTAGAATAAATAGAGAGATGATTCAAATAACTTTAAGGACCCCTTTGCTCTAACGTACCTTAAAATGTTACGTGTTTTTCTTTAAATCATATTTTGACCTTGTTTTTATGGTAATATTGTTGTAGCTAATAGTAATTATGGGTCGGGTTTCGAAACGCGTCGCCCGAATTTGAGGGTATTGGTGGTGTAGGGGGCTTAAGGGAGTTAGTTTTAATCCCCTAAAAGTAATTTTGGCTGCCGGAGTTGCGTCTAAATATTTTTAAACAATTTCCAAAAACTCTTCATTCAAATATGAAAAATGGAACGTAATTTTAGGTTTAATGTGAAAGTAACTAAATAGGTTGTGTTAGGTTCTCTTTTGACCCTTAATCCGAAAATAGGAGCCCTGCGAAGCAGAGTTCCTCCAACCTTAGTTTATTAAACTAGTGTGAAGAATGTGGAAGTTGGTAATGCCATACACACCGATGTCTGGAGTTTTTTTTTCCAGAGGAAACCAAGTATTTCCGGCAAGTGAAAATGGTGAGGGCTGGTTCCGAGACCTTCCCCCCTCCCCCTCCAATCACTCACAATCCCTAAAAACGGCGACGTATTTCGAAACCTTAACCGTAATTATTAATAATACAAAATAAAAATATAATTTATTTCTTATTCCTGTGCAATTCTACCGTATTCAGTATTTTTAATGATTTCTATGATCATTTACTTAAAAAATACAGAAGAATTGATTTATACATAAAATACCGTAGTAAATGGTATAATACCGTATTATACGGTATATTTCGTTTTATACATTTCAGTACAAATGATATAATACCGCACTTACATCTCTACTCGGCACCGAGCAACGACAAGAACTTTCAAATAGCTAAGAGCTTCAGCATGCTTTCTTACTCTGCAGGTTTTAATGACACGATTTGAATCATAAAATATAAAGAGATTAAAAATACAGCGATATAAAATATAGAGCTCATTTAATGCTTTTCATGTTTCATTATTAGTCGTCAAACACATCGTTTACCGTTCTACTTAGAACAAAACAACCTTTAGTGTTCCTCGGAATAAGTATACTGGTATATTCTTGATAGTGGGGGTACTTAAAAGTTTAATGTCAGGTAACACAAAACATAAACAAACCATTTTCTAGAAAAGGCATTGACACTAAATTGTGGTTTCTCCAGTTCGTAATTGATGAAAAACTTTCTACAATATAGCGCTAACGTAGAATGCAAGTCGTTGTCGCTTAGAGCCCGATCAAGTCCCTAAACCACTACGGGAAGTACAATTGCAAGTGGTTATGACTAACAAGCGCCGTGTTGTTCTAGTTTTACCATCGCTAGCGTTGCATAAAATGAAAACTGAAGCGGCTCTCCCAGTTTATGCTTTTGAAAATAACAAATCATCGTCGATAGAACCATAATACCACTTTCATAGATGCACCGTATGTTCTAATCTACTTATTATTGTCTGTTATTATGTACTACGCTTACCACGTATAACTAATCATTTTGATAACATTTTAGCGGACACGAATTAAGGCCTTCAATTATAGCCTCTTAATTTACAAACCATTTAAATCTAATATGCATGTAGCAATTAAATCAAGCCCAAAGTAATGTAATCATATTTATAAAATGATATTATTGATTTGTTCTACTTCGAACAAGTTCAATTAAGGAAACAATTAATTCGCGAACTGAATATAAAGTACTAGCTCTCCGCCTGCGGCTTTGCCCGCGTGGAATTTCATATAAAACTTTTTCACCCCTTTTATACCCTTAGGGATGGAATTTCCAAAAATCATCTCTTAGTGCTACCTTACAATCTTCAAGGAACATACATGCCAAATTTCAGCTTCCTGCGCCCAATAGTTTCGGCTGTAGCGTGTCTGTCAGTCAGTCAGTAACGCAAGGATTTTATATATTAAGATTACGAAAGTTCCTAAAGATCACGTTACGAACTGCCCGTGAGCACTCGAAAGAAATTGAAACATCATTCTTATGCTAGTAATTGTTGAGAAACTAAGTTTGAATTTGTATGAAATTAAATGTATAGAAGTTGGTTTTTGTTTATGTAAGTAAACGATACAAAAAGGTAACTAGGACATACAAAACATATAAACATTCAATTCGAATGAATATAACCCAAATTGGCAGAAACATTTGTTCAATATAAACATAGACAGTATTCATTATGTAGTTCGTTTGTTTTGAAAGGTGCCATTGATATAACAAGAGTAAAATCATACGGTTAATATTGCGAAGTGTAACTAATTAGCTCATCGATAGTAAAATAAATATATGTCGCCTGTTTTAATCCGGCTCTGTGCCGTAGATATTTGTATTTCAACTGGTATATTAATACGAGAGTTGCACCTGAGCCGAGGCGCGCGTTGACGGTAAATAAATCTATAGTTGGCGTCATATACCGTTCACAAGTACGCGACTTAGGGCGCTCACCCGTGAGATATGACATCTAGTCACGTTACAACTTTGAAGGTGAAAATTTGACTCGACACTGTTTTGTTGTTGGCAGTGGTTTGACAATACGGATACTGCATGCACACCGCCATTGTGCGCTAGTTTATGGCTCGACGGATAACGTAATATCCAAATATCTACTTTACTACCCTAATTCATGATCGCTGAATTTGAAATTCTTATGACACATGAAACAATAATCAAAATGGAAAGCCGTGAAAACTTTTGTTATTGTCATTGCTACGGTGGCTTACGATGAATCATTGCAAATAATGCGAACGACGCTTTAGACAGCTTTAAACTCTATTACAACATGCAGGCTTTAATGTATAGCAATCAACAGTGTATGTATGTGTATTAAGTAATTTAATACACATACATATACTGTTGATTGTTATGTACACATACATATCTCACGCCTATATCCCCGAACAGGTAGGCAGAGGTATATTGCTTCACCCACTTTTCGCCATATTTATATATAGAACAATCTTCCAGCAATAACGAAAATGAAGAAGACCAAGTACTGAGTATGGTGTTCAATGTTTGGGAATGATATCTAATAATTTCGCTTCCTGAATGAGATAATATTAATGCGGATGACATGAGCTTCCAACAAGTCGGTAACATACTGTGAGCGATATTTTTTTTTGTGTCAACTCGTATTTTAGCTATTTGACACCATTGGATTTCGTTTTGTGAGGATATATGAAGTGTAAAATTTTATGCTGACAAGTTCAAATCCATTTACATTTTATTATAAACTAAAGATTCAAGGAAAATTTCAAATAAAGTGTGTACATATGAAAAGGACACCTTCATCCCAAAACATGCCTTGGCATCTTCGCCCTGGCCGGTCTTACAAGGAAGCTCAAAAGTTAAAGATAAAAGAGTAGACAAACCAATGAAAAAACACAATGACTCGGTACACATATGTAAAGAAAATATAATTATACCCATGTTTGAAGTGGGTTAGCAATAGTGTAGCATCGAAATCAAATCATCATCAGCCCTTTGATTAGATAAAATTTAGAAATTTTATACTTACTTATCGTGTCGATGGCAACACATTATATAGATTTGGCCCAAAAATCGGCCACACGAATGGCATTTGGCCTTGCCTTATATAGGTCATTGAGCGTACACGACCCGGGGCCTGCGGAGCACGAAAGCAAATGGTCCATCGTCTGTGGTGACGCGCCACACCCGCATATATTCGTGCTTGGTTCTACAGATTATCCTTGGATCTACCAACGCAGCCTATTGAGCGCCTTCCAGGTTGGCCAAGGAAGTTTGTTTCCTGCAGGTAGTTTTTCTGTCAAAGGGACGAAGGTTGGGAGAGGGAATGTGTCACGCCAAATGTTTTCTCTGGCCTTAGGAGCATTGTTATCGCTAGCTAGGGTGGTACTGAGAAAACATTTTCGGCTTTTCAACCTCTTCGTGGCTGGGCTTTGGCCATACAGTGGGTGTCTTGAGTCTGTCTCCTGTTTCCATTTTTCTATAGAGGAGGCTACTTCTCTGCGGACAGATGGAGGCGCAATGCCTGCCAGGGGATATAGCATCTCTACCGGAGTATGCTTCAAACATCCAGTAATTTGCCGGCACGTTTCGTTTAGAGCTATATCCACTTTCTTGGCGTGAGACGATCGATGCCAAACTGGGCACGCGTATTCGCCCGCAGAGAAACACAATGCCAATCCTGTAGTACGCAAAACTGAAGGCGCAGCGCCCCACTTTGATGATGTTAAGACGGAGTAGAAGGTTATTACGTGCAGATACCTTTTGTTTTAAATTGTCGCAGTGTGCTTTGTACGTTAATGTACGATCCAGGGTTACACCCAGGTATTTTGGATGGCTGCAATGAGAAACAGGAGTGCCCCGCCAGGAGATGTTAAGGGCACGATTCGCACATCTGTTACGCAGGTGAAATGCACAGGATTGTGTTTTTGCCGGATTGGGTTTCAGACTGTTTTCGTCGTAGTAAGTACCTAGCTTGGACAATGCAGCTGATAGAGTAGTCTCCGCCTGCTCGAAGGTTTTGGTTCGTGTTGCGAGCGCTAAGTTATCTGCGTAAACGAATCGACTTGTATCCGGGGTGTTTGGTTGGTCGTTGTTATAAATATTAAAGAGAATTGGAGCCAGTACACTACCTTGGGGTAGTCCATTCTTTTGGCAACGCCACCTGCTCTTATCCGAAAGCATATGAACTTGAAAGTGTCGATTACGCAAAAGCTCTCCAAGGATACAGACAAATTTCATGTCGCCAGTGATGTTCGCCACCTTCCACAGCAGTCTCAGTATGTTTACGGGGTCATATGCGGCTGAGAGATCCACAAAGACGACACCCGAGACTTTGCCAGCCTCAAAGCCGTTTTCTATATACTGAGTCAGGTTCAGAACTTGGCCACAGCACGACTTTCCCGGTCTGAAGCAAGCTTGCTCAGGGATTAGTTTTGGGTCTATGGTATCACTCAGTCGGTTAAGAAGCATTCGCTCAAGTAACTTGTATGTGTGACAAAGGAGTGAAATAGGCCGAAAACTTTTTGGATCATCTGGGCGCTTACCAGGTTTCAGAACAGCTATTATCTTGGACTTTCTCCACAAGCTTTATTTTATTTTATACTAACCTTGGTGTATTTGATCTTAATAAGAGTAAATTGCGACGACGCACGTTGCGCCATCACTAACAAGCGCTACCGTTCTGCAGTCACTTTGTTTTATACTAAATAACATAATATTCTCCGTCGCGCTTTCTTCTTCATTAAACTGAATCACAAAGTAAAATGATGATGACGAAAGACTAACCGAGCAGATATTTCAGGCAAGTTTGAATAGGGTAGGACGAAGGGGAAGACCTAGGCGGACATTCTCCGACCAGATTGGAGACATCCTAAAAACAGGACAGTATTTTTCAAACAGACAGAAATATAACCAAGGTTAATAATTAAAACGTGTAGGGCGATAGGGTTACCAGTGTAGAAATTATAGACTTCTTGGGTAGCTTTGACCGTTTATTCTAATTTCTTCATATATACATTTACCAACTTATACTTATGCATATACGTATATAACCCTATGTGAGGGGCGAAGAGGACTGCGGGGCTATAGCTCTTCACTTCCTCCTTACGCTTCGCGAGTGTCTAAAGAGGACTGCAGGGCTATCGCTCTTTAAAACTCGATACTTAGCTAACCTGATGACTGCGGGGCTATCGATCAGGTTCGCTATGCCTACTGGACACCAGTCATCCGTGTAGTGACGGATAAAGAATACAAGTGTCACTACCCCATTTTATTCCGTGGGTGTCGTAAAAGGCGACTAAGGTAATTGCAAAAAAGCGAATAATATCTTTGCGAAGAGATGGAAAACTTGAAACCAAACCCTATACCAACTCGTCTGGCCAGCGCGGTACAGTAGGCCAAATACCACCCAATGAGCGCACCAACGAATAGGCCTCCAGTTCCCGGTAGTCCCGCTGTCCGCAACTACGGTAGCAAGCGCGGTAACAGCGGGGCAGGGGGTGCTAAGAATCTCCGGGCTACGGCAAACGGCTACCACAAGAAACTGACCCTGGCTACGTACAATGGACGCTCTCTACGGCTGGACCAACACATCACCGAACTCGAAGTAGAACTAGGTCATATAAACTGGCATATATTGGGGTTGTCTGAAGTCCGAAGACAGGGGGAGGACACGATAACCCTTGAGTCAGGCAACCTGTGCTACTTTCGAGAAGGCGATCAGCCCTCTCAGGGCGGTGTCGGTTTCCTCGTTAACAAAGCTCTCGCTAACAACGTTGTAGAATGATTTCTACAACATTGTATTGCGTTGCACTGCTGATGCAGTGTGTCGACGTGGGTAGCGTACCTGATATTAAGGATCACCGACAGGTACTCCCTGAAGGTGGTACAGGTATATGCGCCGACCTCGACATACATAGTCGAAGCCATGTATGAGGACATTACTAAGGCTTCTACATCATACCACCAAGACACACTACAGCGTTGTTATGGGGGATTTTAATGCCAAAGTGGGAGTACAAGAACGCGGCAAAACGAGAATCGGATCCTATGGCGTGGGGTGCCGAAATCACAGGGGGCAAATGCTGGTCAACTTTCTGGAGTCACAGGGGCTCTTCTTAATGAACTCCTTCTTTAAGAAGAAGCCTCATAAAAAGTGGACATGGCGAAGCCCCGATACTGTGACAAGGAACGAGATAGACTTCATCATGTCTGATCGGAGGTATATATTTAGAGACGTCTCAGTGATCAACAGGTTTAATACCGGTAGCGATCACCGACTTGTCCGAGGCACTCTAAATATAGACTTCAGAGCTGAGAGGCTTCGCATTACGTTAGTCTACTCTTAGACCTACTGCACCTCAGCTAGCAGTAGGATCCGAAAAGTTTCAACTGGAACTTCAAAACCGTTTCGGACTGCTGGAAACCCATGGCACTGTTGACGAGAAAACCGACGCTGTGGTCAAAACGCTACAGGATAAGTCTCGAAGGGTGTTTCCCGGAAAAGCGTTAACAAGCAAAGTAAACTCTCGCTCGAGACTCTCGAACTTATGAGGCAAAGAAGGGGAATGTCATATGCGCAACCGTCTTCGACAGATGGAAGAAACCTAAACCGGAAGATCCGGAAGCTGGTGCGATGTGACCTCCGATGTTCCAATACCCTCACCATTACGGCTGTGATTAAACAGAATCGAGGCACCAAAGTCTTCGCTCACCAGCTTGGTAGAATTCATCTGTCGAAACTCAATACTGCGGATGGCAAAACCGTAACCTCCAAGTCCGAGATTCTCGCTGAAATTAAGAGTTTCTACAAGGACTTGTACGCATCATGGAAAACCCAAGAGACCCAGCGGTGATGACCACAGAGCCCAACTCACGCGCCATTACACGGAGGACATCCCTGATGTCAACCAGGGCGAGGTAAGAGTGGCTCTCGAGCAGCTCAAGAACAACAAGTCTCCAGGGGATGACGGAATCAACATAGAGCTCTTAAAAGCAGGTGGTACAGCAGTTCTGAAAGAGCTGGCGAGCCTGTTTAATTCCGTTATCCACCAAGGCCTAACACCTCAGGCGTGGAGTAGGAGTGCGGTGGTTTTGTTTTTCAAAAAAGGTGACAAAACCCTGCTGAAAAACTACAGACCCATCTCACTCCTGAGTCACGTCTACAAGTTGTTCTCGAGAGTCCTAACAAATCGCCTCGCCAGAAAACTCGACGATTTCCAGCCACCGGAACAAGCCGGGTTTCGAAAAGGCTACAGCACCGTAGACCACATCCATACTGTTCGGCAGATTGTACAGAAGTCCAACGAATACAATCAGCCGCTGTGTATGAGAAAGCCTTCGACTCCATCGAAACCTGGGCGGTTCTGGATGCTCTGCAGCGGTGTCGCATCGATTGGCGCTACATCGAGGTGTGGAGATGTTTGTACGACACGGCCACTATGACCGTCCAGCTCCAGGACAGTAAAACCAGCCCCATTGAGTTGCGTAGAGGGGTGAGGCAGGGGGATGTAATATCCCCTAAGCTCTTCACCAACGCACTTGAAGACATCTTTAAGACGCTGGACTGGACTGGACGGGGCATAAACATTAATGGCGAGTACATATCCCACCTTCGGTTTGCCGACGATATCGTCATCGTGGCAGAGAGCCTGGAAGAGCTGAGCGAGATGCTGCACAGCCTAAATGGAGCCTCTCGACGGGTCGGTCTCGGCATGAACTTGGATAAAACCAAGATTATGTTCAACGAACACATTTTGCCGGGAACGGTTTATGTCGACGGATCGATGCTCGAAGTTGTTCAAGAGTATGTCTACCTTGGGCAAGTAGTCCAGCTTGGTAGAAACAACTTCGAGAAAGAAATCGACCGCAGGATCCAGTTGGGTTGGGCAGCGTTTGGCAAGCTACGTCGAGTTTTCTCTGCGCCCCTACCGCAATTCGTGAATCTGGATGTGCTACTTAATAGGTCGAAGTGCCATGTTTCTTCAATATAACCAAAATTTCAACCCATCTAGAGGCGGTATCTTCTACAATAAAGATCCATTTTTCTCCAGAAGGTCCTTTAGGTAGCGGCCCAAACAAATCATTTGATAGAACTTCAAATCTGTGGCTGTTTGGTGTGGATTGAAATAATCCAGCCGGTTTTTGATTTGAAGGTTTATATTTTTGGCAATCAACTAATGTTTTAATGTATTTGATTATGTACGAGTATTTTCGCATTCCCTTCCAGTAAAATTTATTGGTAACACGCTGTAGTGTGCGCTCAACACCCATGTGTCCACCAGTGGGAGCATCATGATAGGCTTTTAGGATATTAGGTATTTCATGTCTTGGGATAAGCAGCTTTGCATTACCATCGTCTTGATCTGGTGAGTAACGGTACAAAACTCCTTTATGTAACAGAAATCCTTTTTTAACGTTTTCTGACTCGTCTTTATTTTCTAATGATTTTATTATCAATTTCAAATCGTTATCTTTAAACTGTTCTTTTCGTTTTTGTTTTTCATTAAGTCTTGGAAGTTCCATTTCTATGCTACAAATCGTGCAGTTTTCGTTGTGATTTGGGCATGGTGGTCGTGACAATGTGTCAGCTACAACATTGATACGACCTGGCGTATACAGAATTTTAAACTCATACTGTTGTAACTGGAGTGTCCATCTTGCAAGACGTCCAGTTGGAGTTTTCAGATTCATTAACCATTTTTGAGGTTGGTGATCTGTTATTGTTATGAAACGTGTACCTTCTATGTAACCACGAAATTGTGATATAGCCCATACTATTGCCAATGCTTCTTTTTCTGTCACTGTATAATTGCATTCGGCTGGACTGACTAATCTACTTGCATATTCCATAGGGTGCTCATGTTCGCCCTCCCCCTGCACTAAAGCTGCGCCAATGGCATACTGACTTGCATCTGTTTTTATTGTGAATGGCAAACTTTCGTCAACTTGTTTCAGTACGGGAGACATAGTTAATGCAGTCTTTAACTTGTTGAAGGCTTCACTTTCTTCAGATATTATTATTTGCGTAGTGGGTAGTTCACAACATGTCAAAATATCCTCTTGATCTTGACATCTGTAGCTAACTTCATTTACGTTGGGCGCCAAATGTAGGGCGATAGGGTTACCAGTGTAGAAATTATAGACTTCTTGGGTAGCTTTGACCGTATATTCTAATTTCTTCATATATACATTTACCAACTTACACTTATGCATATACGTATATAACCCTATGTGAGGGGCGAAGAGGACTGCGGGGCTATCGCTCTTCACTTCCGCCCTACGCTTCGCGAGTGTCTAAAGAGGACTGCGGGACTATCGCTCTTTAAACCTCGATACTTAGCTAACCTGATGACTGCGGGGCTATCGATCAGGTTCGCTATGCCTCCTGGACACCAGAGTGGACTGCGGGGCTATCGGACTCTGAGTCGCCTAGCGAGCGAATGAATAAATCATCGATGCGACTGAGCTTATATAGGCGGGTCTTGTCCCACCACCTCGATGACGTCGTCTGTGATGCACGTTGAGTGAGACAGATAGTCGCTGTGTGAGCGGGAAAGTATTCGAGTCCGCGCGTAATGATGATATTGTCTTGCTACAAACGTGAATTTATAATATCATTACCTTAAAACAATCGTTGAATGTTTTAAATCAGTGAAAGTGAATTGAAATGTGAAACTTATTAACAACTATTTTAACTTTTATAATTAACCAAAATTGAACAGACTTTTTTGGATTGTCGAGAAACAGGTTTGTAGCTTTTAGTACTTTATATCAGCTTTATAGATGTTGCTTTTTACGAGAAAGGAAATAGGATATAATTTTCTACGTATCTTTACTTAAGATCGTTAATTAGTTTTCTTACTTTTTTCACGTAGACGTAGTCGATGTAAATATTTAATTTGTTGATTTTAGTCGCTTTACAAAACATTTTAAGCCAGATTTACTTTGTGTTACTGTTTTAAATGAGTATATTGTAACAATTCCTTAACATTTCCACTACTGTTCGACTGGATCTATATACGCAGTCTTTATGTATTAAGGCAAATATCAAAACTGAATCCTATCACCATTCGCATTATAAAAATCCCTTTAGTAGTTTTCGAAGGACTTCCTTTTATTCGCTGTAGTATTGCATTGGTCATAGGTACTTCAGAGAGCCTGAATAGTGACAGTTATCGTCTCAAAACTCATAAAAAGAGATTGCTTCCAGTCCGGCGACGTTTTATTGACTTATTAACATCGATATCAGATCGTAACACTTGATTCTTTGATCTTCGTCAAATATTTTCTCAATATTTTACACTTCCACAAGTAAATCGGTCTACCTTAATCTAACGTTGGTACTGTTATGAGTGTAATTAGTGTTCAAAATTATAAGCACATTTACAGTCTTATTTATAGTGTAAATGTATTAACATTACTTAATTTCTTTGATTGTATCTGATCGGCGATATGAAACATTGTACTGTAAATTACAGGCGTACCTAATGGTTTACAATATTTGCCTGGACTAATCTAAATTCGTCTAATCTAGTCGATGATTTAGACTAATAATGGAACAATTGGCCAGTAAGTGGTATACCAATGTATGGTAATAAGCGGTTAACGTCGAGTTTCACGTCTTATTCCCAATCGCCGTAACATCCACAAATTAACACGGCGTCTTTGTTTATTGCCGCAGTAGTTTCCGAGCTCTATCCAGACGACTTGTATTTAATTGAATGGTAACGCAGACTTAAACAAACTGTGATAAATAAAGCGATTTATTTGATTGCAGTAATAACCGTGGCAACAATCTAATCTTGATAAAAGTCTTCATCTGTAATTTGCCATCTCTATCAAGATGTTTAAAAAGGTTATTTACCATTTGTAAAAATCGTCTATTTGATACTTCAGAACGAATACTTTGAAAGCGCGACTGTTTATTTAATATAATTTTAACCTTTTCATACACACACAATTACACTTTCGTGCAACCTTAATTGGCTATTTTCGTATTTACACGGAATAAATGATCGTTTTCTGTGCTGCCGTAATTTAACAAAGTCTTGAAATACAACATTTTTTTTTTTTAATGGCACCCGTCATCACAGGGTGTTGAGCCCAGTTCCTTCGATTTTTGTCGAAGACCTTTTTCAGCAACATTCATCCGTCTCCTTTCACATACACTCTTCGCCAGGGGAATTCTTTATTGAGTCCACATTTACATTACATCATTTACCTATACAACAACATTAACAATTTAATTTAAGCACATATATTACTTAATCTAGAATGACCCATTTGGGTTCTGCACGAGGGCCGCAGAGCAGGCCCTGCACAGATAGATTTATTAGGGCGTCCAGACGTCATATTTAACAAATAGGAGCTTACGCCCTACTTTACCTATTTCTGTGCACGACACGCCCCGCGACGTCCGTGCAATATTTGATAAACGAATTTCTTGTTATGGGATCAGCCATAAGTGCGGGCAGATTATCGGCAGTTATGGCTGCTCCCATATCTTGTTCAGCATTGTATCTGGACATAACATAAATTGGACATTCACATAAAATATGGAGCACGGTCTCCCGCGTTCCAGGTTCGCAAGGGCACGACGGGTTGTCCTTACACTTAAACCGGTGTAAGTATTCGGAGAACCCGCCGTGCCCCGTTAAAACTTGTACCATTAATGCGGACAGGCCGGTCTTGCGGACCAGCCTGTACGCATCAATGGCGTCGGGGAAAAATACTTTAGTGACCGCGGCGGTCTCGCCCTCCTTGTATCGACGGTTCCATTCGTGAAGCGACTCCTGTCGGATATGTCGCTTCACGAATGAAACCGGACACTTATCATAATCTGGGCGGCTCTTGCTCTTAAGGGCAGCCTCTTTGGCCAGTTCGTCGGCTCTCTCATTCCCCTGCAGCCCAGCATGCGCCTTTATCCAATGTAGCGCCAGTCGCCCTCCATTTTGGGTGACTCGCGCCACATTAGTGCGCACCTGGACCGCAAGGGGATGACAAGACCAGCTGCTTGTGACCGCCTCCAAAGCCGAAAGCGAGTCCGAGTATATATCGACCGCCGCGATCTTTTTCACAAGTACCATTTCAGTCGCCTATATGCTATATATAGTGCGCCCTAAATGCTATATATAGTAGTAATTTATTAATTTCAGGAGATTATTTAGCACATGGCCGAACTTTAAACTTGGTTATTATTAGATAATCATAATTAATGAACTTGTAATTATAATTAAGTGATTTGATGTAGACCCAAGATACTCGTAATCACAAGTTTACATCATTTTGTTGCATGGGATGTTTTTTATGGATCTAGCTGCATTTTCTACCCTGATTCCAAATCTGTATAAAATATAGTAAAGATAATTAAAGATATAAGTAAAGAAGTAGTAAGAATAAGTAAAGATTTTTGCTAGCAGCTCTACTTTTTGAGATACGCAGGGTAGCTATTTTTTAAAGAAAATCGTAGATTCTCGGAATATAACAATTTAGTTAACTATCTAATTAGAACAAAACTTTATTTTATATGAACAACAAATTTTACGTGGTACACGACGTCAAGTGTGCATTCTGGACTCGTGGGGCACGTCAGCATATAGCTCATGGTCTCAATTCGTGGCATTCAATCCCCAATGATGAATGGGATTCATGTAATATTATACGAACTTATCGCCGTAAGAAGGAGGCTCTATATGTATTTATTTTCTAGATATCTACTGTATCTTTTCATTTTGGCTCTATATTTTATATGTGGCGTTGTATCTAAACTTGCATTTTTGTAAAATCTTATTTTTATACTAACTTTCAAGGGAACGCAATATTAAAAATCTTTTCCTCCTATGTCACAAGTAGACACATCACCCACCCACCGTCAAAATTTTATATTTATAGCTTCATTTAACTAACTGTAGTGCGAGTTGTGCAACTTTTTACTAACGGCCATAATTTTTATATATAGTTGATATATGCCATAAACACTTGACTAGCAGTTGCTCGCAGCATAGCTTATCTTAAAATGTGAAACTAAGTCAGAAAATACGTAATTTTCTGGTTAGAGAAAAAGCGTCAGTTAAACAATACTTCCATCTAGTTGGCAGGTAGTATACATATATAAGATGGCAGTTATACTTTAAAATTGACAGATGTAAAGATAATATGTCAAGGTATCCCACCTTGACAGGTTATCTTTATATCGACTCAAGTAATAACAAGTGCGGCGTATCCGCCGCCGTCGCAATGTGGTGATGACCACAGACCATGAGCTATATGCTGACGTGCCCCACGAGCCCAGAATGCACACTTGACGTCATGTACCACGCAAGGCCTAATGCGATATCCGTTTCCGATTACTGGGCTAAAACCGTGTGACGAGTTTTGCCATCGACACGAGACGATAATGCCATCTTCAGGAACAAACTTTTTGCTTTTGCCAAGACAGAACATATTAGAGACCACCTTTATAAGATGTTCTTGAATTAGTCATGCTATTTGACGCAGCTTACGAGTGACAATCTAACCTGGTGCTTACATATCTAATTTTGTTGACGTTTATCAATTCTGGTGTATTTCCTCCTAAATTGCCAAAGACTATTAAATAAAATAAAATTGTAATCTATTAAAGCATAAAAGCAACTTGAAGTCAAGTAGCGACAAACACCTTGAGCACTATTTGGATGCAAATTCTTATTAACCCCTAACTAAGCTTTAATAAATCGTGTACTTACCCAACGACATGGCTATTAAGGCATTTTTAAATAAGCAAGTGAGTATAGGGAGATATTAAACCAAAATTAACGCAACAAATAGAAACGTAACATAAAAAGAGGTGAATACCGTTTAAAAGCGTTTAAAGCATTTTGTGGCAAGTCATTAAAAGAAATGATGTCTGTAAGTGGACATTTTGTACGAGGTGATGTCGAGTACCCACGGTAGGCGCCGTGAACCCAATCAAATCTTTGTGTTTGTGTTACGATTGTGTGTGTTTAACAATAACTTGGACGTTCGGCAATTAAGCCTCGTTATGATCTCGTTTCAGTACCGACACTTCAGTTTGTATTGTTTATATCTCGAAGCTTAATTAAAGCAAGTACTTTGCTTGGTAGTTAGTTTCATTCGTTTTCTGGTCTACCAAGACCGATTTCATGAAGCTGGCAGTTTTAAAATTTTCTTTTTCCTATATTCTGCATGCTACTCATTTTTTTTACTTTTTCCATCCATGGCTTATTTAGCCCGCATATCAAAGTTTTTACGTTTAAACTCTATACTTCTTGTCCGCTTTGGTTGTGTGCTTACATTTTATGAACCAAAATATTTGAATTGGCTTATTATTGTATGGCGTAAGTTGTATCTACATCCCTATTTATTCTTTGGATTATTTTAGCATTTTACTTGGGTGATAATTCGAGGTTTTGGTAATGGCTGCAGGGACAGACAAAAATCAGTAATTAAGGAATCAACTTAAATATTTAGAGGCTCTTACTAAATTGATATAAAACATACTACATACATGTATTCGCGTCCGCTCCGCGCTCCGTCGCGCTTTCTTCAACATTAAACTTAATCACAAAGTAAAATGATGATGACGAAAGACTGGCCGATTAGATATATCAGGCAAGTTTGAATAGGGTAGGACGAAGGGGAAGATCTAGGCGGACGTTCTCTGACCAGATTGGAGACATCCTAAAAACAGGATAGGATAGAATAAGTACCCTAAACAGAAGTGCATGCATGAGAAAGACGAGAGTAAATGAAGCAAGAGAGATATGTCAAGATCATTGCAAGTGGCGTTCTGTAGTCTCTGCTTTCCCCTCGGGGCAACAGGCTTGAGTCTATCTATGTATGTACAGAGAAAAAAATATTATAAGTTCGCTGCAGCACACACACTCGGGTGGACGTAATTACAGACTACGGTGCTTTGGATTGATTCCTGTGGTATACTGTAGTCCCATGAGCTATTATAACGTGTCTACTGAGACACGTTGTAATAGCTCATCTGAGCCGTAGATTAGGTTAAGCATGAAGCAAATATTTTTTTAACTTAAATAGTATCGTAAGTCTTCAAATGTATTGTCTGTCTTTAAATGCAATGAAAACTAACAAGTTTTAAATGTAAACGGCTTTGGCAACATTACTGGCTCAGTATGGCGATGAGATATTATGGGAAATAGGTAGTGTGAAATTAATTCGAAGTAGGTCTGTAATTAAAAGAAAACCTGCAGGTTATTTTATCATTTTACCTATCCGTTGTTAATTAAGGTGTTGTGCGTAGGAAGGCGAAGTATAAAGAGCAAGGTATATTTTTTCTAATTCTTGTCCGATCGTAGGCGTCCAATGGTTGTATAATTTAATCTAAGTTTTTAAATTTACGGAAAGCATTTCTAGGTATTGTTCAAACGGACAGAAATATAACAGAAGTTAATTATTAAACGTGAAATTATAATGTCATTACGTTAAAACAGTCGTTGAATGTTTTAAATCAGTGAACGTGAATTGAAATGTGTAACTTATTTACAACTATTTTAACTTTTATAATCAACCAAAATTGAACTGACGTTTTTGGATTGTCGAGAAATAGGTTTGTAGCTTTTTAGTAATTAATATCAGCTTAAGAGACGTTGCTTTTTACGAGAAAGGAAATAGGATATAATTTTCTTCGTATCTTTACTTAAGGTCGTAAATTAGTTTTCTTATGGTTTTCTTAGTTGTTTTACGTAGAAATAGTCGATGTGAATATTTAATTTGTTGATTTTAGTCGCTTTACAAAACTTTCTTAGCCAGATATACTTTGTGTTACTGTTTTAGATGAGTATATTGTAACAATTCTAAAACATTTCCACCACTGTTCGACTGGATCTATATCCGCAAAGTCTTTATGTATTAAGTAAAATCTCAAAACTGAATCTCATCGCCATTCGCATTATAAAAATCCCTTTAGTAGTTTTCTAAAGACTTCCCTTTATTCGCTGTAGTATGGCATTGGTCATAGGTACTTCAGAGAGCCTGAATAGTGACAGTTATCGTCTCGGGACTCATAAAAAGAGATTGCTTCCAGTCTGGCGACGTTTTATTGACTTATTAACATCGATATCAGATCGTAACACTTGATTCTTTGATCTTCGACAAATATTTACTTAAATTTAACACTACCACAAGTCAATCGGTTTACCTAAATCTAACGTTGGTACTGTAATGTGTGTAGTTATTGTTCAGAATTATAAGAACATTTACAGTCTTATCTAAGGCGAAGGAAAGAAGAAGAACTCTTTTAAGGGCCACATACGCCTGTCAAGCCGCAAAAGTACGGGACCCCAAGTACACCCCCGCGTGGTCTACAATATATAATCGGTCGGACTCTGTGCCGCTACTGAGAATTCGGAAAAACCCAGTAACACTTTTGCTAGACCCGGGACCTCCGACCAGCAGTTGCATACGCTATCCACTGGACCACGGAGGCAGTGTAAGCACATTTACAATCTTATTTATAGTGTTAATGTATTTACATTACTTTATTTCTTTACTTGATAAGGCGTTTTATAAAAACAGCGATGAAACATTAGACTGTAAATTACAGGCGTACCTAATAGTTTACAATATCTGTCTGTATTAATCTAAATTCGTCTAGTCTTGTAGATGATTTAGACTAATCATGGAAGAATTGGCCCGTAAGTGGTATACTAATGTATGGTAATAAGCGGTTAACGTTGAGTTTCACGTCTTATTCCCAATCGCCGTAAAATCAACAAATAAACATGGCGTCTTTGTTTATTGCTGCAGTACTTTCAAGCTCTATCCAGACGACTTGTATATAATTTAATGGTAACGCAGACTTAAACAAATTGTGATAAATAAAGCGATTTATTTGATGGCAGTAGGTAATAACCGTGGCAACAATCTGATCTTGATAAAAGTGTTCATCTGTAATTTGCCGTCTCTATCAAGATGTTTAAATAGGTTATTTTCCCTTTGTAAAAACCGTATATTTGATACTTCAGAACGAATACTTTGAAAGCGCGACTGTTTATTTGATATAATCTTTATCTTTTCATACACACACAATTACACTTCCGTGCAACCTTAATTGGCTATTATCGTATTTATACGGAATAAATGATCGTTTTCTGTGCCGCCGCAATTATAATAAAGTCTTGAAATACATATTTTGAATAGTGAGTAAAACCCCTTAATAGCAAAGTGCACCGATACGTACGAGGAAAAAAATTGTATGCAAAATAGTCTAGCCAAGTAATTTGAAGCACGTTCGTGAGAATATGCGCAAATATTCTATACCGTCGCTTATACGTTACATACTTCTTTTTAAGCTAATGTGAGGCATCCGTCTCCATAAATTTAATATGCATATTTACTATACAGGCAATATAATATTATAGCTACATGTACTACATAAGTACCTTTCTCTCAAATATTCGTAACAGCTATTAGATATATTTACGATTTCTAAGAACAATACAAGTCCAAGTTATCGAACTGTTAGACTGACAAGACAATAATTAATTGTTGTCAAAAGAATAAATGTTGGTGAAAATGAAAATAAAACCATTCTGGTTTTTGAATAAAATAAAAGTATTAAAAAAGCAATAGGATTACCGGGGGTGGAAAGTTAATCGTGCGTGTTAACAAACAAATCGTGGAGGATGCGAGTGGTAGGCCGTGAGCTAGCGAACAAACGTGAGGAACGTGCGTGCATACAAATTATTGTTCTGTTTCCTCGTATATATAACTTTTAGACTCGCCTACTTAGTCGGTTACGGTTAGGACTTGTTTTGGAATGTCACAGTGAACGAGCGCGTTGCTAGTATGTCGTGATGATTATTTTATCGCTGTTACATATATCTAGCTGTTTCTATTAGATTGAGGTGATATTTATTAGGTTTGTAGGGACACATTACTACTAGTGTATCTATTTACTCGATGTATTCGTGTGATGTAAGTGTGTATAATGTAAGGTGATGTATGTGTGAAGTAGAGGCGGGTGCGTCTGCTGCCTAAGATATTCAGTACGAAATATACCTACGGAGTTACGGGCAATACGTATTTTATTTCTAGTCATCACATATCATCTAAAGGTTCACGGTAGTCGCCTTTTCATTTGCGCAACCATTTTTTTACCGTGGCTTTGATAGATGTAGTCGTAACTAAGCTACACAATTTGTTGTCACGATAATAAATCGTATAACAACGTGTTACTCGTGTCGTCTTATATGTTACACCTCTATATAAATGCTCAAACACGTCACGTTAGATGATACGATAATCTATTGTCTCGACATAGTGGGCACGCGCCCTAAGATTTTTGCTTACGTATATTTATCGTACAAAAATAAGTTTGAAGGAATACTCATTACAAACTTTACTTACTTTCATGGTCCCGGAGTCTATCCACACATGTAATGAAATCTTCCAAAGTAAATTTTATCTGTTTTCCGATTTTTGGTAATGGAACCGGAAGGTAGCCAAGGGATCTCCCTAACAAAACGATGCAAACCCATCGAGTTTGGGACTGTTTGATTAATCTTAATAAGCTATCATTTAACAAGCTCAAATTGTATTTTGGAAACGCTTTTGATATATTAACTTGTTGCTTTTAATATCTTTTCATTAGTAACATATTATTAAATTCTTCAGGATTAAGAAAATCATAGGTAATCTTATGAATAAATATATAATTTTCATTATATATTAAAAACAAAGTCAAGTTTTACAAACCTGTACACGTCGCAGTTTTCAGAAGGCCAAACTGCTTACCCCACGCCGTAAAGGCATCATTTAATCTCCCAATGGTTTTGATTTTGTCATTCCACCACTAGGCTTATTTGTCACGCTTGAATCCGCTATTGGAAATTATCAGCACCACATAATCAGGGATACTTGCTCAATTCTTTCGGTCCTGATATATTGTGCTGTGACCACCCGCGTATTTGTCGGTAAGGGAGAGATGAAGAACAGGGGCTTGCTTCCATTAATTAGCACCACGCAATTAGGAGTCAGCAATGTGTGGCAATATATATTTAGTCACGGACATTTTGCGAAGGACAAGAACATAGATGATATACTATAACTAGAGAGACAAGAAGGCGATTACACCAAAGAAAATTGACTGTGAAAGAATAAGACTTCTGTCAAGTTGAAGACTTTCTTTTGCTTTTTATGACAATTATTATGAACTGTTTTACAAAGATAATTAAAAATATAAAGCAATAAAGATATTTGAACTAATATTAAATTGCAAAATTAATTACACAATATATACTTAGCTTGTCTGGTAACTTAACTCTATACAGGTTTCACAATAAATCGCTATTCATTTAATTATAATACGAGTAAATTAAAACTCAGTCTACAGTACCTTGAAATTTGTACTTTTATAATATCTTGTTTGTCTGTTTACAATCAGTAGGAGCTCTTTGTAGCGAGTTGAGAAAGTTGGGAAAGTTTTCGCGTCTCCGCTGAGTATATGATAGGGCAATTTACCCGCCCACGGCTATAAAAATGCCCTCATCTATTACGATTTTCATACACATTTTATATTATAGATTACTTACTTATTATTATAGATTACATACTTATGGTGACAAATTTGTATGTGATTTTTTAAATTTTGATAAGCATAAATAGAAAGCATAAACTTCCGCGTCGTGATTTGGTTATAAATATAAGCAAGACTGCACAAGTATCCAACCTTAATACATTGTAGCCTTACGATTGTAAATAGGGGTAATTTAGCTTTATTCCACAATTAATGTCACACACAATTAACCATAAAGATTTCTTTTAGATTTTATTGCGAGTCTTTAACAATTTTAAGGGCAGGCCGTTAAGTGTAAGTTGTGAGGGTAACATCGTAAAATTATTTATTTATACGACCCAATTTCGTCGGTATGCTGGTCGACAAAGTATTTACGGGGCTTATCGACACCGAATCAAGAGTCAACGCTTCAGCGCACACTTGCTGTGGGACGATGTTATACGATAAATGCGCAACATATTTCACACCGTTCGTTTCAGCTCTGCATTAATTTGTCTTTTTATGTAAATAATCATATTCAATGCATATAATTATGTCGGAATACATATCTCCACAAAGTGGTCGAAAATCGACAATTTATTTTAAAATAAAATAAAATAAAATAATCTTTATTTCGGATAAGTAACATCCATATGGGTTAGTAAACAAAAAAGATTACTTATAACTATGTTAGTAAAAACTTAATATCTATCAATTTATTATTTGGAGATCAGGTTGTTGTTGAAATGAATGCACCTTTTAACAACATCACCTAACAAAGGAGAGTCATACCTCCCCGAAATGGTCTTCAGGATGGAGTTGGAGCTCCCCCGCACTCTGCACAGCAAGGAAGCTGATTTCTGTCTGATGATGGCGTGGAAGCCATCGACGTGTGCTTGTGCAAACATACCTGATGCACTACAGAAACGAGGCAGCCCCATCAATATCCTGAACCCGTTATCATATTGGACTCGTAAGGCGCTAATAGCCCGCTGAGTATAGTTGGTCCACACGCTGCACGTATAAAACACTTGGCAATAAGCTTTAAAAAGCGTTATTTTGACTGCCCTACTACAGCGTGAAAACTGCGAACCAACATGTTATATCGGACTGCCAGCGCCTGTTTGTTTGGTTATAATACCAATACTGAAGAATACGCAATAGCTCACTTTTCTCTCACGCAGCTTCTTCCACATGATCTCGTAAGATACGAGATCAAAGGCACGAGAGAGAGAGGGTGTTTGACGTTTTGTATAGTACTGCACCGTATGTTTGAGGCTGAGAATTGCACTTTCCGTGCCAAGGTCATTACGGAACCCAAATTGTGCGTCGTGTAAATGTAACAGGCTATCCAACCATGCGTCCAGCTGACTGTCAAGCACCTTCGCGATAATAGTGGCCAGGGAGATGGGTCGATAGTTACACTTATCAGCAACGTCACCCGTCTTATTCTTAACGATGGGTACCACAATCGTTTGCAATAAATCAAGGGGAAGGTACGAGTGACACATACATAGCGAGTAAAACATAGCAAGCACTCTAGCTATGTGAGGACCAGCATGCTGCAAGTGCTCAATGCTTAAACCATCGTGACCCGGAGACTTCCCTCTCCTCTCCCTCCGTAGATATTGCCAGAACTTGGTTTATTGTGCAAGACCCATAGCTTGTATTTAAGCCTAGCTGTCGCGTGAGCATCTCGCACATGCTTGTTCCACCCAACAACACGGCCAACATGTCTACGAGTCCCAGCTTCAACATTACTCTGTACCGAGGCTTCTGACAAGCTAGCAACAATAACTTCATACATCTTGTCAAGCATTACCCTATGATCAGTATTATTACAGTGGCTATATAGGCACATACCAAATGCCTCAGGATAATCAATCAGCTTTAACTTACTATTACACAAGTTATAGTACAAGTTTATTTGATCACTATCCCTCTCGCCCCAAATTACTCTGTTACGTGATGTTTTATGATCTATCACCTTAGGTTTTATCTTGTCTAATCTACATTCCATAAATATGGGACAGTGATCAGACCAGAATACATCGTTTACAATACCTATCTCAGTAACCGTCAACCAGGCAGACTGTGTGACGACACAGTGGTCAAGCCATCGTCTACAGCCGTGCGCGTCACTAACAAAGGTATAGCTACTTGAATGTAAACCTAATTTTTCAATGTCCGCACACCTCCACTTTTGTTCGTTACAGAAGTCTAATAGTATAATCGTATAATCACAACAAAATGACTCACCGGGGTGTGCGTTGAAATCGCCAAGTATATAAACCGTTTCAACGTTACTAGATTCGACAATCGCACTCACTTCACTTAAACACTCAATGAACTCAGTCAGATTTTCACTCGAGTCCGTCGGCATGTTAACACTGAACACTATTATGCACCGACCCCCGAGTGAAACTTTAATCGCCGTTAAACGCGCACTGTCGTCTACCTCGCACTCGGAGACGTGACATCGCTACACCAGTCAGCTTGCGACCACGGGACGTGCAACCGTCCCGAAACGTCAAGCAAAAATAAGGTATGTAAATACCTAATGCATGTTCGCGTTAATTCCCGTATAGATATATATTCTTAAACATGCAACGCGAGTGTTTAAAAGTTTCTGTGTAATTTTTGTCATGAGGTAAACTGACATTTTAGTCAAAATATCACAAAGTCTATTAAATTATATATAGCAATGGGTTATAATGTATCACATAAATGTGACTCGCAAAATATTGGTATGACCTTCTCTTCTATTACATCGGTATCATCCAATCTTAGTCAGTTTGGGACGATATCGAACTACGAAAAGGTTTCGAATACATCCAGCAAGTGTAAAAATTTCATATACATGTACAATTCATTGTGAATCTGAAAGCAGCTGCTATTTCTGTGAGAGCTATGAATATGGGCGATTGTATAACCGTGGAGTATATGCAATACTTAGAATTTAATAACAGACATATTCATTGACGAGTTCACACCCAACCCAACATGACTGCTAAATGAAACCCAACCTTATTTCATGGTATCAATAAGTCAAGCTGTAGTTGTTGAAATAATGTATTTTCTTCAACAATTATAATAATAACTGTACAACATAATTTACATATTTTAGAACTGTATGTACCTAGCTTTGGAATACCATCAGTATATTTCACCACTCATTACACATTCGCTTCATTTTCATGCAGGAAACTATGTGTTTAAAGTTTTTATGTGTTTGATAATGAAATTTTGGCATTAGACTAGCTTGAAATACTTGTAATCACATATGCATATTCATGCCAGTTTAGCGTAACGAACACAAATTTCGGATATTTTCCCATGGCATTCGTACCTATGATGTATGACGCTTCTTCAAGTAAATGAACTAATGAATATTTATAAAAGAAAGCTTATATGCGAAACTGCGAGAGTACCTATTGCTTTTCGGTTACCTCCGCTTACACAAATAGCTCGGAGAGACACTGACATGGTTCTTGTTTTACCGACTTAATTGCTGCCTACTAATATACACATGTGTGGTTTAGCGCACAAATACGTCTGTCTATAGAATTGTAGGTATCGTGTCTGGGTTATGTATGCGTTTCTATAATGTGATAATGCCGTGCTATGTGTGTCTGTTTTTTTTTACCTAAACTTTTCATTGACACATTTTTACTAGCGCAATCATCTAATAAATGCACTTCAGATTGCCAACATTTCTCGTCATTTCCTACAAATTGTATTCACAATAAGAGATGCATAAATTAATAAAATTAAATTGACACGCTAAAGTAACTATATCTGTATTGACAAAACAAAATTCAGTATTTTGGGTGGAACTATTTCCGTATATTCCTCCTTCACGTCTGTTTAATCCATACGCATACGACTGTATTGTCTTCGCTAGACATTTGTCACAGGTGTTGTCTAGGAGCAAAATAAGGTTAGTATTTTGCCAAGATTCGATAGAATCGATACGAAAAAGCATAAAATATATGTTCAATTTATAACTTCACGTTACGAATAGAAACAAAAACTTAGAAGCTATTACTCTTATCTTCTTGCATTGATTTGAAAATACGAAAGAAAAGTAATAAATTGAAACGCAGTCCAATTTGAACTTTGGTTCTTTAATGTAGTTCTGACGTAAGTTTTTTCTTGAGTTGCTTTATTGTTGTAGTGTGTGCGTTATATATATTTTTACGAGCAAAGAGTAGTGCTATAAACGTGGGAAAACGCACACGTTATTATGTGAGAGAAACAGTACATAACTCATCTAAAATAAATCTGTCAATCAGAAACACGTTACAGCGGTAAATTATTATCATTTAGCCCATTTCTCTAAGGATGATAGGTAAAAAGCAGTTTTCCGGTAAATGTGATGATTCTCGTTCCATTAGGCATCAGTTACGATTCGTTCTCAGTCACGCGATGTCAGCATTATCAAGGTGAGCATGTTGTTTCTGTTTGGGCGATTTTTTGTTATGTTTCGGGAACAAAGATTATTAACGGCTGGTACTCGCCATGCGAAATTTATAATAATGATTTGACTGTGATACGATTCACGTTTTTCGTTTTCCTTTATTGAGGCGTATACACGTGTGCGTTGGCGAGTTATTCAACATACTCGTGTTTAGATTTGACTGCACGGTTGGCGTAGTGGTTTGAGCGGTCGCCTCGCCGCTTGACACTGCGCCGAGTGTTGTGGGTTCGATTCCCACACGAGACAACACTTTGTGTGATCCACAAATTGTTGTTTCGAGTCTGGGTATTCATTTTGTCCGTTGGTTGTATGTTTGTAAAGTTCCCCGCGACACAGGATTTATTCCTAGTGTGGGAGTTGTCTTTTAAAAACAAAGAAAGATGGGTAAAAGACGAGCTTATTACTTTTTGACGTGGGATCCAAACGTAATAAGAATAAATTAAAACAAAAAATTCATTTAAATGTATAAGAAGATATATATAGTTCTATATTTGGCTAAGATAACTGGCGATAAGCAAGATTGCCTTCGAAGTAGGATATTTACTTCGCATTTATAACTTTATCTCGTAGTATAAACGTTACGCACTATAGCAGAAAATGTAACCAATTGACTCCTTTTGAGCGTAAAAGTGTTTGTGTGTACCTGGAGGGGAATAACAAGTAAATATGGTGTGAACGATGCGCGATGCCCGTAAATGAGACGCCCGATATGTCAATCAGTAACACGTTTGCTTATTTCAAAAGTGATATTTCATACTTCTTCTTCAAATATCCTCGCTTCAAGGAATTTTTAATCATTGACTCGGCGCGTCTCTCCCCTTGTTTGTTTTTGTCGAATAATCTATTTGCAGTTACCAGAAAATGGGTTATATCGATATTTGAACGATTTCAAATTTCCGTTTTATATAAATTTAATTTTTTGTTTTATATAAATTTGGTATTTAGTGAAAGTCAAATTATATGTTTAATGTTTACTGTCGCAAGTACCCAACGGAATATACAAGTTGCTACAGAATTACATAAAATCTCTAAAGTAATAATAAAGATCAGATTATGAGAATGCTCAATGAATGTACGGGGGCGGTATCTCGGCAAGTAGATGAAAACGCTTTAATCCCAAAATAGTAGCGGGTTATACAAACTAAATCATATTTAAATAAATATTATTGCGTTGCTCGTTGATGAATTACGATATGTAAGCCTTATAATTCGAAGAAGTAGATAGCAAGTAGCTATTTTAGGCTCTTTCTCACGAATAAATATATCTGAAGTGTGTGTAGGCAATATGTATTTTTCTGATCAATTTGATTTTGAAAGCTTGCCAATCGCACCTCTTGAGCGATACTGGTGAAGTTGGAAGCGTATTAATGGAGAACGTTTTCGATTAAGCTAGTTGTAAAAAATATACTAGGCTTTTGGCTTTTGTACCCACTACGTATAAAAACTTGTAAGTAAACGCTTAATAAATTTTTGTAAATTATTAATATGGTGAGAGCCAAATTAACTTTCCTGAAATAGAATGATTGGAAGTAAAGCTACGATGACATTTGCACATACCTATATAATACGCATGTAAAATACACAATCATAAAATTTACTCTCATGAGTTACTTTGCCTTTCTCGCGTCCCTACAAGATTTCGTAAGTAAAGCAGTTAATATGTAGTAGTAATCCCTGCTAATAGAACGGACTAAATAGGTACTTACATTTATTTATTTATTAAGGTTTACCCGGCAATGCGAACTCAAGAAAAGAAAATGGGTACACTTAATATTTTGCTATTTTTCTTATGTAATGGGCGGAAAAGGAGTATACTAGACTGAAGGCTCGCCCGATGACACACGCCAGAAAAATCACAAGTGCATTGCCGCTCTTTGGGATGAGAAAATGTCTAGGAGGAGGCGCAGAGTGAGGAAAAATTACAGAGGAGAGTGCCCTAGTACAGTCCTCCTAAGAGGTGGTCAAAGTGATGTGATGGAAATACGTTCCATCACATCACTTTGACCACCTCTTAGGAGGACTGTACTAGGGCACTCTCCTCTGTAATTTTTCCTCACTCTGCGCCTCCTCCTAGACATTTTCTCATCCCAAAGAGCGGCAATGCACTTGTGATTTTTCTGGCGTGTGTCATCGGGCGAGCCTTCAGTCTAGTATACTCCTTTTCCGCCCATTACATAAGAAAAATAGCAAAATATTAAGTGTACCCATTTTCTTTTCTTGAGTTCGCATTGCCGGGTAAACCTTAATAAATAAATAAATGTAAGTACCTATTTAGTCCGTTCTATTAGCAGGGATTACTACTACATATTAACTGCTTTCAAATAATGTTGCCAAATGTAGCTACTAAACGATTATTCATGTGTTAATGCATTCACATGAGCATGACGTATTTAATGATTAATAATTTGTCGAATTAATGTCAAGTTCTCGGTTCAAGCTTAACAAATGACCAGAGAAATGTTTATTACAAATAATATTTACGATTTTGATAAAAATAGATTATTAAAATAACTTGAAGAAATCTTTACCCATTTGTGTTCTAAGACCGAAAGACATGAGAAGATTCAAAGGAGAACCGAAGTTGTCAACTCTAAAACAACTCTCCGGACAGTCAAGCTAATGTGGTGGTGGAAGGGCATATAGCTCGAAGAACCGCTGGCCGAGGGCAGATAGGTTCTGAGTGACATAATCGGAATACGCAGCCGAGTTAGGAGCTATGCAAGGTGGAACGACGATCTGATTGGTTGGATGGAAAGTCTCAGCGGAGGCCGACGTTCATAAGTAGACACCTTATGTGGAAGTTATGATGATTTCTTTTTTACTCATCTCGATAGCTTCATACCATTTTTATACAAAATCTCGCAGCAAAAAAATTTGCATTTGTTGTGTTGAGTGTTGAGTTTATTTAAAATAATTGTTGTAATTCGATATCTTAAACTAATTATATACATTCAATCATGCAAGAAATATACGGTATAAATATTGCACAATCGAACGAATTGCAAATTGAAGATTTTTCAAAGCAGGTTATTATACGAAACTCAGACTTCACAATTGTATGCCAAAATATCAGAAGTATGTATAGCAATCTGGACGATTTCGAAGTTACCCTAAGTCAATTTCAGTTTGGTGTTGATATGATTATTTTGACAGAATGTAGGCTAGATGAAAACAAACCTATTCCCATTATAACACACTACAAATCCTTCGCTACTAGTAAACATATTAATCGATGCGACGGTGTGGTAGCGTATATAAAGGATACTCATAATATAAGTGTAAAGGAGATAATTCTTTCGCATGCGTCTTGTCTACAAGTAAGCATGCCAACACTCATAGTTCTTGGCATTTATCGCTCTCCTTCACACAACAACGCCGACAGTTTCATATTATCATTGAATGATCATCTTGATTCCTTAAAGTAAATGAACAAACCTATGAACGTATAAATCGAAACACATACCTAAACATGCTCGCAATGCAAGGTTACTTGCCTGGCCATTCATTGCCGACAAGAGGCGACAATTGTCTTGATCACTTTGTTTTGAAAATGGGTAAAGACTATATATCTGCCTCTATTTCAGTCCTGCAAACTACTATAACAGATTATTCTATGATATTTTTGAAATTATCCAACATACGTAAACGGCGGCAATGTTCTAAGACGAGAATAGTAACTGATTTAGATGGAGTTCTAGCAAACCTAAAACAGAACAATATATCTGGACTATTTGCCATACAGAATCCTACTGAATTAACTGATAGTCTAATATTCAAACTCAGAAATTGCCTCTTACTAAATACTATCACGACATTAGTCCCAAGGAACAATCGATTAATCAAACCGTGGATGAACTTAGGAGTTTTACGGTGTATTCGCAACAGAAATGACATGCAGAGGAAATTACGGCTTGATCCAAATAATTACATTTTGAAAATAACGTACAAAAGATACAGAAATGTTTGTAATGATCTTATCAAAATGCTTAAAAGAACATACGACAAAAAACAAATAGAAAATTCAAATAGAAACACTAAAAAAACTTGGAAAGCCATCACTAATATCACAAATCGAAAGCCAAATAAAACTCAAAATTTAGAGTTATTAAAAATAAATCAAAATTCTCAAATATCAGTGAATTACATAAATGATTATTTTTCTAATGTTGGCAAAACCTTAGCTGAGGAGATCATATCTAAAAACCTACCGCATTGTAACGAAATGAACAATCCACCGCTAACATCCTTTATGTTACAGTGTATATTACAGTGTAGTAGTTCACAATGTGTTAATGGGCCTTAAATCAGAGAGTGCTCCCGGTTGGCATGATATATCTACTAAATTCCTCAAATATGCAAATAAAGAAGTAGTACCAATAATTAATCATCTAGCAAATCTTTGTTTCACTCAAGGTATTTTTCCTCCTGCATTAAAAAAGCCGTTATAACACCTGTCTTTAAAAGTGGAAACATAGACGACGTTAGTAATTATAGGCCAATTTCGGTTCTACCCGCTATTTCGAAAATCATGGAGAAAGTGATCAACACCCAATTAATAAATTATATAAATACATACAACCTAATGTCACGCTCCCAATATGGATTTAGACAGGGATTATCGACGGAAGACGCGGTTTTAGTACTAACCTCTCTCTTGTCCACAAATCTCTCGTGACCAACGTGGTAAATATCGGGAGTGTGTCGAGCAGGGTAGCGTACCTTATACTCAGAATATCCAAGCGGTATTCGCTGAAGGTCATGTCAGGTGGAGGCCATGTACGAGGACATATCTCGGGCTATATATGGCTTCAAAACCCATTACACTGTGTCATGGGAGATTTTAACGCGAAACTGGGCAAACGCAACGGTGATGAGCTGAGAGTGGGGCAATTTGGTTATGGGCATCGGAATTCCCGGGGTCACTTGCTGGCTAGCTTTATAGAGAAGGAAGGACTCTATATGATGAATTCCTTCTTCAAGAAGCGAGAATGCCGCAAGTGGACCTGGGTAAGTCCAGACGGTGCCACCAAAAATGAGATCGACTTTATCATGTCGACGAAGAGGCTGATATTCAATGATGTCTCCGTGATCAATTCACTTAAAGTGGGGAGCGATCACCAAATGGTAAGAGGCACATTGAATATCTGTACAAGCCTCGAACGGTCAAGGTTGATAAAGTCCACGCTCCGACCGGCACCGGTTCATATGCAAAACCCCGAGAGCTATCAGCTCGAACTCAAGAAGAACCGTTTCGAATGCCTGGGCGAATGCGTAGATGTGGACAAGTAGTAGTGGGTTCGTGGATGCTGTCCATACAACAGGGGCAAAATTTTTTAAGCCCCAGAAAAGCAAGAGAACCAGCAAGATCTCGGGTCCGACCCTCGAGCTGTTAGAGGAAAGGCGCAAGATGGTTCTGCTATCCTCCGACGACATGCCGAAATATCGGCACCTCAACAGACAGATCTCTAAGTCTCTGACTCGCGATCTCCGCCAATACAACACAAAATATGTTCGTGAGACAATCGAGCAGAATAAGGGATCCAAAGTGTTCCAGAGGGATCTGTCTGTTGGGCAGAGTCAGCTGACAAAGCTGAAGACGGAAGATGGCAGAATTGTATCGTCCAAGCCTGAGCTATTGGAGGAGATCGAAAGGTTCTATGGACAGCTATACACGACAATGCAACAACCCGCAAGTACTCCAGCGTCAGACCCAAGAGCTGGATTTACCCGACACTATACCGAAGATATCCCGGACGTCAGCATGCATGAGATTAGTATGGCTCTCAAACAGCTTAAAAACAACAAGGCGCCGGGTGATGACGGAATTACGAGCGAGCTTCTGAAGGCCGGCGGTACACCCGCTAGAGAAGCCCTTCGGAAGCTATTTAATTCCGTCATTCTCGAGGGTAAAACGCCACAGGCGTGGCACAGAGGTGTGGTGGTGCTTTTCTTTAAGAAAGGGGATAAAACCCTCTTAAACTACACTAACTAGAGACCCATCACACTTCTGAGCCGCGTCTACAAGCTGTTTTCGAGGGTCATCACGAATCATCTCGAGAGCAAGCTAGACGACTTCCAGCCTCTCGAACAAGCCGGTTTCCATAAAGGCTATAGTACCATAGACCACATACATACGCTGCGACAGGTTATACAGAAGTCCAAGGACTATAACCAGCCCCTATGCTTGGCGTTTTTGGACTATGAGAAAGCCTTCGATTCGATCGAAACCTGGGTGGTGCTACAGTCTCTCCAACGGTGCCGGATTGACTACCGATATATCGAAGTGCTGAAGTGTTTGTATGAAAACGTCACTATGTCAGTCCGCCTCCAGGACCAGAGTTCGAAACCTATTCAACTCCAGCGAGGGGTGAGACAGGGGGATGTCATATCCCCGAAACTGTTTACCACTGCGCTGGAGGATGTTTTCAAGCTTTTGGACTGGAATGGACTCGACATCAACATCAACGGCGAGTACATCACTCACCTTCGATTCGCAGACGATATCGTAGTCATGGCTGAGACCATGGAAGACCTAGGCACAATGCTCGATGGCCTCTGTAGAGTCTCCCAACAAGTAGGTCTTAAGATGAACATGGACAAGACGAGAATCATGTTGAACGTCCAACCTCTCATATTGTTGACGAAATGGATTCAGGAAAGAAGTGTCTAGCTGTCTTCCTAGATCTAAAAAAAGCTTTGGATACCGTTTCAATTCCTATCCTTATCAGTTGCCTCGAAAACATAGGTATAAGAGGAATCCCAATGGCGCTACTAAAATGCTATCTTCAGGATCGAAAGCAGTGCGTTAAAGTAGGTAATTATCTTAGTAATGAGCAAAATGTATATTTTGGAGTACCGCAGGGCAGCGTTCTAGGTCGACACTCTTCTTAGTTTATATAAACACCCTCTGTGACATGAAACTTGTAAATGGACGTCTTTTCACCTACGCAGATGATACAGCGGTGGTTTTTACTGGAAACACGTGGGAATCCACATTTACATATGCTGAAATGGGTCTAGCAAAGATTGCTAAGTGGTTAAACTCACATTTGCTCACATTGAACACCGCTAAAACCAAATATGTTGCGTTTACAAAATACAACAACATACAACCTGGAACTAACTACATACATACATAGACTCACGCCTGTTTCCCCGAAGGGGTAGGCAGAGACATATTAAACGCCTACTTTTCGCCAGTGTTTTGATCCCACGTAATAGGTGGCGAGCCTATTGCCGCTTATTGGGACATTTTGTTTGCCAGAGCCTCGTCCGTTGATCGGCAGGTGCACCACTTGCAGGTGAGATTGGCTTGGGACCCTTAGTTCTTGGTGGGAACCCTATGCACCCGGGAACTAACTATTGTCTTAAAATTCATGGCTGCGAAGATTTTTCCACTAAAGACTGTTCTTGTGATAAAATTGAAAACGTTTCCGATATCAGATACCTAGGCATAATAGTGGACCAACGATTGTCCTGGAATAAGCACATAGACATGATTACTTCACGAACAAGAAAACTCATCTGGCTTTTTAAAAAACTGAGACACATAACCACAAAAGAACGTCTAAACCAAATATACATTTCACTTGCTCAATCAGTTCTGGTGTACTGCATACCTGTTTGGGGAGGGTGCACAAAGAAAAATTTTTTTTAATTGGAGAGAGCACAAATGTCTCTCTTAAAAGTGATGTATTTTAGACCTTACAGATACCCAACTGAAAATCTTTACTCGATGTGCACGCTTCTTAGTGTAAGGAAACTATACATCCTAAACGCTATACTTAAACTCCATAAAACACTTCCTTATAATCCTTAGTTTATCAAAAAAAGGAGAAAACACCATATTGCACATGTAGTGTCAGTGAAAACCACTTAAGAGACAGTTCACCAGACAATCCGCTGAACTATATAATAAAATAAATAAGATGTTAAATATATATCCTATGAATTATCAACAGTGAATTATCAGTTATCTATGGATCAAAACATTGGCGAAAAGTGGGCGTTTAATATGCCTCTGCCTACCCCTTCGGGGAAACAGGCGTGAGTCTATATATGTATGTATGTTATCAACAGTGTAAAGAATCGTTGAAAAACTGGCTGAAAAACAAAACATATGATGATGTTGAAAATCTATTAAAAATACATACACACACCCAAACACAGACACACACACACACACACACACACACACACACACGCCTTTTGCATGTTTTATTTCCACAAATTTTATTTAAATTTTAAATTGACTATCTTGTTTTATATGAACTATAGATTTATTTATTTATTTTTTAAAAAAGATACAAAAGACAGAAATGAACGCAAAGACATAATTTTATTAGTATTTAATTGTAATTTAAATTAATTTAATTTATTATTCATTTTAATATAATGATATTTGATTGAATCACGATTATGTAAGCACTTTCGATCTTATTGTTATAGTTGTGAAGAGCAGGGCCTCCTAGCACAAGTAATTGTTTTACTTAAAAGGAGACCCCCGTGTAAGACACTGTAATAATTATATAAGATACCGACACAAATTATTATTATTATTATCTCCTTTATTTATTATCTTTCTAATTAAATTACATTTTTAAATATATAATTTACCCAAAAAAAAACACATTAAAAAAATATAAAAATAACCGTGGGGTCCCACCAGCATCGGGCACAGGGTCCAAGCTGCCGGTGGTTAGCGATCCAGAGACAGGAACTTCCTCACCCCCCCCGTGGGATCTCCACCTTGTCGTGGTGGGGGGGCTCAGTAACCGTGGATTGCTCACCCGCGGTGAAGCTAAGAGGGATCCAGGAGGGGACGCTCCGCGTGGGCTTGGAGGGGCCTGCGCAGGATGCGTCCAACGGTGCGGGTGCGGGGGACAGTTCTGTCTGTCTCTCGCAGTCGGGTGCGGTCGCGGGAGGAGAGGCGTGTCGGTGTTGCGTTGCCGCGCGCCCTATCTCCCGTGACCAAATGGGGGCGCACCATTTGATGTGTCGCGGTGGGGCCGCAGAGGAAGAGGAGATGCGCTGTTGCGTTGCCGTCCTCCCTATCCTCTGCGGCCGCTGGGCGTTTTGGCGGCGGAGTCCAACACCTTAATCCGTCGCCAAGGGGGTTTTGTTCGAGGCCCGCCTGACCATCTGGCGGGCCAATACCCGTTGGAGGGTGGCGACGAGTGCTTTGGTGATGCCCCACCCTCCGACATACGGGTACATGGCGGAAGTCGAGGTGGTTTTTAGTGGAAACACCACATACTCCGGCTCTTATTTCCCCCAAGAGTCGGAGATCCGAAGGGATTTTCCACCTCGTAAAACAAAAAAAAAAAAAAAAGGAACTTCCTCACAATACGTGCCGTGTCCAGAAGTACTGCCTTCTGCATCAGGCCCTTGACCCAAGCACCCGACGCGAGCCTCTTAAGGTGACGGTCGAGGCTCTTGGCTATTAGACCATTAACGGTCACGACTATCGGCACAATAATTGCTGAGTTCACATCCCAGATGTCGACAATCTCGTGAGCCAAGTCCAGATATTTAATCTGTTTTTCCTTTTCGGCTTTCACGAGATTCTCGTCATGAGGAATAGTGACATCAACAATTATTGCGAGGCGCTCTGATCGATCTATCAACACGATATCAGGCTTGTTGGCTACAACAGTCCTGTCCGTGATGATAGATCGATCCCAGTACAATGTGACATGGCCATTTTCGATGGCTCTGCTACATACCTGTAGTACGGTACGTCGATGGCTACAAGTTTGTACTTCAGAGCAAGTTGCTGGTGAATAATTCTGGCTACTTGGTTATGTTTGTGCAAGTACTCGCCGTTAGCAAGACGTGAACAACCGGAAACAATATGCCTGAGGGATTCACCAGCTTGGTGACAGGCACGGCAAATATCAGTAGTGCCATCCCTCAGGATATATTTCCGGTAGTTATTCGTTTTGATAACTTCGTCAGGAATTGCACAAACAAACCCTTCTGTTTCCCCAAAGAGGTCACCGAAGCGTAGCCAGTTCACCGAGGCTAATAGGTCTACATCGGGTCCATACAGGGCCCGATGGAACCTGCCATGAAGCTCCTTGCTCTGCCATACACGCTTGCGATTATCAGTACTAAGTACTACAGGCATGCCCCAGTTCTCCTTAGCCAACCTGAGCGGGGTGAGCCCATTGTCTACTGCGAAAACATCTCGATGCATATCCACGTTCGCCCGGAGAAAATATTCTCTGAGGTTGCACACCTCGCGATTGTGTAGGGTCTTGACATTCAGAAAGCCGCGACCACCGCACTTTCGTGGGATGTACAACCTCATCACGGATGAACGTGGACGATGCATACGATATGCCGTCAACAATGTGCGAACTCTTCTGTCCAGGGCGTTCAATTCAGACTGAGTCCACTTGAGTATGCCAAAAGAGTATACAAGAAGTGGCATGACCCAACTGTTACAAGCACGAACCTTGTTGCCACCTGATAAAAGACTTTTCATTCCTTTTTTCAGGCGACCAATGAAACGCTCTTGCAACGATTGCTTCATGGCGGCTTCATTGATACTTAAAGCCTGTGACATACCCAAGTACTTATAGGTATCAGTTAAGAGAAGCGTTCTTAGGTTAATGGAATCTGAGAGTTGGATCCCCTCAGATTCCACCATCCTTCCCTGCTTCACATGAATGACAGCACATTTATCCACACTGAACTCCATATTGATTGATTTACTAAAGTTTTGGGTTACGTTTAGTAAATCTATCAATTGGGCATCAGAGTGGGCAAATAACTTCAGATCATCCATGAACAGCAGGTGAGATATGACCTGACCACTTCTTTGTAACCTGTAGCCTAACCTTGAACCCTTCAGTACTGAGAGGGTTCATGGCTAAGCAAAACCAAAGGGGACTCAGACTGTCGCCCTAAAAATGCTGAATTCGTGCCGTGAACATGAATTCTGTAAAGAATTCGAAACGTCGGCTAGTAATAAATTAAAAATATAGTTTCTAGATCTTTAGTTTCAAATGTAATAACTTCGTGAAACCAATACAACGCGATAAAACCCGTAAACTGTAGTTTAATTTCAAGGTGCGTAGAGTTGTATTTACTTTATACAACTCTAACACCCTCAAAAGCCATGTATGCGGCACGGAGCACGCTTTCTTATAATCTATCCAACATGCCGCCAGATCCTTTCGGTTACGGCGAACTTGTTGGCTAATGGCCATGTCAATGAGGTGGAGCTCCTTAGTACCACGAGCCCCCTTCCTACATCCATTCTGAGAGGCTGACATAATTGCATATTCCTCAACATGTTTAGCTATTTTAACTCTCAGAATAGATGTAAGAAGTTTATAGACCGATGGTAAACATGTTATCGGTCTATATGCCGGGCTCGCTAGTACTACCTGTCTTATGGAGCAGGTGGGTAATTCCAGTCGTCATGAATGTTGCCAACGACCCAGATTCCACAGCTGATTGGAATTGAGATGCCAAACGTTCATGCGAACTACGAAGCCATTTCAGCCAGAAATTGTGCAGCCTGTCCAACCCTGGAGATTTCCAATTCGCTAATGGACGGACTGCTTGTAAAACGTCCTGGCTAGAAATGGACACGCATTCCATTTCGGGAATATGTTCGTATGAACGCTCGACATCTCGCATCCAATAACCTTCAGTATGACTAATGGGCATCGACCAGATGCTACGCCAAAACATGGCTGTGGCGTCCGCATCCGGCCGCTGTACATTAGTCACACATTGGTCTGGTCGTTCCCAGCTTCTGTATACCCACCTCTGGTCCCTCTGGAATGTACGATTAATGAGATTCCGGTCCACACGTTTTTTGAATCTACGAATTCGGTTTGCCCATGCATAGACTTTATGTTTTAGGAAGTCAATGTGCTCTGTGACGCGAGATGTTTAATTTTGAGGACTGATATTAGTCCCCACAAAGGCCCGTTTCACAAAGCGCATTACCCTGGGGCGTGTATTCCCCGACCTAAAACAGATCAGCTTGCCAATAAGTGCCTCGGCAATACGCCTCTCAATCCTGCACTGCCACGCCGGTACAGCAGACCTTTGTCGTATAACAGTGTCAAATTCAGGGAACTTAACACCTGCTATACGACATGCCGCTACGGCAGCACAGTACAGGATTGAATGAGTATCATCGAGATCCTCACTATTATCTAAATAATTAGATAATAACGAGTCAAGAGCACTTACCAGCGCTATATTTCGCCTATGCATTGGCAACCGCGGCAGACGAGGTCTAATCGTGGGTGGCGTGTGCCGGTAGTCCCTAATCGCACATTCCAAAGCGTCTTTTACCTCCTCATTGCACTGGGTACTTACATTATCAGCCATTTCATCCTCCTCTTCGACGGCGCTGCCACCTTTTGGTGGTGCGTTCGGTGTCGGCGTTAGCGTAGGCCGGGCGGGATTGACATGGCTCGAAGGTAAGTAGTCTGAGCGAATCCTATCAAGTACGGTATTATCCAACTTGCCACTGCGCTGGATAACTCGTACCTGATCCGATAATCGTTGAGCCGTGACGTTGATGCTTGGTTCCAAGGCCTGAAACATAGACAGCATGCGACTACGGTACCCAGTGAGGTTAGTGCCCCCCTCTGTCGCCCCAAAATATGCGCGCATGACATGTTCGTTCATTGATGTCGTCCACTTCATGCGCTGCACATTACCACCGGCGGCGGGGACCCTGTTTGGGGCCGGTGGGCCCCGAGGTCCCAAGCGCGCTGGTGGCCGGCCTCTTCCACGCCACCGCGCAGGTGACGGTGTCGACAGCGGAGAGAAATACTCGTCGCTGGAGCTCGATGCAACTGCAGCCGCCGGCGTTGTCGGCACAGGTTTCGACGGCTGCGAGGCGGAGCTCAGCGACGAGCCCGGAGGTATAAGATGTGCTGCCTTGCTCCTGGCTCGAGTTAACATGCTTATTATATTTCATTTTTACTGATTTTATTTGTGATCGTTTTGTCTTGACGGATGTCATTTTGTACAGATTTTATTTTCGTTTTGTTGTAAGGATTTATGGTATTTCTTTGATAAACTTATTATTGAATATTATATTGGATACGTTAACGGTCTCTTTGGTGATATATATTTACGTAAAGAACTAGATATATGTAATTAAATATTTTCGGGAAAAATTTATGGATGGCACGTTGACAGCCAGTTTTGCCAACGTGCCATTATTATTATTATTATTATCGTTCTTTCGATTGTCAGTACCGCGTAAAATAAAAATGCCGCGCAAATATTGCAGAGAATTTCATATCATTTTTAAGGTTTCGTAGTAATCTATACGGAGCTTTTATAATTTTACCATGTATTTTGCATAAAATTTTCAACTAATGTTTTTAAATGGTTTCTCCATTTCTTTCTCTGTTATTTAGCTCATAGTTCATTGATGATGTTAGACAGGTCTTCCGAAACTATTTGGCTTTCCCTGAACACAACACCTTTAACCATTCAGAGCTCAGTTTGAAGAATTTTAAATATACCATCAATGTACCATCTACAGTGGGAATGTATTCGCACCATAGACTCAACTTATTATTAGGTACTTACAATATCTGATACCCATATTGCCTCAAAACCAGTAAAGCTTAGAGGGCATTTACTAACAATAAGTTGATAGTAAAAACGTACGAATTATTTTCTTGAAATAGGCAATCACTTCATTTATCAGTGATTACAATTTGTAAAGGTACTTAACCGTATATTTTCATATAACATCATCACCTGTAGCTTGAATATCTATAAAGATTAACTTGACCGGAATGATTGCTGTTTACCCTTCGTAATCCAACTAGTAACGACCCAAACTAGATCGGGTTTATGCAACGAGTTGTGTATTTTAATTTTACTATCTTTATAGAGTCACGGTATATTTTTTTTAGAGATATACGACGAAGTATATGTTATTAAAAACATTTTAAGCGAAGGCAGAAAAAGCAAGGGTTTCAGTCATTATCTTTTTGGTGGTAAGTATTTAGGTTTAGTTAAATTTTATTGCAAATTGAGGGCCATCTGGTTTCAAGTGTGTAAAGTCGAAACAGAAAACTCTTACAAATGAATAAATAAGCGTGACATTGATTTTTCACAAATGGCTGATTTCAAGAGGTGTATTGGTCAAAACCAATTATGGCATTGTTATTGTCGGAGAAGTTATTGCCGTCTCATAAAATATCCACGTGAAGTTGAAGTTTTGTTCTTCGCATGGCAAGTGAGAGCGCTGACGCTCCAACCAATCACCACGCTTTTCTCTTTTTCATCTTGCTCCTAGTAAAAATTGACGTGATGTGTTTCCTTAGCACTATTTATGTAAGGCTGGAGTCTATTCTCAGCATTAGCCATGCATAGAGGTTACAATTATCGCATATCCAGATAGACGTAAAGCACTAGTTAAGTGATCCGCTGCTGCGTCAGCCAACGCAGAGAGCATATCAAGACATATTGTTATACTTTTCTTTAAAAAGACCACTGTCCCTCTAGCAGTAATTACTAAGACTAAGTTTTAAATTACCTATTCAACATAGTCCAATCAGACATACACAATTTCTGCGTTTCTTAATTTATTAATCCTGGCGGATAGCCGCCACATAAAAAACCATATTCATACTAGCTGACCCGGCGAACTTCGAACCGCCATATATTTTTGCTTTACTTTATTTGAATTCGTAAAAATCAATTCTAATTTAATGTTCAATTTGCACGTATCTACTTAATACGTTGGAGAATTACTTAAGATTTGTATACAAAACAATCAGACAAAACCATTTCAACAAGGGCAACATTTAGGAACATAAAAAAATATACATAAGCTTTGGGTTTGATTTCGAGACCATTAATCACTGCGCCTATTACTACCTACAGGTATACTTAACATTTAATATTTCACAAACACAAGTGTTCACGTATTTTAATAAAATTACGCTTGCTCGTATAGTATCGTACCATTAACGGTACAAATTTATCATAATGTAACATTTAATTTGTAGCAATTTTGGTTAATTATTAATTAAATATAGGCAATTTTGGTTTAATATTTTCCTCATACCTTCAACAACTTTAAGAACAAAGATGACATTTTGTAAGAATTTACCCTTTTCAGATAAATTTCGCCTTAAAGAGCTCACCGTTTTCAAGAAAATGCAGCAGTTCTCGTAGTGCTTGAGTTGCCTCAAATTTTCGATAAAATATTGAGTTTTCAATGAATTGTTCTGCGTACCATACTCATTTAAGCAGGTAATAACGCTCAAACGTTACGTAATCACAACATTTAAAAAGTGGGTATAAATATTTCGGCACCGTTACAAGTTGTAGGCGCCGAACAGCGCGCTTGCAGTTACTCATTACTCGGGGATTATATTTGACATCGGTTCGATTAAAGGGTAGGCAGCTAGTTATTCTAAAATAAGTAACAAAGAGATGATAAGCTTGTTACAAAAACAAATTCTTTTAAGCGGCTTCCACGTCGTTTGACAACTGTTGTGGGTTCGATTCCCAGATGAGACAATAATTTGTGTGGTCCATCAATAGTTGTTTAAAATCTGGTTGTACATGTTGATCCGTAATCTGCGATATTTCTGTGCGGAAAGGAGTCGAAAATTTAAGGAAACAAAGAAAAGTCCTACCTATCAATATTATAATCCTTATACTGCATTTTATCCTCAAGCGATGCAGCTAAAACATTTTTTCTATCATTAGGGAGAACGCAAAGATCGGTACTCAAGTTAAAAGAAACTTTTAGATATCCAAGAACAATTCTTTAAAGATACACGAGTGATAACTCTAAGACAACTTTTCATGCTCGAAGTTTAAAAAATCTCTGTGCATTTCAGTCTCGCTATAATTAAGAAAACACTTCGGTTTTTCGAAGTCTATCTCAACAAGTATATTTCTCAGCCACTATGTAGGTATAATAATAATAATAATGTAATGTACTCCTTCGGCATACTCAGATGGACTCAAACAGAATTGGACGCCTTGGATAGGAAAGTTTGCTGTCTACTCACGACATACCGGATGCATCACCCGCGTTCGTCGGTGATGAGATTGTACATCCCGCGGAAGTGTGGGGGTCGTGGCTTCTTAAGTGCCGAGACCCTCCACAATCGCGAGGTGTACTATCTCAGAGAATACTTTCTCCATACCGACGCGGGTGTGCACCGAGATGTGGTCGCTGTGGACAGAGGGCTTACCCCACTGCGTCTGGCCAAGAGGAGCGCAGGGAAGTATGGAAAGGTAAAGAGCTGCATGGACGATTTTACCGGGCCTTACATGGGCCCGACGTAGATTTTCCAGCGTCGGTATCCTGGCTGCGTTTCGGCGATCTTTTCGCCGAAACAGAAGGTTTTGTATTTGCAATTATGGATGAAGTTGTCGTGACGAACAACTACCGAAAGTATATTCTGAGGGATGGGACGGTTGACGTATGTCGGGCATGTCACCAGCCTGGTGAATCGCTTAGACATATAGTATCCGGTTGTTGTCGTCTTGCCAACGGCGAATATTTGCATAGACACAACCAAGTAGCCAGGATTGTCCACCAGCAACTTGCCTTAAAGTCCAACTTGTCGACTCTGAAATACCGTACTACAGGTATGTGCCCGACCCAGTTCTTGAAAATGGTCGTGCTACTCTGTATTGGGATCGGTCTATCATTACTAACAGAACTATTGTGGCTAACAAGCCGGACATAGCATAGTGGTGATAGACCGATTAGAGCGCCTTGCAATGATCATCACCATACCCCATGACGAGAATCTCGTGAAAGCCGAAAAAGATAAACAAATGAAGTATTTGGACCTGGCTCACGAGATTGTCGACATGTGGGATGTTGACTCGGCGATCATTGTACCGATAGTCGTGACCGTAAATGGTCTTATTGCCAAGAGCCTCGATCACCACCTCAAGAGGCTCTCGTTAGACGGCTGGATCAAGTCCTCTATACAGAAGGCAGTATTGCTGGACACGACACGCATCGTACGGAGGTTCCTTTCTCTGGAGCCCTAACCACCGGTAGCTTGGTCCCTGTGCCCGATACCGGTGGGTCTCCGTGGTCCCATTTTATATAATTAAATTTATTGCTTATTGTAATGTTTATTAAGTATATAAAATGTGACAATGAGAAAAATGTTTAATAAACGGAATAATAATAATAAACTTTATTCATAATATTAACAAAGTTCACATATAAATACATCTGCCAAACTGTAAAACTGTTGGCAGCTGTAGCTCCCGTTTAATAATTTAGGTGATTTAACAAACTCGCAGCCTATTATTACATGTTAAAACTAAACCTATTTTACCCTCCACCAATATACATAGCAAGTTTACAAAAGATCATACATTGGCATTACAATTAAATATATCAATTCCCAATAGGTGTTAGATGGCGCCACCATCGAGTGAAGTCAAGTAAAAATATCCCTGTGTGTTAATATTTCTTAAAAATAGTATAAGTGAACCAAATTGATAAACTATAGCATAAATCCAACAAGTACGACCCAAAACATAAGTGCCAGTGTTATCTCGCGTGTATAGTGCAAATTTTAACTATTACAATAAACGTAAAATACGTAAGGAAAAATCCGACAAACAGTAACCAAAAGCTTAAAAAAAGCAAAACACTAAATACTTACCACTATAAACAATACAAATACATACGTAAAAAGTGTCAATAACATAAATAATTCAATGTGTAATGTGAATCAATTGATAAATGACATGACCAGCAATAAAGTGGAAAAAATTCCTAACGAATGAGTCATACACCAACTGATTTGCAACTCAAACTCCTTCTTTTTTCAAATACAACAAATATTTCAACACCCTAAGCAACTTCACTCATAGCCTAACGGCTTGCATTTGTGGAAGTGAGAGTTGCTTCTAATGACGCCGGTTCAAACCTCAGTACCATTCGTCTTTTTTGAGATTTACAAAATGAATTTTCTGGACAACATTACTTTTCGCCGAACACGCACTCGCTCCGATTGTAATGATAAAAGTACACAATCACACGAATCGTCCCTAAACGGCACCACTACTAGCCTTACCGATGACAATTCGGATGACGAAAACCAATGTCAACAAATTCGAAAGCTTAAGGAACAAATTGACAAACTAACAGCCGATCTCAATAGTGCACACAATGAAATAGATATACTGACTATAGAAAATAACAAACTACGACAGCATAATAATGAGTTGACGAAAAAGAATGACATGTATAAAACAATTGTAAGTAGCCCAACGAAATTAAAAGTACACACCCCAAAAGGGAAACGAACACCACACAAAACAAAGATGAAAATACACACAGAAATATGTAATAATACTGAAAATAACATTACTAATAGCTCAAAGGATATTATATCACTGGTTGACGACATTGAAAATACTGTACAATTTCAAGGACACCCACAAAATAGAATAACTAAAAACAAGGAAAACATGTCTACCTTGAAATCTACAAACAATAAAATCGCCATCTTGAGCACAAATAAACATAATAAGATATTATCAATAGCACAAACAACACTTCACAACTACAATATCTGTCACTATTTGTTGCCCGAACGTGGAGTAAAAGAACTATTACAAGAACTGAAACATAAACTGGAAAATTACACGACGAACGATTATTGCGTAATTATTATCGGTGATGAGGACTTCACTACTACAAAGGATTATTTACATCACATATTATACATAAGAAATACCCTCAAAGATATCACTAACACAAATCTGATTGTATGTTTACCCACCTTCAAGTTTAACAATAGATCAATGATGCACAACTGCCGAGTAGAAAACTTTAATAACTTACTCTATCTGGACATATTGACCCACGAACATGCATACTTACTGGACTCAAACCTAAATCTTAAATACGACGAAAGTATGTTTAACGCTTGGACAGGACACATAAACAACACAGGCATGAAAAGAATATTTGAAGACCTACGATATCTAATAGAAGACATAAACATACAACATAAAGAGACCACAACATATCATAACAAAATCACTGACGGCGAATTAGAGAACACTAAGTTTTTTCTGTAATAAACTGCACATAATGCACCAAAACATTGCAGGCTTGTTAAATAAGTGTGATAATTTTGCAGTAAGTTTACAGGAATTAACAGAAAAATCTATAAACGTTGATGTAATTTGTGTAACCGAGCATTTTATTATGTCAGGTATGGAAACGCATCTCTCGTTACCTAACTATCGATTAGCTAGTATATGTTGTAGGAAAGACATGAAAAGAGGTGGTACGTGTATTTTAATAAAAAAAGGCCTTCGGTGACAAGAGTTATCAGATATTACGAAATTGACGATACCTGGAGTATTTGAATGTTGCGCCGTAGAATTGTGTAATTGTAATTTAATTATAGTATGTATATAGGGTCCCAAAATTCAGTTTTATAAATACTTTCTTTGACAAAATGGAAACACTCTTAAAAAAAATATGTAATAAGCGTAATAAAAAAGTTGTGATCGCGGGGGACTTCAACATTGATATCCTAAAGAGAAACAATACCTCATTGGAATTTGAATGTTTGTTGGCTCAATTTAATTTAAAATTAGAAATAAGGCAACCTACCAGAATAATGAACAAATCGTGTATTGACAACTTTCTGCATAATTTTGGCAAACAATGTAAACATTTTGTGTGCGAATTGTCATTGTCTGACCATACGGCACAAATAATTGAATGTCTGATATGGAAACAAGGGGAAATCACGTCTTGGCGAATAACTCAACGTGATTATTCTGTACATAACTTAGAAAAGTTCAAATCATGTTTAAGCTGTCTATCATTTAATGATATGTATGAACAATCGGATACAAATAGTGCCTACAATACTTTCATTCAGACGATAAACAAACCTAAATAGATATCTAGGGGCATAAAACTATGCAGTAAAAATAAACGAAAATTGCTATGGAAGTATAGATTGCAACCTACCAAAACGAATAAATTAAATTATAAAATATGCACAACAAAATATAAAAACATCACTAGACTAACCCAACGTGCCCAAAATATTCACAACATAAAAACATCACAGAATATTGCCAAAACGACATGGCAGATTATAAATAAATCGAATCAGAAACCAATCAAAGAAATGATTAAAAAAATTAGATCGCATGATGACAAAATTATCACAAACCCTCAAGATATATCAAATGCTTTTAACGACTACTTTATTAATAAGATTGTACCTATACCTAGCTATGGTAACAAAATAACACAGTCAATAGATCGAAGACGTAAGTCCATATTTATGCAACCATGTATACCGTCCGATATAATAACTATAATAAGCTCACTAAAAAATACCAATAGTGTAGGGTATGACGGTATTTCGACTAAAGTTATTAAATTTGTAGGCGCAACAATATCTAAACATATCAGTCACCTTATAAATTTAAGCATCTGTACTGGAGTATATCCAAACGGGTTAAAAACATCTGTCGTCAAACCTCTGTTTAAAAAACAGGATAGGGAACGAATGGAATTCTATAAACCAATTACGCTCATACCAGTATTTTCGAAAGTTTTTGAAAAATTAATCTACAAGCAAATGTATAATTTTGTTGAAAGAGAAAATATCTTAGCTTCAGAACAAAAAGGATTTCGAGCAAACAAGAGTATAAATAGGGCCATATATGACTTCTTAAATGTAATAATAACAAATGTTGATAGCAAAATACCAGTCTGCGCGATATTCTGTGATATGACGCAGGCATTCGATTACGTAGATCATGATATATTAATAAAAAAGCTAGATATGTATGGAATAAGAGGCAATGTTTTGAATCTTATAAAATCTTATCTGGGAAATAGGAAGCAATATACTGAGCTTCAAAATATCAATCCCAAGAACAAAAGACAAGAATCATACATTTCTCACATCCAAACAGTAAGTTATGGTGTGGGACAAGGCAGTGTTCTAGCTCCATTATTATTTAATTTATACATCAATGATCTGCCTAAAATAACCCCCCATCCGGTAACATTATTCGCGGACGACAGCACAGTCGCCATTCACTGCCAAAACAAAAACACATACGAAAATGACATTAATTCTACACTACTTAATATTATAAAATGGATGGACAATAATAACTTAAGGATAAACATTTCTAAAACTAATATAATGCAATTTTCGCAAAGAACCCCTTTAATAAATCTTGACATTAAATATAATAATATTAAAATTAATGAAGTTGATACTGCAAAATTTTTAGGCCTCAAAATTGATAGTAAAATTAATTGGAAAAGTTATACGGAGGACCTATGTAAAAAAATTTGTAATACTGCTTATGCCCTTCGTAAGCTTGCACCTACTCTTAACCACGAGGCATTACTCATGGCATATCATGGTACAACTGCCTCAAAACTAAGATATGCCATAATATTCTGGGGTAACTCAACAAACAGGGACATGGTGTTTAAAGCACAAAAACAGTGTATCAGAGCTATGTTTAAATTAAAATCCACGGAAAGCTGCAAACCATATTTTAAAAAATACAACATTTTAACACTGCCATGCTTGTACATATACGAAGTAGCAGTCTTTGTAAAAAGTAATGCTGATTTATTTGAAAAGTTAGGGGATACAGTTTTACGAAACAGGAGAGACAAAACTAGCAATAGACTTCGTATACGTAAAGCCAATACGACCCTAATGCACAAAAGTATATTTTGTATGGCCCCAGTTGTATTTAATAAGATCCCAACCTCAATCACAAATATGAGCTCAAACATGTTCAAAAGACATCTAAACAACTATTTGGTAAACAAATGTTACTACTCAGTTAATGATTTTTTAACAGAAAATGACATAATATGACAATTGTAACTTTTTTTGACCAATGCTATTGTGACTTTAAATAAAATTATAATATTATTTCTTGACTTTATCTGATTATATAAATTTTATTGACATAAACTAATCTTAATCATAAATTATAACTATATTATTATGAATTGTTGATGATGACTATCGAATTTATTATGCGACATTGTTTTTTTTTATTAATATGTATAATTGCTAATTGTTTTATTATTATTCAATTAAGTGCATGTGTATGCAATAGTTAGGAATTTTATATCTTTAAATAGCTCAAATTAGTTTTATTATTTATGAAATGTTGCAAAATATATTTGTACGTCTATATGACAGAGCAAAGAGCGCTAATATTTGTATAATTGTAAGACCAATGTATCTACCTCTGTTCAGCAAATAAAATGATGATTATTGATTATTGATTATTAATAGTATTTACAAAATTTCGTAGAAGATACATTTTTAATCGTCTTTTAAATAACCCTTTTGTTACTCCTAATTTAGTTATGCTCATTGAAATTTCATTGTAAATTTTTGGCATTAAATATTTTCTACTTCTTTCACCGAAATAATTACTAAAGGTAGGCACTTCTAGAAATTTGTCCCTTCTGTTTGTCCTATTGCTATTTATGTATGTTTTAAATTCATCACTGCCGTATTGTTCTAATGCTATTAACATCACTACCTGCTCATGAACTGGAAGCATTTTACACACCTTAAATAGGTATTCATAGTTGCTATTTTACAGCGCTGTTTTGTGCTTTTATCTACAAACTAGAGGACGCCAGCAGCTACGCCTGCATTTTTTTTAAATTTACCCGTTTTGGCCGATCCCGTGGGAATTTCAGGAAATCCCTTCTTAGTGCACCCCACGGTCCCCAAGGAATATACATGCCAAATTTCAGCTTCCTGCGCCCGATAGTTTCGGCTGTAGCGTGTCTGTCGGTCAGTCAGTAACGCAAGGATTTTATATATTAAGATAGTTTCATCAATCTTATTTGTAGTGTTTTCAACTTATCTAAATACGTTTTGAATGTCCTACCGTAGCTTACCAGACCATAAGCAAGTAGTGAGTCCACCAGTGCATAATACACAGTGTACATAGTTGCCCTATCCAATACAAAACTGAGGTGGTGGAATTTTACAAGTACTGATCGCAGCTTATCACATAAATGAGATATATGTACTTTCCATGAAAGCTGATTCGCCATTTCTTTTTTTCTACCATAGGGTAAAATATCCACAAATTTGCAATGAGATGGGACATTAAATGTTGAGCCTGCATATCTGCACTATAAAGTACAGAGATTCATTAGCTGCGGTAGATGTAGGATACGTATTGTAGCCTATTGGGATGTACGATAGAAAAAGTTGCGCCTCGCTAATACGCTCATAGTTAACTTGGAATGGACAGTCGGTGACTAACCAATTAATTTGATGAGCCCTATAAATATCTGTTGAAAGTAATCAATGTATAATGTACACCATAAAGGCTCTAAGAGCGTAATATCCCAAAATGTGAGTGGCTACGGATAGTGTGCGATATGGCGCTGGTTCTTATAATGAGCGGAGACCCGGAGGCCTTTGTTGTCGCGAGACCCGTGATGGCGTGAAACTGCTCCGGCAGGTTTCGCCGAATTAAAACAAATAGCTGCTGCATCTTCCCCTGACCGATCGTCAAAGGCAAATCATAATTATTGAGAGTCGTGTAGGCGACCCTTGGAATTCCACATACTCCGCAATCGAACCAGCCAATAAAGACAAGTCGATGATGAGGCTCTGGCTGACTCTCTGCAACGATCGGGCCACCACTCACTTTCAGGTATTTTTCCGTCATGTATTATTTGTTATTACACCGCAATATT